>CM018042.1:18255851-18716641 GCA_008638375.1 Nyssa sinensis | reverse complement strand
ATTTATTGTCATGATTGATTTAGCCACTTCTGCTTTCAATTGATCACTTCTGTCCCAGTTCATAATGTGGTTCAGAATTGACAACCAGCTCATAATTAGTTTTTAAAGATTAATTTGTGCTGCATTATTTAAATTCCTGGTCAATTGTGATTGGGGGTGGTGGTGCTTGATGGTGCTAGTAACTTATTAGTGGGAATGGTTAAACCTACAATGGATGTTAGCGGAATCAGTTGCCACTTTTGACGTTGTTACTTTTGCTGTTGATATTGGCATCCTGAGATTTCATTTTAGGACACTCTCTTGTATTTATAAATTGTATTCGTTCTATGAATGAGAACTTTTGACCGGTGGAAATAATCAGAATTGGTATTAAGATTATTTTAAGGAGATTTTGATCTCACCCAATGTAGTCCGTAAATTTGGAAACGGAGTCGCCCGTGAATTATCACAGTTATCTAGTAAATCTATGTAGTTAGAATATGCTCTTTCGTGTATTTTGGTTTTGCTTGTTATTGTCCCATTTTAATGCTTCTTCTTGTTCAGTTGTCTAGGCTTTCTTGTTTTACAGTGGTGATTTGAAATGTTTTAGATTGGACTCTCACACATAATTTACGTAATTTTGTGGGTCTTTCTTTCTCTTTCTTGATTTTTAGTGGTCCTTCCAGTAGAATTCTATAATTTTCTCCTCCTTTGATTTTTTAGCCTTTCATATAAAAAAAGAAAAAAAAAAGGAAAAAGAAAAATGATAGTAGATATGGATGGTATGCTGTTCTTTAACAAAAATGATTTTGTACTCATGGGTTACTCAAATCAAAAGCAGAAAATCAAGAAGAAATTTTTTAATTTTTTTTCCAAATTGGGAATTGGGTCGTAAACCAAACGATTTAAAAAATATTTTAACCTGCTTATTATGTTCAACAACTTTCTAAGCTCTAAACCTCTTTTAACTATGAAACAAAGCTGATGTTGCACTTTTTGGCTCGTAATAAATTTGGGCTCCGCGACCTGAAGAACACTCAAAAAGAAGGAATCAGAGGGCTACCAGATTAGTTCTGGCGGTAGCCGCTTCGATGCTTAAGTAAGTAAACTGAATTGAAAAGACTGTAATGAAAGCCAAAGAATGAGCATGAAAATAAAGCGTACCTGTAGGTTTTAATTTATAAACTGTAGCAATCCTAAGTTGATTAGGATTTGGAGCCATGAAAATAGGGATTTGATCATCGGAGATTGCAGTTATCTTGTTGGACATTGTATTGCAATAGAGATAACCACGTGTGACAGTTTCCTTGTAGAATACTATTTCCTTATTCCTTGCTCGGCAGATGTTAAGGAAATAACGAGGTCTGAACCATTCGGAATACTCTGAGTGAATATTGTTCAGAGCATGAGCTCTGGAGGATATATGTATGAGAGTGCTCTAGAGGCTGCGCCTGCTCTGGATGACCGAGTTTTATCAGATTCATAAGCACACGTGTCTCAAGATGATTGGTGTGTCGGTTTGTGGTATATCAGCTACTCCCCCCCCCGAGCCTTAGTTAGGGCGGCGCAACTAGGGTTATGGGCTTTATGAAGAGTCACACGTTTCGTCTCTCCACTTTCCAAGACGTCGGTTTGATGGGTCATTTATTGCGCAGCCGATACTTGAGAAGCCATCATTACCCTCAACCGTCATGCCGACTCGGCTTGGGGGCTCATATTTCAAATATGTATATAAAGAGGGGGAAAGGACTTTTTACGCCTTTCTTCTGCACTCGTTTCTACTGTATCAGAAACTCTATTATTACTGATTGACGTATTTTGAAGGTCGAAGCATATCCGTGGCTCGTAGCTTTCCTTTTCCTTACTTGATTTCAGGTTTGATTTTTAGCCCCTTTTACTGTTCTCTCTTTTTTGCTTCGTCATTTTTCTTTTGTCCGCCATGTCTGGCCTTGGGTCACCTTCTGGTTTAGGAAATTCCTCTAAGACAATTGCTCAATTTCAACTTGCGAACATTCCTTCTTCTAATAATGCTGAAGATAGGTTGGTAGAGCCCTCCTCCAGTCCGGAGGTTAGGATAGTTGACGCGTTTGAGGAATCCCCAAATAGGGCTGAAGAGACCTCTGGTCGACCCGCCCGTAGAGAGGAGGGTGAGAGTGTAATCACTGAGAGTATGCTAGAAGAGTTGTGGGAGAAATACAATCTCCCTTCAAATGTTACTTTTAGGGTTCCGGACGCTCTGGATCGCCCACGCGATGTTAGAGCGGGAGAAATTTGTGTCTATTTAACTTGGTTTGAAATAGGACTGACACTCCCCCTTCCGGACCTTATAAAACAATTCTTTTTTTGGTTCAACCTTTGCCCTGCAGACCTTAATCTCAATAGTTGGAGACATTTGTTAAGCTTCATAGTGTTAGGGCATCTGAATGATGTTGACGTGTCTCTCGACTTGATCCGTAGCAATATGGATCTAAAATACATGAGGTCGGAAGGCCTGTATTATATGTCTTTTGACAGTGGGTTCAGACCCCTTTCTTCCGTGCCCTCCTCCAACAAGACTTGGAAGAAGTGGTATTTCTTCATAAAGGGAGGATGGGAATATGAGGACTTTTAAGACCACTTCTCAACATTTCCTCGAACCACTGGGCCAAAGGGTGAGACCCAATTTTTCCTGTGACTGTTTTGACTCTGTTTCGTGCATCAATTGCCGAGTTGATTATCTTTGTATTTTTTGTGCAGATAGGCGTGTGTGGAAGAGGCAGAGCTTCACTTCCATGCTTTAGAAGCAATACAAAAAGCTCTTACGACCCAGCAACTGAGACCATTCCGTCATCGTTAATCCTGAGAACTTGATGTCTGCTAAGGGCCGTGTAGAGAAGCTGACGAAAGGTCTAATGGCTAGGTGGGAGACCGAGCCATCTTCATCTCCAGCAGTGGGGGAGGCTCCTTCCCTAGTAGACCCTCCCCTCCAAACAAAAAGGAGGAGGTTAATCTCAAACTCTCCTAAACCTGCTGAGGGGGAGAGGGAGGAACCTGCCCCTATCTCCATGGTCCCCCCAGCCCTATCCAAACAAATGGGCAAGGGGGTGTCTGCTTCAGTGGCCCCTGGTGTTGTTAACCAGGCGGCCAAGAAGGTTTTGAGAGACTTTTGGGCCAAAGGCTCTCTCAAACTTAAGCCACAGAAGCTAGAGAAGCTTCTAGCTGATCTGGCTTCTCTTCAAGTTAAAGTAAGTTCTTCGGGTCTCCATTTCTTTTCCCCTTTTCTAAGTGTTTCTAACTGGATACTGAACTGCTTACTCTGTATATTGCAGACCTTGCACACCTTTTCTGCTCTTACAGAGGTCTCTCCAGCTTCAGAGGAAGTTGACAAGCTCCAGGCTGAGTTGGACGAGGTGAGGCTTCAACTCAGTACTGCCAAGTCTGAGGCTCACAAAGTTATGGAGAGGCTGAAGGAGTTCTAGAATTCTTTGGCCGTCATGGATTCAGAGAAGAATCTTCATGTTTAGGAGGCGGTGAGACTCTAGGAGGAGATGGACGGCATGCGGTACCTCTATCACCAAAAGCTTGAAGACGCAGTTGAGCAGGCCAAGCTAGAGAATGAGACAGAAATGAAGATGGAACTTGAAGGGATGGCTAATAACCTGATCATGTTTGGCTTCAACAACTTCCGATCTAGGTTCTTCACCGAATTTCCTGATTTCGACATATCTTCGATTGTGCCACCTGGGGTTAACCCTCCCGAAGATGCCATTCCGAGCGAGGTGATTGATGTTCCTCCTGCAGATCCTTCCGAAGCTGCCGTTCCGAACGGAGTGGTTGATGTCGCTCCTGCCGATCCTTCCCCAGCCGTTAAACCTGTTCTTGTTGATCAGGACTAGAATATGTATATTTTGATATTTTTGAACCTCCAATGTACTGGACCATAATTGTTTAATGAAACAGGCTTTTAAATGTTTTTGTCCTTTTCTTCCATGTGGATTCCTGGTTGACCCATGTAGCCTTGAGTTGTACTGCTCAGTAGTATATCAGTCCTTCCAATTTATGGTTGTTGTGAAAATTGTTGCAAGTAAAGCTGCTCTGGTGCTCATCAGACCAGCTCTTTTATCGTCGGTAGTTGTCTTCCAAGCTTCATTACTTGTAATAAAACAGCGGTTGAAGACCAATTCTGACTGCCTCATCATCTTAGAGTAAGATAGGAAGGCAATTTTAATCAGACGAGTAGGGATCTGATATCGATCTTGTATCACATATATTGGAAGCAAATTCTGAAGAATTCTGAGGCAGATTGTTCTGAACCAAAGACTTGTAGTAATAACTTGGTGTCTTGTGACCATCACTCTGATGATTGAAACTTCTGCCTCTAAGTCACCAAGACCAGGACTAAGATACATTAGAATTGATGGTCTTTTGTCATACACATGGTTTGTCAGGGGTCAACGGAATGGCCAAGACTGAAAGGTCTGTATATTCGATAGAGGGCCTTCGTATTAAGATGGACCCGACTCTGCTTGCTTGACTAAGGCTGTACGTTTGGGGAAATCTTGCATCCCGTCTTTTGGGTATCCTGAAAGGACGATTTTATGCGTCATTTATTTATACAGCTGTCTTTTGGGTTTTCGAGGCCACCCTTTCCTTCGACCGTTGCGACGGTCCAGTTGGATGTCTTTTGGACTTCAAGGGTCTATATATTTGAGTGAGTGGCATGCTGTTGCGCCCTAATCTTTTTGCTTGTTGCTTCCAAAATTGTTTTCCCATCGGAGGGAATCGAATGCCTTTAGAAACTGCCGTTTCTTCGGAGATGATTGACGATATTCAATCTGAGTTGGGAATGATTAAATTATGGCCGAGAATTATCCTCCCCTTTGATTCAGCCTCCAAGGAAGGATTAGAGGAGGCGAAGATCTTTTTGTCCATCTTAGCATCCGGTCGAGATCTCTCTGTTTGGATGTGGACCCTCCTTGATTCAACCAAGGCCTGGAGTATTGGTGATGAAGACGAAAGTAGGATGCCTCCTCTTCTTTGTGTCTTGGCAGAGACCCTTGCTCAAGCCAGCTTGGGTGTTGTGCAAAATTTGGGGAAAACGAAGGTGGAGAATGGAGGTTTGCTGAGACCCAGAGCCCTTATCCTCCGTTGGTATTAATACCAGTGACAGTGATAATGAAATGGCCTGGGTACAATACAGATTGGGATTCAGGGTTCCTTTCTTTCAAATGGAAGCTGGTGACGGCGAAAATGGTGGTGTGGAACTCTGAACCCTTTCCCCTGTACCAGAAAGATTCGAGGAAGATAGCCATGCTGTTGTAGAACAAAACAATGTCTTGCCTGAAATTTTTGTAGCTTCTGTGTATTTGTTTTTTCTTTTTCTAGTCTTCTTGTACCGATGTAACTTTTATGGATTATCAATAAAATTGGATCCTTTTTCTCGAAATCTGATGTACCTTTTGATTGGATGTGTTTTTTTGGAGTTAAAACACCTTTCCGAGCATTGCTGATAACTACCTTTCACCAATAGTTTTGTTTGTGTGCTCTGGGAGTAGTCCAAAGAAACATAACACTTGTGATTTGAATTGAAGTACTTTGAGCTGCTACAGATGCTAAGGCAATGTAGTGTTGTTGCTCGGTAGTACATAAACCAAGTAATCTAAGAATCAGCTCTGAGGGTCTACTGATCTAGGAAACTTATGTGAAAAGTTGAAAAGTAGTTGTAGATGTTGGAACTTGATGCCTTTAAACAGACTGAATCATCAGGTCTGAATACTTGCTAGACCAGGTTATGAGGTCTGTACTTTTAGAGATGGACCAGACTCCGAAGGTCTGTGCATTTAAAGATGGACCAAACTCTAAAGGTCTGTGCATTAGGGATAGACCAGACCCTGAAGGTCTGTGCATTAGAGATGGACCAGACTCTAAAGGTCTGTGCATTTAGAGATGGACTAGACTTTGAAGGTCTGTGCATTTAGAGATGAACCAGACTCTGAAGGTCTGTGCATTAGGGATGGACCAGACCCTGAAGGTCTGTGCATTTAGAGATGGACCAGACTCTGAAGGTCTGTGTATTAGGGATAGACCAGACCCTGAAGGTCTGTGCATTTAGAAATGGACCAGACTCTGAAGGTCTGTGCATTAAAGATGGACCAGACTCTGAAGGTCTGTGCATTTAGAGATGGACTAGACTCTGAAGGTCTGTGCATTAGGGATGGACCAGACCCTGAAGGTCTGTGCATTTAGAGATGGACCAGACTCTAAAGGTCTGTGAATTAGAGATGGACCAGACTCTGAAGGCCTGTGCATTTAGAGATGGACCAGACTCTGAAGGTTTGTGTATTAGAGATGGACCAGACTCTGAAGGTCTGTGCATTAGAGATGGACCAGACCTTGAAGGTCTGTGCATTAGAGATGAACACTTTATGGAGGTATTAAAAAGAAAGAAAAACCTTTATTTATAATACTTCCGTAAATGTTCTACATTCCAAGGTCTAGGAATAGATTTCCCAGCCATGTCCTCTAGCCAGTAAGTGGTAGGCCTAACAACCTTCGTCACTCTGTAGGGGCCTTCCCAATTGGGTGACAACTTTCCTATAGTGGGATCCTTGGTGTTTGAAAAAGCTCTTCTTAAGACAAGGTCCCCAACTTGAAAGCTGACCATCCTGAGCCCCACTTTGGAGTTGTTGACCATTCTCTACTGATAAGCTTCCATCCTGATTTTGGCTTGATCTCTTTTTTCTTCAAGCAAATCCAAATTTTCTGCCAGCTGCTGATCATTGGACTCTTGTTCGAAGGCTTCAGCCCTTAAAGTTGGCATACTGATCTCCAGCCGGATTACTACTTCTATACCATAGGCTAGTGAGAAGGGAGTTTCAGAGGTGGGAGTTCTTCTTGTAATACCCCGACCCAAAATGTAACCAAGCAAGCTAAGTAAACTCGAGCTGTTAGAGCTTTTTGTTATAACATTTAATAACTGGACGATTGTGAAACTTTAAATAGACTCGAAGTACGGATAATGCCCAAGCGATGTCAAGAAAGCCATGGACGAATACCGAAATCAAAAATGAAATTTGAAATAAGGAAAATAAAATAAATGAAAAAAATAATAATAATATAAAAATAAAATAAAAAGAAAAATAAAATAAAAGTTAAATGAAAAAAATGAGAATTGGAAAGAAATAAAAATGAGAATATAATATGTGACCAGTATATCTATATATATATATATATATGAATATATAGTGAATATGTAAATAAATAAAGAAATATGTATATGTGTGGTGTAATCAGTTATAACATGTAACTGAAGAGAAACAAAAAAAAAAGAGAAGAAAAATGGATGGGGGGTTACAGCGCAGCAAATGAAGGGGCGGTGGTTACGGGTGAGAGTGAGGGAGAAGGAGAATAAATGAGAGGGGCGCATGGCATGGAGCAGGAGGTTAATTCAAAAAAAAAGAAAAGAAAAGAGAAAGAGATGGAGGGACAAGGGGGCGTAACGGAAGGAGAAGCGGAATAGGGGAAGTTTTGTGATGTGAATAGATATAGATGTTAATTGATATAGATTCAGAAATGCCCAAATTGATGAATTGTACAAGGATGATAGAGGGGTTTTGTGATGTGGGATGACCAAGGAAGCGGAAGAATTGTTGCAGCAGAGGAGGTTCTGTCTGCTCTGGTATGGGTGTTCAGATGTGGGCCGTTCAATGTATAATCGCCCTGGTAATGGTTGACATCAGGTGGATTGGGGGGGCTTTGGGGTTGGCTTTCCTGCAGCAAACGGAGCAGCAGTAGCAACAAGCGGTGGTCCAACTTTGAGTTGCGGTGTATATCGAAGCCCAGGACAAGGGATCACTCGGAACAGGGTAAACCACTGAACCTTTCGTCTTGGATTTTTAAAAGCATGAATTCCTACTTTGATATAGAATCTTGTGGAGGATGGGAACTTAATTGATGCATGGAACTGGGTTGGTGTTGGAATTGAATCAAGGAAAACAGAAAAAAAAAAAAAAGAAACGGACAGAATTGAAACTAGGCGCAACAGTGAAAACGGAGGAGAAAAAAACAGTTCGGGTGAGGCGATTTTGTTGCGATTAATTGGGCTAGATCATGGGTAATTGATTCTCTTGGGTGTAGGGAAATTTTAGACTCGAATCGGGATTGAAACCGTAGGAGAAAAACAGAGAAAAATGGAAGGGAAAGGGGCTGCTGGAAAACTGCACAGCCCCTGGTGCGCTACTGTTCTGGCTATTTTGGGAGTGCTCCGGCACTCCGATTTGAAATGCGATGGTAGATTTGAGTTGTCCATGATCTGTAGGTATAAACCCCACTGAAAAATGCAAGAAACCCATCACCGGCGAGTCGCCGTTGACGAAGAAGACAACCTGTACGCCAGAAAAGGCTGCTGCGCGGTTGCTATTTCGTGATTTTATTTTGGCCAAACCGGGTCGGGTCTGACCCGACCCACCCATTCAGATGACTGCCCAACACTTGTACTTCATGGGTAAATTTTTAAATTTGAGTTTAGATAGTGTTTGGTTAGAAAGGAGAGCTATCCAATGGTTGGGTTAAACTTGAACAGGAAATGAAAAAAAAAAAATAATAACGAGGAATGGAAAATTTGTATGTGCAGTGAATTGAACCTATGACCAAAGGAAAAAGGGGGAAAAGCTTAGCCACTGTGCCACCAAGGCACATGTGGTCTGTTTGGACTCAAATACGATATATATTAGCTATATTAATTAATTTAAATAAGTGATTTAAATTAATAAATTTTAAATTTAATTCCGAGGCTTAAATTAGTCGAATGAATAATGAAAACTTACTATTTTGGACCCTCTGAATTTAATGGTGAGGTCCGTTTTACGAGACGGAGTTCCGAAAAAAAAAAAATAACCGTAGAATGCCAAAATGACCAAAATGCCCTTACGTCGAAGGTGAGTCAAACGGACTCTGATTTAGTTAAGTAAATAGTGAATTTTTATTAATTCAAACCTACTGGACTCAACGGTGAAGTCCAAATTATGAAAACAGAACCCAAAAAGTAGAGACACGTAAATGACCATTTTGCCCTTGGGTAAATTAAGTTTAAAATGGAAATCGTAAAGCATAAATTAGTACGGGAGGTATTTAGAGTAACGAGGCATAAATTCGGTAAATTATTTGAAAGCTGAAACGTGTTTATTGATTTATAGGCAAGTCAAAAGGAAAGGAGGAAGTCATGGGATATTAAGACATTGATAAGGTACGTGGATTTCTATCTTTTATACGTGGTTTTCCAAGCCACGATCTTTCTATACTGCCAATTTTGTACTCATGTATTTATACCCACTGTTATTGTTCCCACCATGGATATTGTTCTACCTGGTGGATGTCTATTGGTTGATGGTTCATGGCTTGATTCATTGTGTTGATGTTATTCGTTGTATGCTTATGTTATGATGTTCCATGTTTTGCACACCTCATATGGAATACGATATAATCCTGATTTATGGTAAATGCTGGGTCTTGTGCTCAGACACATTACCCTTCTGATGCTATCTGATTGACTGGACCTACGGGTCAATTTATGGGACCTACGGGTCAAACGGACATGTGGCAATGATGGCGTTTTTACGCAGTGAGTTTTAATGGCATTTTATATGCCTTCATGTTAAAGGGGGGTATGCCGGGCCCCAAAAGACCGAGGGTCTGCCAAACCCTGAACAGAGTAAATGCATCGTTCATGTTGACTGTTATGTGATGTTCATTGGATTCATGTGATGTTTCATTTCACTCTTGATAGTTCCATGTTGACAGTACCTTTATTCATTTGACTCGATTGAGATCATTCCATTGTGGCAGTACATTTACGTCGATTGTGAACGTTGAATGTTCCCGTATTCATGATATATTACTGTTCTTATTGGATTATCAGGCCTTACTGTTCATTGGTCATTGGCACCTTATTGTTGACTGAAATTGTTTCCATGACTGACTATCATGTTCATCCATGATCCTATATGCTCCATGATTACTCTAACCCCGTATTTGAGATAGGCGTTTACTTACTGAGTTTGTAGCTCACCCCTTACTAAATTTTTTTCAAGTGAAAATGTTACAGAACCACAGTAGGAGTTCAAAAGCATAGGAAGACAGTTGAGGAGCGTGATAGTAGTGAACGAAGTCTCTCCCATGTACTCACCACCTAAGAGTGGTTTAGGATCAGTTTATTGTTAGTTTGAAGTTTAGTCTTTGAACAATAATTGTAATACAGCTTCCGCACTTAAATGTCATGTTTATATTATTTATTGTTATCATTGGTAAAAGAATGGAAAAAGTAGGGACGGCCATTGGGTCGGCCCCACGATACGAGATCCGCATAGGGTGGGTTTCGGGTCGTGACACTTCTAGTTGTTCCGTAGGCCCAAAGAACCCCAGGAAGTTCCTCCGCCCACTTTCCTTTGGCCTGCTCGAACCTTTTCTTTAATGCATCAAGGATCGTTCGGTTGGTGACCTCTGTTTGCCCATTTGCTTATGGATGGCCTGGAGAGGCAAAATGTTGTCTGATGTTGAGATTTTCATAAAATTTCTTGAAGACTTTACCAGTGAACTGCGTCCCATTATCAGAGACGATCACACGCGGTATCCCGAACCTGCAGATAATGTTCTTCCAGGTGAAGTTTTCAACTTCCTTCTCTGTGATATGTGTTAAAGGTTCTGCTTCAGCCCATTTAGAGAAGTAGTCAATGGCTACCAAAAGATACTTCCTGTTTGGTGGGGCCTTAGGCAATGGGCCCACAATGTCCATCCCCCACTGAGCAAAGGGCCAAGGATTGGTAATTGGGATGAGCTCGTGGTGATGCTGATGTTGATATGGAGCAAACCTTTGACATTTGTCACATTTCTGGACGTACTCCTTACCCTGCTTCAGCATACTAGGCCAGTAATAGCCTTGTGTTAGAGCTCGGTGAGCTATTGTTCTGCCTCCATTATGGTTCCGACAAATTTTTTTGTGTATTTTAGCCAAGACATATTGAGATTCTTTTGGAGTTAAGCATTTTAACAAGGGCTGAGAATAAGACCTTCTGTAAAGCTTATCGTTCAAGATTAGCTACCGAGCTGCTTTGATTCGGATTCTCCTTGCTTTGTTTTTATCTTCTGGGAGGAGCCCTGATTCTAGGTACTGGAGGATTGGGGTCATCCAGTTTTGGGGTTGTTCAGTAATTTGGGCAACTCGGGCTTCCTCTATGCTGGGTCTTGGTTGGTAGGAAATTTTTACTACAGAGTTTTCTTCTGACTTTAGGTGGGATGCCATGTTTGCCAAAGCATCTGCTTTGCAGTTCTGGCTTCTTTCTATTTTTTGGATAGAGAACGTCTGGAAGGAGTGCTTCAAGAAGTTCACCAGTTCGGAATACCGAAGCATCCTATCATCTTTAATGGAGAATTCTCCCAAGACTTGGCTTACCACCAACTGGGAGTATGAGAAAACCTCAAGGTTTTGAACCTCGCATTCCAGAGCAAATTTCATGCCTAGGATTAGGGCTTCGTATCCTGCTTCATTGTTGGAAGCTCTGAATCCCAAGCTAATTGCTTTTTCTGATAAGAGCCTGTCAGGGGACTGCGGTACCAGGCCTACTCCAGAACCCTGATCAGTTGATGACCCATCAATATAGAGCTGCCATGTCCCTGATGTTTCAAAGAGTTGTGCCTTGTCCTGAAGTGCCAGGGTGAACTCAGCAACGAAATCTGCCAAGGCTTGTCCCTTGATAGAGTTTCGTGGTATATATGATATGTCAAATTCTCCTAACTCCACAAACCACGTCACTAATCTTCCTGAAACCTCAGGCTTCCTTAATATCGACCTCAGGGGATAGGCAGTTGGGATTTCAATTGGATGGGCTTGGAAATAAGGTTAGAGTTTCCGAGCTGATATTACTAAGGCGAAGGCCAACTTTTCCACCTCTGGGTATCTCTTTTTTGTGTCGAGCAATGCCCTGCTGACGTAGAATATGGGCCTCTGGACTCCCCTATCCTGTCTGACTAGTGAGGAGCTGACCGCGTTCTCAGAGACTGCAAGGTAGAGGAGCAGCTTTTCCTCTTAGATTGGTTTTGACAGAAGCTCTAGAGAGGCAAGGTATTCCTTCAGTCCTTGGAAAGCTTTCTCGCATTCTTCTATCCGTTGTAAAGCTTTGTTACCTTTTAAAGCTCTGAAGAAAGGTAGGCAACAATCAGTGGACTTGGAGATAAACCTGTTCAGTGCTGCGATTCTGCCATTTAGTGCTTGAATATCTTTCTTGGTTTTTGGTGACTCCAGTCCAATCAGAGCTTGGATCTGAGTGGGGTCTACCTCGATACCCATATGAGAGACAATATATCCCAAAAATTTCACCTTCTTCACCCCGAAGGTACATTTTGAGGGATTGAGCTTCATCGTGTGTTGTCTTAGGATGTCGAAAGTCTGGGATAAGTGCTGGAGGTGGCTACCTTTCTGTAGACTTTTAACCAGCATGTCATTAATGTACACCTCCATGGTATTGTCGAGCAGTGAACTGAACATCTTGTTGACCAACCGCTGGTACGTGGCCCCAGCATTCTTCAAACTGAACGACATTACTCTGTAGCAATAGAGACCTCGTTCGGTTATGAAGGCTGTCTTCTCCTAGTCTGGAGGATACATCTGGATTTGGTTATACCCAGAATAGGCATCCATAAAACTCATGAGTTCGTGCCCTGTAGTAGCGTCAACCAGCTGGTCTATCCTTGGTAGTGGAAAGCTGTCTTTGGGGCAAGCTTTATTGAGTTCTGTATAGTCAACGCAGACTCTCCATTTTTCATTTTTCTTTTTAACCAGAACGGTAGTGGCCAGCCAGTCTGGGTAGAATACTTCACGTATCATCTTGGCCTCAAGCTGTCTTTGGACTTCCTCGTTTATGATATGATGTTGCTCTAGAGCTAGCAGCCTTCTTTTTTGTCTCACTGGTGGGTGGTCTAGATCTACCATCAGTTTGTGAGTCATGAGGTTTGGATCTATACCCTCCATACTAATGAACTTATGATGACCTTGATTCTAGGTATTGGAGGATTGGGGTCATCCATAGACCTTTCAAACAATCCTAGGATTACCTTTTTCTTCCAAAAGACAATGGCTCCTAGCCTTCGTCCTAGAAAGAACCCCCTAAACCCTCATAATCAACCTCCTGTTGGAAGAGGAAAGGGACAAACACCCATTCGTTTACAATAACAGTTTGATCGGATTCAACGACAGTCTTATCAGATGTAGAAATTACTCATTGCTATGTCACATGCTTTGGCCTTACTGGTTTAGAACTAACGGAGTAATCCTCTTCCCCCTATTAACACTATTCACGGAGAACCTCAGCCTCCTGCTACCACCACAGGCGAAAAATACCCCAACGAGGAGTTTTCTAATATGCAATCAGTATACCCCCATGGTACTGCTCATATGGATGATGATCCCCAATTTTAAATAGCTATGGGAAGAGGAATGCCCACATTTCCTTTTGCTATCCATTACCAGAGCAAAACGAGGATACCAATTCCAATGGCCTCTGGAGCCAATCCAGCATCGCAAAAACTCCAACCTCCAAAAACTCTAGTTCCCCTAATCTTGGGAGACTAGCATCCTCCTACTGACACCAGACAAATTCCTCCCCTGAGTTAAGGATCTGTAGGTGCAGGACAAGGTTACCAACGGGTACCGATCGCACAACAAGTCCTACCCAAAGCTTCTCAGAGGGTGGAGGATATAACAGACTTTCAAGATCAAACAATCTCAATTAGAGGGTTTCATGCCCTTCTAGAGCAAGACGAGTTAAGTAAATTGATCGGTAGGTTCTCCACGCCATTTACCTTCAGGAGTACATAGCTCATTTTAATACCGAGCTCACAGAGATAACCAATTAAAGTTTAAGTTTTCTAGTGGTCGCTCTCACTTTAGGCCTTGGGCCTGGACTCTTCTAAGATTCGTTGACCAAGAATCCTCCTATTGATATGACAACGCTCATGGACAGATCACAGAAGTATATTAATGTTGAAGACACAAAAACCTTATTCTGAAAGGTAAAGAACAACTTCAGAAGGATGAGTAAGTTCAAAAGAGGGATAACAGCGCTAATAAGAAGAGGATTAGGAGTCTTGATAAGAGAACAACACTCAGAGCCCAGAACAAGTCTAACTCTAGGAGGTATGACACTTACACCCCTCTGAATGCTTCTCTTACCCACATACTCCAACAGATCCAAACTCGTGAAAACTTGAGGTGGTCGGAGCCACTAAAAAGCCATATCGACTCAAGAAATCAAAATAAGTATTATGATTTTCATAAAGAGCAAGGGCACACGACTGAGGCTCAACTTTAATGACATTAGAGTTATCGCTGCTGTCATGGTAAGATTTGACGGGAATCTTAGCATCCCAATAAGCAGAATTGATCTACTAACCATAACATAAAAGGGGGACAGACATAGGACACTAATATCTAAATACATGGTCCTAGACACTAAATCTTCCAATAATGTTATTATTGGGATGCCTTGGATCCACCAGATGAAAGCAATTATTTCAACCCTCCATCAATACTTGAAATATGTCCACAACAGCAAAATTCTCACCATTAAGGGCTGTCAGTCCACTATCCGGGAATGTTATGCCCTCGCACTAAAAGAAAAGCCTTCCAAATAGCAATTACAATATCCTCTTGAGAGGGAAAGTTCTTCATCTTCCAACCTTCATGAGGTAGAAGAATGCCCTTCTGAGATTGACGAACCACTAAGTCTTAGAGGAAGGGATAACGCAGTCAAACCAATGGAAGAGCCCATCAAAGTACTCATCAGCACAGAAGGAGAGGGAAAGTACATACAAATTGGGTCAGCCTTGTCCTTTTCCGAATAAGAGGATATTATCCTAAAGGCCAACCTTTCAGTTTTTGCTTGGGAAACTAAAGATATGGAAGGAATAGATCTTGATTTCATCTTTTATAAGCTGATGACAAATCCAAGTCATCCTCTAGTAAGACAAAAAAGGAAGACGTTTGCTCCTAGACGCCACAAAATCATCAATGAAAAAGTCCAGAGGTTGCTAAATGCTGGTATGATAAGAGAAGTGTTTTACCCAGAATGACTTGCTAATACAATTCTTGCAAAAAAGAAGAATGGCAAGTGGAGGGTCTGCGTTGATTATATTGACCTTAACAAAACTTGTCCTAAAGACAGCTTTCCTCTTCCTAGAATTGATCAACTTATTGATGCCACGATAGATCATGAACTCATGAGTTTCATGGATACTTACTATGGATACAATCAAATGCAAATGTATCTTTTAGACCAGGAGAAGACAACCTTCATATCAAAATGGGGTTTCCATTGTTCTAGAATGATGTTGTTCGATTTGAAAAACGTTGGAGCTACATACCGGAGGCTTGTAAATAGAATGTTTGGCCCCCAAATTAGGGATACAATGGAAGTCTACATCGATGATATGCTTTTCAAAAGTGTTCGAAAGAGTAACCACATCCAGCACTTGAGTCAGACGTTCGACATCTTGAAAAAACACAGAATGAAACTTAACCTATTAAAATGTACATTCGAGATCACAAAAAGGAAAATTCTTAGGTTTTCTAGTTTCCCAAAGAGGAATTGAGGCAAACTCCTCACAGATCAAAGTTTTGATTGAACTAGAATCACTCAAAATAAAGAAAGATATCCAAGGGCTGAATGGAAGGATAGTAGCACTGAATAGGTTTATCTCTAAATCTATGTGCCTTCCATTCTTTAAAGCCTTGGGAGGGAGTAAGGCCCTAGAATTGACTTTTGAATGTGAAGAAGTCTTCGAACAACTCAAAAAATACTTAGCCTCCCCCAAACTCCTTTCAAAATCAGTGCTAGGGGAAAAACTACTCCTATACTTAATTCAGAGGCCTATCTTTTACGTTAACAGAACACTTTTGGACACTGAGATGTGGTACTTTGAAATTGAAAAAATGGCCTTAGCCTTGGTGATATCCGCTCGGAAGCCTAGACCATACTTTCAAGCCCATCCTATCATTTAAAATCAATCCTACGTATACATAAACCCGAAGTTTCAAGACGACTAGTCAAATGGTCAATAGAAGTAGGAGAATTTGACATATCATAGGTGCCACAAACTACTATCAAAAGTCAAGTATTAGCAGACTTTGTAGCAAAATTCACTAGAACGCAGCATTCGAAAGCTCAAATCACTACAAACACTTCGGTATGGCTACTTTACATCAATAGTTCATCTACAGACAAAGGCTCTAGAGTAGGTATAATACGTCAGTCCCTTGATGGGATCGTAATCAAAAAAGCCGTTAGCTTGGGATTTAGAGCCTCTAACAATGAAGCCAAATATGAAGCACTTATCCGTGGGATGAAATTGGCTCTAAAGTGCGAAACTCTGGATCTTGACGCATTCTCCGACTCTCAGCTTATAATGAGTCAAGTTTTGGAAGAATTTTCTACCAAGGACAATAGAATGACCAGATATTCAGAACTGGTGGAATCGCTACAAGTTCTCTATTCAAAAGATTGAAAAGAACCAAAACTCTAGGGCCGACACTTTAGTAAATATGACCTCTTATCTTAAGCCAGAAAGGGACTCAATGATAAAAATCTCCTACCAGTCAAAACGTAGTGTTGAGGTAATACAACCCCTTCAAATTTTAAAACAACCTCATAATTAGATGACTCCCATCATCCAGTATCTAAAGGAAGGATTGTTTCTAGAAGACAAGAATCATGCCAGAAGAGTTTGAATTAAGGCAGCACGATATTTAATTCTTAAAGAGAAGCTTGACCTAAGGTCCTACACATAGCCCCTCTTATGGTGCTTAACTCCAGAAGAGGCTCATTACGTCTTAGTTGAGATACATGAGGGAATCTATTGCAACCATAACTGCGATAGAACCATAGCTCACCAAGCACTAACCTAGGGCTACTACTAGCCCTGTATGCTAAAACAGGCTAAGGAATATGTTCGAAAATGTGAAAAGTATCAACATTTCGCCTCTTACCAACATCAACCTCATCATAAACTCATTCCAATCACGAGCCCTTAGCCTTTCACCCGGTGAGGAATGGACATTGTAGGGTCATTAACAAAAGCCCTTCAGAACAGAAGATTCCTATTAGTAGCCATTGACTATTTCTTTAAATGAATAGAAACTGAACCACTGACCCATATAACAGAAGTAAAAGTGAAGAATTTCACTCGAAAAAATGTTTTGTGTAAGTTCGGTGTACCCTACGTCATTATTTCAGACAATGAGGCGCATTTTATTGAAAAGGTATTCAAAAAGTTCTATAAAGACCAACACATCAGTCACCACTTCTCTTCTCCAAGACATCCTTAAGCTAATGGAAAAGTCGAGGTTACCAACTGTACTATTCTCGAAGCAATTAAGAGAAGGTTGGAATGAGCTAAGGGAAGATGGGTCGAAGAGTTCCCCAGAGTGCTCTGGGCCTACTAATCTACTAAAAGAACCCTAACTATGGAAACACTATTTTTACTTGCCTATGGCACTGAGGCAATCATTCTTATTGAAATTAGCATGTCAACCTTTAAAAAAAAAACTGCTTTGACCAAGAGGCCAGTAACCAACAACTTGTAAAAAATTTAGACCTACTAAAAGAAAGACGTAAGCAAGCTCGGATTAGGACTAAAGCCTACCAACAGAGAATGGCTAGATTTTTCGACTAGGGGTTAAAACCCACTAATTTCCAACTCGGAGATCTTATCCTAAGAAGGGTGTTTCCAAATACTAAAGATCCCACCATAGGAAAACTCTCCCCTAACTAGGAATGACCTTACAAAGTAACCAAGATTGTCAGACCTACACTTATTGGTTAGAAGATTCAACTAAGAAGCCTATACCTAGACATTGGAACATTGAACACTTACACAAATATTATCAATAATAAATCCACTTTTTCACTTCAGAGTTCGTTATCAATGCACAGACCCCTAAAAGCCTTATGTCAATTAAAAGTGCTACAGGTTTGGTCCATTTCACTCAATGCACAGACCCCTAAAAGTCTTGTATCCATTACAAGTGTTACACGTCTGGTTCATTTCACTCAATGCACAGACCCCTAAAAGCCTTGTATCTATTACAAGTGTTACAAGTCTGGTCTATCAAATCAAAGAACAGACCCCTAAAAACCTTGTGTCCATCACAAAGTGTTAGAGGTCTGGTCCATTTTATCAATGTGCAGACCTTAAAAACCTTGTGTCCGTCACAAGTGTTACAGGTCTGGTCCATTTCACTTAATGTATAGAACCCTAATAGACTTGTGTTCAATACAAGTACTATAAGTCTGGTCCATTTTATTAATGGATAGACCCTTCAAGACCTTGTATCCATTACAAGTATCATAGGTCTGGTTCATTTTTCTCACTCTATAGATCTCTAGAAAAGCCTTGTTTTATTTGCAAGTGTTGTAAGTCGGTATATTATAAATCATCAAGTATGCAGATACTTAAGAAACCTTGTTTTAATTACAAGTGTTTCGGTTCTGTATATCCTATTATTTAGACCTCTGAAATAGCTTATGAGTGTTTTGGAGTCTTTAAAGAGCTTATATTTTTTACTGGCCTCGATATTGAAGACATTATCTTGAAGTCAGATATACTGCAAAGATATCAAATAAGACACAAGTTCTGGACTGACCAGGATTTCATATAATAGCCCAAAATTGGAAAGGTTACAATATAAATATATATATATATATATATATATATATATATACATAATACAAAACAACCTAAGTCTACTCTTCTGCTGGCTCGGTAGTCTCTGAAGCAACAACTTGAGGGGGTTTTGGATCCATCTCCTCTTCTTTGTTGTCAGCATCTGGCACATCAATCTCAACTTGGGAGACTTCAATATCATTTACTCCAATTAGATCCAAGTCGGGATACTTTTTACGGAGCTTCATCCTTAAGGTTCAGTATCCATACTCAATTTGCTCGCCACCCAAATCTTGGACTTCAACCTTCAGATCCACCTCAATTTGGGCTCTAACGGCTTCAGTGGTGTCTTGCAATTTCTAGACAGAAGTAGCCTGGAAGTCTGCAAACCTCTTTTTGAGGTCTTCTAGTTTAGTAGCGAAGGCATCCTTCTCGGAGTCCAAGATGGAGTGAGAATTGACAGCCTCGTTCAGTTTTTTCTCGGTTGTTGCCACCGAAGACTCCACAGTTTCCAACTGGCATCTGGCATCATTGAGCTTGGATTGAAGGGCATCAATCTACTCGGGGTTCTCAGGGCAATCTATAATGGCGGCTAAGCCATGCATGGCCTGGAAAACACAAACAACACAATCAAGTCAAAATAGATTACGTACAAAATACAGAACCAGGAAATTGAAAATAAGGAAAAGTAATGCAGAACTCAGCCTCATGTGAAAGAGCATCAGGTCCTTGGCTATCCTCTAGGGCTTTAACCCTGTGAATTTGCTTGGGCCCGTTGCCCAAGAATCCTTATAAGCCTTCTTCACGGCTATTACACCGGAGTCATCAAACCTTGAGGAGGCAGCAACTGATTTTCCCTTCTTCCTTATCTTCTTCAGAGCAGAAGGCATTCGGGGCAGAAGAGCCTCCTAAACATGAGAAATCCCCAAATCCTCCGAGACAGTTCTCTTAGGGGAGTTGGAGATCAACCTCATTCTCTTCATAGGAAAGGGAGGCTTGGTAGGGGAAGAACGTTCCCCAACTTTCTTATTCTTCTTCCTTGGCACCCATCCGGTCACCAGGGATTTCTTCAAACTCTCGGTTCGGTCTCGCACCAAACCAGCCTCCATCAAGTTTTTGGGGCAAATGATGGCTTTGTGAGTGTGGTTGTTTGTCTGCAAGAGCTTCTTGTACTTTTATTGAAGATCGACAATGAAGATCGACCTCTTTCAAGCTCTTTTATTTGCACAAAGGCACATGATTAGGCTCAAAAAGAAAAAACCCATTTCTCCTCTCCAGGACATCCTCAAGCTAATAGACAAGCCAAGGTTACCAACCGCACTATTCTCGAAGCAATTAAGAGAAGGTTGGAATGAGCTAAGGGAAGATAGGTCGAAGAGCTCCTCGGAGTGCTCTAGGCCTACCGAATTACTAAAAGAACCCTAACTGCGGAAACACCATTTTCACTCGCCTATGGCACCAGGGCAATCATTCTTGTTGAAATTGGCATGCCAACCCTTAAAACAGACTACTTTGACCAAGAGGCCAGTAACCAATAACTTGTAGAAAATTTGGACATACTAAAAGATAGATATAAGCAAGCTAGGATTAGGACTAGAGCCTATCAACAGAGAATGGCTAGATGTTTTAGCTAGGGGTTAAAACCTACTAATTTCCAACTTGGAGATCTCATCCTAAGAAGGGTGTTTCCAAATACTAAAGATCCCACCATAGGAAAGCTTCCCCTAACTAGGAAGGACCTTACAAAGCAACCAAGATTGTCAGACTTACGATTTTTTGGTTAGAAGATTCAGCTGGGAAGCCTGTACCCAGACATTGAAACATTGAACAGTTATGCAAATATTATCAATGATAAAGCTATTTTTTCACTTCAGAGTTTGTTATCAATGCACAGACCCCTAAAAGCCTTGTGTCCATTACAAGTGCTACATGTCTGGTCCATTTCACTCAATGCACAGACCCCTAAAAGCCTTGTATTCATTACAAGTGTTACAGGTCTAGTCCATTTCACTCAATGCACAGACCCCTAAAAGTCTTGTATCCATTATAAGTGTTACAGGTCTGGTCCATCAAATCAAAGAACAAACCCTTAAAAACCTTGTGTCCATCACAAAGTGTTATAGGTCTGGTCCATTTTATCAATGAGCAGAACCCTTAAAACCTTGTGCTTGTCACAAGTGTTACAAGTCTTGTCACACCCCGAATTCCAGCGAACTTGAGGCGCGAGTAACGAGACAAAGGAAAATAAAATAATAAAGAAATAAAAGATAATAATAACATTCTCATACATTCTGTACACTGTTCTGATACATACATAGGTCTAGTCCACTTGCTTACAACGTGTAAAATGAAATACGGTCTTGGGCTTATGCCCTTATACAATATAAAAAACAAACGCCCCTTGGGCCTAACACAGTCCCTAGTCAGATCATCTCCACGTCTCGTACTGCTGGGACATCATCTGAAATGTTTGCCCCATTAAAGGGGTCAGCTCAACATGCTGGTACAATACAATGCTAATGCAAGAAACAAAACTAAGGTCGTGGCAAGTGCAAGTGTACAATTATTTCTATATGGCATTCAATATCGTGATGACAGTATATGAGCAGTATATAGTATATGCACTGTATGCGTGACACACCCATGCAACTCTATGCCACCCATGTCTCATGATACGGTCATTCTCCGCTGGCATGAGTACCGCCGCGTATGTCTCGCTTCACGGTCCGGAATCCGTCAGGCTTGCAAGTACCTATTGGCCGATTTTGGGTTTTTCACCACAGGATCTGCACCCTCATAATGCAAAGCACCAAGTGCTTACCCACGCCATGTCCAAGGAGTTACACAATGCCAATATGCTCAGATCTCAATGATGCATCTCATTCATACATAAAGCATGCCTTCAAGTACACAATTCATAATATCAACAGTTCTTCAAAGCATATAATTCACACACTACACTAACACATGCAATATACCCATAATCATCATACAACTTAACAAGATAGCACGTAGCACATAAGCATGTGAACACTCAAGCAAACATGTGAACAATCAATGCAGCAAAGCAAGTATTCCTAATCTCAATTCTATTTCTTACTTAGCACAATATATCGTACCTGGTAATCGATCTCAAACTGGAAAAGTGTACTCGTAGTAAAGTGAAACCACCGTAAGAACACCGAAGGCTAGGTCACCTTTTCTTTGCCTTTCCGTGTCCCTAAAATTCATAACATGAAACTCAGTTTAATTGTCACTTGAATTATGCTATTCATCAAATTTTATGTCTTTAATTCATAAGCTTCTATTTTGCTAAATTAGACCCTACCATTGAGTCCGGAACGTCGAAGAAAATAAGTTTAGGTTTTCGTAGAATTCAATTCGGACACCTGGGTTAAAAAGGGTAAAACAGTCATTTTACACTTTACACGGGTCCTTACATTTCGTGACCTCTTTTCACAAATCGGACTCCACGGTTGAGTCCGGAATGCTCGAGATAATAAAGTTTCACTATTTGTTTACCCAATTCGGAGTTCATTTGACTGTATTTCAATTCAGGGGTATTTTGGTAATTTTATATGTTGTTACGTGTCTTTTATTCTTCGGGACCCCATCTCGTAAAACGGACCTCACCATTGGCCTCAGAATGGCCGAGATAGTCAAAATACACTAATGACTTGTCCCATTTGGACTCCGGGATATTTTTGAATATTTAAATAATTAAATTAATTTAATTAATTAATTAATTTAATTAATAATTTATTAATATTTTATTCAGGAGGGTCAAATCAGAATTATTAATAGTTGGGGGGTCAATTTATAATTTCCGTAAGTTTTGGGTTAATTTTCAATTAACAAAAGTTCAGGGGCAGAATTGTAAATTTGAATTCTCCTATTCCTAATTCGGACAGCCAAACAAGGATCAGCCTAAAACAGGGATAAGATATCCCTGTTCTTATTATTTCAGATTTTCAATTTCATAAATCCACAACCAAACAGCCCCCTTTAACTTTTTAATTTAAAACATATGGTGACACGTGGCAGGGGCGGTCCACACTCGCCCGAACCGACCCGACCCGACCCGGAACAGACCCCCCCTTCTTCCCCGATTTTTCGGTGACGCCCAGTAGGGTTCCGGCGCCTCTTCCGGCGCCGGCGACCGATTTCCGGCGGCTTTTTCATGTTTTCAAAATGCCATCTTCTAGAGTTTTTCAAGTAGGTTTCACTCCCATCTTCCATTTTCAGTTTAAACCAACGGATTTTCACGAAATAGGGCTCAAAGGCCCATGGTCGAATCTTCGGCCAGCTGAATATCTTCGATTTCTCACTCGGTTGTTCACGGTTTTCCGTCATTTCTTTCTTATTTCATTTTCTGCACTTATTAGGGTTATTTCTATCTCATTAGATTTAAGCTTTGTACATAAAATGCTAATCCAACCCCCCCATGACCGTGACCTGCAAACCCCTTTTTCTCCCTCATTTTTCAACCATTTTCCTTCATTCTTTTTGCAAAACAATCCTCACAACATACACTTTAAAACCCTATGCATCAAATAAATCATCATGCCTTAAAAAAAATAAAACAGAAGGGGTGCACTTACGAATTTTCTGAGCTTTCTCTCTCTAGCCGTGCCTTCTTTCACCCTCTTGCTCCGAGCTCGAACCAAGCTTCAAACTCTCTCTCAGAGCTCTATTTCTCTCTCTCTTTTCTGTTTCTTTCCTTCTCTTTTCTCCCCACCCGAGACTACACTTATGCACACACACAAACCAAATCCCTCACGTCTCTCCCTCACAGCCACTATTCTTGACTCCCTCTCCACTGTCAGCCACCTTTTGCTTCCCCCCAAATGCAGCTTTGCATTTAATGCAAAGCTGCTACTATATATCTACATATATATATATATATATTATCATCACACACACACTAGTTTCACACACTCCCAATCGGCTGTCCTTCTAGTTTGGTTACAAACACACACACACACACACGCCCAGTCACACATACACACAATGCACTGCCATATCTTCTCCCACATATCATTTTACACATTCATGCACACACATTATTTCACACATACCTACACATATATACTATGCATATATATAATACTAATGCACCAAAATTAATAACCATGATAATAATAACAATAATAATAATACTAATAATAAAAATTTAATTAATCAAGAATAATAATAAAAAAAAAATTTTCATGTCATAACAAGTCTGGTCCATATCACTTAATGTATAGAACCCTAGTAGACGTGTGTTCAATACAAGTACTATAGGTCTGGTCCATTTTATCAATATACAGACCCTTCAAAACCTTGTATCCATTACAAGTATCATAGGTCTGGTCCATTTTTCTCACTCTACAAATCTCTAGAAAAGCCTTGTTTTAGTCCCAAATGTTGTAGGTCTGTATATTATGAATCATCAAGTATGCAGTCACTTGAGAAACCTTGTTTTAATTATAAGTGTTTCGGTTCTATATATCCTATTATTTAAACCTCTGAAATAGCTTATGAGTGCTTTGGAGTCTCTAAAGAGCTTATATTTTCTATTGACCTGGATATTGAAGGCATTATCTTGAAGTCAGATATACCATAAAGATATCAAATAAGACAAAAGTTCTGGAATGACCAGAATTTCATATAATAGCCCAAAATTGGGAAGGTTACAAGATAAATATATATATATATATATATATATATATAATACAAAAACAACCCAAGTCGCTGGCTTGGTAGTCTCTGAAGCAATACCTTGAGGGAGTTCTGGATCTACCTCCTCTTCTTCGTTGTCAGCATCTGGTGCATCAATCTCAACTTGAGAGACTTCAATATCATTTACTCCAGTCAGATCCAAGTCAAGATATTTTTTACGAAGCTTCACCCTGAAGGTTCGGTATCCATACTCAATCAGCTCGCCACCTAGATCCTTGACTTCAGCCTTCAGATCCACCTCTGTTTGGGCTCTAACAGCTTTAGTGGTGTCTTAAAATTTCTGGACAAAAGCAACCTAAAAGTCTACAAACCTCTTTTTGAGGTCTTATAGTTCTGTAGCGTAGGCATCCCTCTCGGACTCTAAGATGGAGTGGGAATTGGCAACCTCGTTCAGTTTTTTCTCAACTGTCACCACCAAAGACTGTGCAGTTCCCAACTAGAATCTGGCTTCATCAAGCTTAGATTGAAGGGCGTCAATCTGCTCGGGGTTCTCAGGGCAGTCCATAATGGCAGCCAAGCCATGCATAGCCTAGAAAACATAAACAATAGAATCAAGTTAGAATGGATTACGTGTAAAATACAGAACCAGGAAACTGAAAATAAGGAAAAGTAATGTAGAACTCATCCTCATGTGAAATGCCATCAGATCCTTGGATATCCTTTAGGGCTTCAGCCCTGTGAATTTTCTTGAGCCCGTTGCCTAAAAATCCTCATAAGCCTTCTTCATGGCTATCACACCAGAGTCATTAGACCATGATGAGGCAGCAACTGATTTTCCCTTCCTCCTTTTCTTTTTCAGAGCAAAAAGCACTCGGGGCAGAAGAGCCTCCTAAACAGGAGAAATCCAAAAATCCCCCGAGACAATTCTTTCAAGGGAGTTGGAGATCAACCTCATTCTCTTCACTAGAAAAGGAGACTCGACAGGGGAAGAACTTTCCCCAACTTTCTTCTTCTTCTTCTTCTTCCCTGGCACCCATTCGGTCACTAGGGATTTCTTCAAACTCTCGGCCCAGTCTCACACCAAACCAACCTCTATTAAGTTTTTGGGGTAAATGATGGCTTCGTGAGAGTGGTTGTTGGTTTGAAGGAACTTCTTGTACTTCTGTTGAAGATCGACGGTGAAGATCGACCTCTTTTAAGCTCTCTTATCTATACAAAGGCATATGATTAGGCTCAAAATGGAAAAAAAAAAAATAGAATGTGAAGAACCGAAAGGGAAAGAGTGCAAAACAAAAAGGGACCTCGCCCTTAATGCCAGTCTTTCGTAGGAAGGTTGAAACCTGGCTCTTGAAGTCCTTGAACTCCCAGCCTCATTCTACGAAGAAGAACCACTTCTTCCAAGTCTTGTTGGAAGTAGGTATAGAGGAGAAAAGTCTAAATCCTTTGTCGAAAGATATATAAAACATGCCTTCCGACTTTAGGAATTTCATGTCCATGTTACTCCTAATAAGAATGAGGTCTACCTTAACATTGTTCAAGTGTCCTAAAACCATGAACCCAAGTAAATGCCTCCAACTATTTATATTCAGATCAATGGGGCAGATATTAAACCAATTAAAAAGTTCCTTAATAAAATGGTGGAAGGGGAACCTAACCCCTATCTCAAACCACTCAAGCACAGATCTCACTTTGTTGAATATTGGAATGACGATCTATGGGCCTTGGTGTCTTACAGGAAACGTTTATAGGGAGGTCAAAAGCAGCCCTCAAAGCATCTATCATGCTCTGAGTCACTTGTAATAATGTTAAAAGAAAAAAAACCAAAAATGTGTGAGCTTTAGGGGCTGTTTGGGAATACTTAAAATTGGATCAGGTCAAAACCACCCCCATTAAGTTATCTGATTTTTAAGAAAACCAACTCCTTTCTTGTTTAAATTTGTTAAGGTTTTAAGTACTTTTTAGGAACAGATGTCACGACCCGGAACCCGGCCTACGTAGATTAGGGGTCTGTGATCAACCACCAAGGCCTTTCAATGATCATAACACCTTTCTAATTACTATTTACAGAGCGGAATAAATTTTTCTTTTTTTTTTTCACATCCACAAAATGAGCTATACAATTTAATCAGTTGAGAACATAGCTTCCAAGTCAAAGAGCATCATAACATTACACAACTTTAATACAAAAATTCCAAAAATGTCTAGTCTATCTTCGATCAAAGATTCATCGAAAAGAACTCGCTTCACCACTTAAGTACTTATCCTGCATCACTTGAAAGCAAGTTTGTCTAGTCCTTACCTGAAAACATGATAAATATCTATAATAAGCTTGACGGCTCAGTGAGTATTCCATAGCATGCCAAGGGTTTCAAAACTACTATGTAGTACATTCTGAAAGGTCTATACTCATATAGAATTAGAATACATCATATCAAAGTACAACAGATCAGAAAATAGTATCAAGATTATTTTCAATAAATCTTAGTTCAATCACAATAGTAAATCAGAAATCTATAACATAGCACAATCATAATGTTGATTCAATAATAGGGTTTGATAACGATGGTCAGTGTTGTAATTCAAACATGGTTCAAAGTCATTTTTAATATCAATAGTCATAGTCAAATCAACATCGTGGTTCAATCATAGTTCATATACATAGTTCGATAACAATTCTATAGTTGATAACCAAAATCATAGCTCAATAGTTCTCAGTTCGATGATTCAAAGTTCAATCATAGTTCACATTCGATATTCATAAAAGTTCAAATCATTAAAAATTCCTCTTCTAGGGCTAGCAAATTAGAACTTCGCTGACTGAGATAAATATTCAATAATACCACTAATATACCCCTTGGTTAGGGTTCAATAAGGTCACAATCAATTCAATAATGATCAATCATAGAAGATTCTATGGCCAGCAAATTAGAACCTCGCTGACTGAGATCAATATTCAATAATACTACCAATATTCCCCGTGGTTAGGGTTCAATAAGGTCACAATCTATTCAATAATGACCAATCATAGAAGATTCTATGGCCAGCAAATTATAAGCTCGCTGACTGAGATCAATATTCAATAATGCCACTAATATACCCCATGGGCAAGGTTCAATAAAGTCACAATCTATTCGAGAGTGACCAATCATAGAAGCACTACAACAATAGGCATTATTAGCGATGCACGCGCGCGTCGCTAATAGTGCCCTTGTGCGTCGCTAAAGACCATTAGCGACGAACAAACGTGCGTCGCTAAGGCGTCGCAAATAGTGGCGTCGCTAATACTATTAGCGACGAACAGAACCATTGGTGTCGCTGAAAGTGACTATTAGCGACGCACACCACGCGTTGCTAATAATTGGGTACAGGCGTCGCAAATACTACACAAGGACGCAGTGTGCTTCGCTAAAAGTCACTATTAGCGACGCCCAATGTGCGTCGCTAATAGTGAGTATTAGCAACGCCCACTGTGCATCGCTAATAGTGACTTTTTAAATTGAATTCTGAATTTTAGCGACACTCTGGTGTGCGTCGCTAAAAGTTTTTTTTTTTTTAGAACCAATTCAGCTTTGTTTTATTTGTTGTTTTGTTCCTGTTTAAACCTGTATCAATCATCCATCCTGATATACAATAAAATCCAAGCATTCTGAAATGAATATATTAAAAAAGAAAAATACATTCACATATATATATATATTAAACTAATTATGTACAATTGTAAAAGTATAATTAATCAATAAATACAAAAATTAAAAATTGTCTCCAAAATGTAACTACAGATGTCCATGAAAAGAAAAAATAAAAATAACAAGTTTCGATGCAAAACATAAACACGGCGCGGTAATAATCCCGATCAATTTGAAATAAAGATCAAATGATATATATTAGAACAATTATTAAATATATATGAACATAGAATGTGAATTATTTTTTTTTTTTTTGCATGCATAAATAGTAAGAATGGCATAAAGTAGCATAAGTTTATTTTATCATTTGTGAGGTGTGTGATGTGGTTTCGGTGTAGTTAGGCTGATATCCGGCATTTTGGTTTGTCAAAACCCCAAAATGGGCCTTTTTGGAGCTGAAACTTGTATAAGTTTCAAACCGGGCATTCGAACCGAGTGTCGTAAGTTTGTGCAAGTCTATTTTATCATTTGTGAGGTGTGTGATGTGGTTTCAGTGTAGTTAGGCCGATATCCGACATTTTGGTCTGTCAAAACCTCAAAATGGGCCTTTTTGGAACTAAAACCTGCATAAGTTTCAAACCGGGCATCCGAACCGAGTGCCGTAAGTTCGTGCAAGTCTATTTTATCATTTTTGAGGTGTGTGATGTGGTTTCGGTGTAGTTAGGCTGATATTCGGCATTTTGGTCTGTCAAAACCTTAAAATGGGCCTTTTTGGAACTGAAACTTGCATAAGTTTCAAACCGGGCATTCGAACCGAGTGCGGTAAGTTTGTGCAAGTCTATTTTATTATTTTTGAGGTGTCTGATGTGTTTTCGGTGTAGTTAGGCTGATATCTGACATTTTGGTTTGTCAAAACCCCAAAATAGGCCTTTTTGGAGCTGAAACTTGCATAAGTTTCAAACCAGGCATCCGAACCGAGTGCCGTAAGTTCATGCAAGTCTATTTTATCATTTTTGAGGTGTGTGATGTGGTTTTGGTATAGTTAGGCTGATATCCGGCATTTTGGTTTGTCAAAACCCCAAAATGGGCCTTTTTAAAGCTAAAACTTGCATAAGTTTCAAACTGGGCATCCGAACCTAGTGCTGTAAGTTCGTGCAAGTCTATTTTATCATTTTTGAGGTGTGTGATGTGGTTTCAGTGTAGTTAGGCTGATATCCGACATTTTGGTCTGTCGAAACCCCAAAATGGGCCTTTTTGGAACCGAAACTTGCATAAGTTTCAAACCAGGCATCCGAACCGAGTGTCGTAAGTTCGTGCAAGTATATTTTATCATTTTTGAGGTGTGTGATGTGGTTTCGGTGTATTTAGGCTGATATCTAGCATTTTGGTCTGTCAAAACCTCAAAATAGGCCTTTTTGGAGCTGAAACTTGCATAAGTTTCAAACCGGGCATCCGAACCAAGTAACGTAAGTTCGTGCAAGTCTATTTTATCATTTGTGAGGTGTGTGATGTGGTTTTGGTGTAGTTAGGTAGATATCCGGCATTTTGGTCTGTCAAAACCCGAAAATAGGCCTTTTGGAGCTGAAACTTGCATAAGTTTCAAA
Source organism: Nyssa sinensis (assembly GCA_008638375.1). NCBI lineage: Eukaryota > Viridiplantae > Streptophyta > Magnoliopsida > Cornales > Nyssaceae > Nyssa > Nyssa sinensis. Next base: position 18,687,081 of record CM018042.1, on the reverse strand, counting down.
CCAGGCATCCGAACCGAGTGCCGTAAGATTGTGCAAGTCTATTTTATCATTTGTGAGGTGTGTGATGTAGTTTTGGTTTATTTAGGCTGATATCCAGCATTTTGGTCTGTTAAAACCCAAAATGGGCCTTTTTGGAACTGAAACTTGCATAAGTTTCAAACCGGGCATTCGAACCGAGTGCGGTAAGTTCGTGCAAGTATATTTTATTATTTTTGAGGTGTGTGATGTGGTTTCGGTGTATTTAGGCTGATATCCGACATTTTGGTTTGTCAAAACCCCAAAATAGGCCTTTTTGGAGCTGAAACTTGCATAAGTTTCAAACCGGGCATCCGAACCGAGTGCCGTAAGTTCGTGCAAGTCTATTTTATCATTTTTGAGGTGTGTGATTTGGTTTTGGTGTAGTTAGGCTGATATCCGACTTTTTGGTCTGTCAAAACCCGAAAATAGGCCTTTTGGAGCTGAAACTTGCATAAGTTTCAAACCGGGCATTCGAACCGAGTTTCGCAAGTTTGTGCAAGTCTATTTTATCATTTGTGAGTTGTGTGATGTGGTTTTGGTGTAGTTAGGCCAATATCCAGCATTTTGGTCTGTCAAAACCTCAAAATGGGCCTTCTTGGAACTGAAACTTGCATAAGTTTCAAACCGAGCATCCGAACCGAGTGCCGTAAGTTCGTGCAAGTTTATTTTATCATTTGTGAGGTGTATGATGGAGTTTACGTAACATTTTATATAAATAATAAATCCACCAAAGTATTTAATTTTAAAAACTTACCAAGGTTGTAAAGAGTCACGCTGTTGGCTGAGCATCGTCTGCACAAAAGCCTCTAGCTGAGAATATCGCTCCTCGTGGCTATCTACTTTCTGCCGCAGCTCTACATTCTCTCGTTGAACTGCCTCAGTAGCTGCGTGTGCCCTAGCATCACTCTCAAAGGATGATGTCGTCGGTGCCATCCCAGTCCCTAAGCCACGCACATAGCCACGCCTTTTGCCTAGAACAATCTCCCGTATCTGGTCATCGGTCGGCGAATCCTGACCCTCAACTGTCGGCTGAGCACACAGTCGGACCATCTCCTCCTATAAAAACATAAGTATATGTTACTACTTTAATAACTTTAGATTAATATTAAATTAGTAATACTGTGGCAAGTTATATAAAAACTTACATAAAATCACTGTGCTTCAGGCCCAGCCCAACCCTTATTGGGGTTGTAGTGCGTCCTGTGCCACAAATCAATGGGGCTGGGTGGTGCACCGGTGTCCTGGTCTTGCTAGAGCAAATAAATAGTAACTTGTGAAGATTGATTTCATGAATAGATTATACAATAACACCTTGATACATTTATTAACTTACCATATCATGCCTATACTGTACAAAAGAACGTGATCCACCACAGTGGGTCACCTTCTGCTTGCTTCTACTCTCGCTATTCTTCCTGCTCAGTTCCTACACTTGGCCAAAACAAAGAAGGTTAGTATAAATGATACTGATTTAAACGAGACAACAAAAGTAATTTTGACAATTTTTACCTGGAATGCATCACTTGCGAACCGGTCGCACAGTAACATCCAATCCTCCACCGTCACCCCCTGTAGGGTCTGTCGCGGGGCTTTCTACCGGCTGCCACCTCCGCCTCGTAGTGCATGTGGAGACGATGTCAATAGTCCCTGAAACAGACTCCCAGGTAACGGTCCACTGCTTTCGCTACGTGAGGCAGGTGGAGATCGATGTCAAACTTCCCCTATAAAGCATGTCATGGTCAAAACATTACGGCATTAGAAATGTTAAAATTTAGTTCAACACAATAATAAAAGACATACCAGGATATGCACATGAATATCCCGTAGCTCTTCCTGAGTGACGAGACTCCAATCACTAATATGGAGTGGGGCGCGTAGTCGGCAACTGATGCCAACCTCTGTGGTGAATTGTTGTGCCCACCCACCAACGGGCTTCAGCAAGTCCTCAGGTAGCTCAATCCGAAGTCGCGAGCCCCCTACTGCCTCCATCTGAGCCTGCAAACTCCGATTCTTCGACCTACCGCGCCCTCGTCTAGAGGTGGTGGCCGAAACTTTAGAAATAATAAAATAGAAACAATTAGTACCATATTTATATAATCATTAATACAAAGTGTAACTATCCATACCATCAATGGCAGGATCGGTCGATCCTACAAAGGAAGGGGAAGGGGTTAATGGGTCCACCGGGGCTGCACGTCTATGTGAGCCTGGTCCAACCATATCTAAAACGAAAGTTTAAAAGTAAATTCCATTACATCATAAAAATTAAAATCCATTACATCATAAAATTGAATATCCATTACATCATAAAATCGACAATCCATTACATCATAAAATTGAAAATCCATTACACTTGATCTTATCACATGTAACACCTATTATAATTATTCATCTGAGTTTGTATTATCATCTGAACTTGAATTTTCTTCATTCTCGGTACAATATTCTAACAATGTCTCATCATCAAAATCACTTTCCTCGTCATCATCATCATTAGTGAACGTTGCATCCCTCAGATCTAATTGTGTGGTGTTGGTGACGTCGGAAGCTACGACATAAACTGGTTCTACATCAGTTTTATTCAACCGATACGAACTAACATCTTCCTGATCATGCCGGACAACACCATCGTGGGTAGTTTGAGACTTTTCTTGTAGTGCCTTGTAGAGATTCAAAAAATGAGGGCAAATTTTTCATTTTGCAGGTAGGACATTTCGCATGCACAGTTTTGTCGGTTTTACCGGTAAAACGTTTTTTTTGCACTGTTTTCACCGAACGACCCACTTAGAGACATAAATAGAGTGTGTCATAGAAGATTAAAGTGCTTAGAATAATGTGAGGTATCCTCTGTATGAAAATTAGCTAAAACGGAAACGGTTTCCGGAATTAGACAAAAAGGGCACCCGGGTGACCCGGGTGGAACGGACCTAAGCCAACCTCAAATGAAAATGTTTTCTTCTAATAATTTTTATTTAAAATAATTTTATGAACATTGGATAAAACAGAATTTCAATTTGAAGCGTTTAGGAATGAGTTGTAGAGTAACAGGGTTCATGGCCTCATTAAGGGCAAAATGGTCATTTTTCCTTGCCCCTTTGATTCCCCAATATAAATATAGCTCATCTAGTCCATCCTTATCACATATACTTTCAGATATTTCAGAAATCTCGTCCGTATAGAGAGAGAGAAAGAAAAGCCCTAAAATTTCACATTTTCAAGCTGCCGGAACACACATTTCAAGCGGGAATTTGGCCGAACTTCCTTCTGAGAAAGTGTTCAGCTCAATGAGTACTATATACTCACTGAAAATTTTAGACATCCAGAAAGTACAGCCTTCTCAGTTTAAGAAAAACTAATTTTAGGTATGATGTATTGCTAAGCTAGTAATAGATTTAAGTTTTCTTGTATTTTTTTCATGTTGTTGGATTGTTTAGGATGTGTATTTGAGATTAGGAACCCACCTAAGAAATAGTTCCCTTGAAAAGCTTAGAGTTGGTAGTTTAGAGATATATTGTGTTTATTGGTGAATTTGATGATTTATTGCCTTGACTTAGGTGTGTTTCATGGTTAGGATTGTGTTGCTACAATTTTTAAACCTATATGCATGTTGACACATCTTGTGGTTTGGACCATGTGATGAAATTTTGCTTTAGTGCTTGATGGAATGTTTATGTTCTTTATAAATTGTGGGAATTGTGAGATTGTGACTTGAATAATTGTTGATATGTTTAGTCATGATATATATGTGATGAACATGATATTTTGGTGTTTTAAGTTATGTATTTTGTGGAATAAATGGCATGACTTGAAAAAGGGCACACCATGTATTTGACAAATTGTCACATAGAGTTGCATGATGAGATCATGACATTTTGGCATGGTGAAATTCCTTGGACATATGGTATGAGTTGAGCATGAAGTGCTATGCATTATGAGGGTGTAGATCCTGTGGTGAAAAACCCAAAATTGGCCATTGGTACTCGCATGCCATCGAGGTCCGGATCGTAAAGTGAGACATATATTGGTACTTGCATGCCAACGGGGAAGAACCGTGAAGCGAGACATGGGTGGCATAGTATTGCATGTGTGCATCACGCATATAGACATTGCATGGCATTGGGGGAAAATGTGATTAAAATCTTGAAATGTACACTTGCACATGCCACGCCCTTAAATTTGTTTCTAGTCTTAGTATTACATTATACCAGCAGTTGAGCAGACCCATTCGTGGGCAATATATTTCAGATGAGATCCCAGGTACTTGAGACTTCTTCAAGTCTTGAAGGATAAGAAGACATAGACTAAATTGAAGATTTGGCCCTTGGGGCACTTTTTGGATGTATGGGCATAAGCCCAATTTATTTTGTTTTGTATTGGAACAAGTTGTAAACTTTAGGCCTTGGGCCATTTTAATATGCATGAGTTGTGAATCAAATGAATGTATAATGCTTGTAGTTTAATATATTTTACATGGATATGTTGGATATGGAGAATGCATGTTTTGGTTGGATGGATTTGTAGCCACCGTATGAGGGTGGGTTGTTGGTGAATTTATATTCATACATGTTGTGAAAATTAGGTGGAAAAGACTTGGAAAAAAACAAAGGAAATTATGCCCAAATTTTCGAAAAAACTTGAACACTAGACATGGGTGTAAAACACCCTTAAAATGGTGGGAAAAGATGTCTAAAATGGGGGCTTAAAAGCTGGGAAAATAGGCTGTAAAATGGGTGAAAAAGAGGTTCAAAAGACTTGGAAAAAATTTAGAAAAAATGGAAAAATTTGGAGTAACAAACAGAGAAAATTAGACCGCTGGACAGAGAAATTTGCTCTCTGTCCGGAACAGTAACTCTGAAAAAAATCAGAAAATCAGATTGCACCAAACCACTGCCGACGCGCGCGCGAGCGCGCCTGCGCCGCGCCCCGCGCACGTCGCTAATAATATGCGTCGTTAATAATGTGCGTCGCTAAAAGTGTCATTTTTTGTAGTGAAGGCAGATGTATTCAAAACGTCAAAATCATATCCAAAATCAATAACCTTAATAACAAACTCAATTATTCGAATAGGAGTTTCATATTTAGTTTTTAGTTAAAACAGTTTAGAAATCGGTAATAAAACTGAATAGTGTCATGAGTATCTTACAAAAAATTTTCCTAAATCAAGGGAAGAAAATATAGATATCAATGGTTCATTCAAAACATGCACTAGGCACAATGTACCTATTATCAAAGGCTATAAGGCAATATACATCGATAAATCATTCAAAACAATAGCAAATGAAACATGTCTCACTACAGGAAAAGGCACTATTAGTGACGCACGCAAGCGTCGCTAATAGTGGCCTTTTGCGTCACTAAAAGTCTTTTGCGACGCACAAACGTGCGTCGCTACAGGCGTTGTAAATACTCGCGTCGCTAATAGTATCGGCGACGAACACACCCATTGGCATCCCTAAAGGTGACTATTAGCGACGCATAGTGTCTGTCGCTAATAATTGGGTTCTCGCATTGCAAATAATACATAAGGACGCAGTGTGCGTCGCTAATGGTGACTTTTAGCGACGCCCCCACTATGCCTCACTAAATTTTTTTTTTTTAAACCATAGTTGCTTTGTTTTATTTGTTGTTTTATTCCTGCTTAAACCTACATCAATCATCCATCCTAATATACAATAAAATCCAAGCATTCTAAAATGAATATATTAAAAAATAAAAATACATTCATATATATATATATATTAAACTAATTATGTACATTTGTAAAAGTATAATTTAACAATAAATAGAAAAATTAAAAATTGTCTCAAAAAATGTAACTACAGATGTCCATGAAAAGAAAAAAAAACAAATAAAAATAATAAGTTCCGATGCAAAACATAAAGACGGTGCGACAATAATCTCGATCAATTCGAAATAAAGATCAAATGATATATATTAGAACAATTATTAAATATATTTGAACATAGAATGTGAATAGTTTTTTTTTTGCATGCATAAATAGTAAGAACGACATAAAGTAGCATAAGTCTATTTTATCATTTGGAAGGTGTGTGACGGGATTTCGGTGTAGTTAGGCCGATATCTGGCATTTTGATCTGTCAAAACCCCAAAATGGGCCTTTTTGGAGTTGAAACCTGTATAAGTTTCAAACCAGGCATCCGAACCGAGTGCCGTAAGTTTGTGCAAGTCTATTTTATCATTTTTGAGGTGTGTGATGGGGTTTCAATGTAGGTAGGCCGATATCCGGCATTTTAGTCTGTCAAAACCCCAAAATGGGCCTTTTTGGAGCTGAAACTTGCATAAGTTTCAAACCGGGCATCCGAACCGAGTGTCGTAAGTTCGTGCAAGTTTATTTTATCATTTGTGAGATGTGTGATGGGGTTTCGATGTAGTTAGGCTAATATCTGGCATTTTGGTCTGTCAAAACCCCAAAATGGGCCTTTTTGGAGCTGAAACTTGCATCCTTATAAAATTAAATAAGTTCGTGCAAGTTTATTTTCAAATGTGAAGTGTCATGCGGTTTGTAGGCCGTTAGGCCGAAATCTTTTTTTTTTTTACATAACATTTTCTATAAATAATAAATGTACCAAAGTAAATAATTTTAAAAACTTACCAAGGCTGATCAGAGCCTCCCTCCTAGTTGAGGATCGTCTGTACAAGAGCCTCTAGCTGGGCCTACCGCTCCTTGAGCTCTGTCATCTCAGCCCTCATCTCTGCATTCAGTCTCTCAGCTGCCTCAACTCTTTGGGTCGCTACGTGAAACCTAGCATCGCTCTCGACGGTAGAGGACGATGCCGTCAGCTTCATCCCGGTCCCTAAGCCACGCACATATCCGCGCCTCTTGCCCAAAACAGACTCTCGTATCTGGTCATCGGTCGGCGATTGCTCACCCTTAGGGGTCGGCCAAACATGCATCTCGACCATCTCCTCCTAAAAAAATATAAATATATGTTACTACTTTTAAATTGATTTCATGAATACATTATATAATAAGAAATTGATACATCTATTAACTTACCATCTCATGCCTATACCTAACAAAAGAACGTGATCTACCATAGTGGGCCACCTTTTGCTTGCTTCTAGTCTCGCTATTTTTCTTACTAAGTTCCTACATTTGGCCAAAACAAAGAAGGTTAGTATAAATGACAATGATTCATCATACAACAAAAGTAATTTTGACAAGTTTTACCTGGAATGCGTCACTAGCGAACCGGTCGCATAGTAACATCCAATCCTCTACCGCCACCCCTCTGTAGGATCTATCGCGAGGCTTTCTACCGGCTGCCACCTCCGCCTCGTAGTGCATGTGGAGCCTATGTCGGTAGTCCCTGAAACGGGTTCCTAAGTAACGGTCCACTGCCTTCACGACATGAGGCAAGTGGAGATTGATGTCAAATTTCTCTTGTAAAAGCATGTCATTGTCAAAACATTACGACATAACATATGTGAAAATTTAGTTGAACACAATAATAAAAGACATGCCTAGATATGCACATGAATATCCCGTCTCTCCACATCAGTGACCTGACTTCAGTCACTAATATAGAGTGGGGCGCGTAGCAGGCAAATGATGCCGACCTCCGTAATGAACTGTTGTGCCCACCCAGCAACGGGCTTCAGCAAGCCCGGAGGTATCTCAATCTGAAGGGGCGCGCCCCCCGCTGCCTCCATCTGAACCTGCAAGCTGCGATTCTTCGACCTACCACGCCCTTGTCTAGAGGCGGTGGCCTAAGCTTTAGAAGAAATAAAATAGAAACAATTAGTACCATATTTATATAATCATTAATAAAAATGAAAACTATGCATACCATCGACGGCAGGATTGATCGACCCTGCAGATGAGGGGGAAGGGGTCGATGGGTCCTACATATCTACACGTCTGCGTGAACCTAGTCCAACCATATCTACAAATAAAGTTTAAAAATAAAATTGTTTCTATTTATTCATAAAAATTAAAATCTTCATCAAAGTAAAAATGATTACCCATTACATCATAAAATTGAATATCCATTACATTAGAAAAGTCGAAAACCATTACACTTGATACTAACACGTGTAACAACTATTACAATTATTCATTTGAGTCTGTATCATCATCTGAACTTGAATTTTCTTCATTCTTGGTACAATACTCTAACAATGTGTCATCATCAAAATCACTGTCCTCGTCATCATCATCATTAATGAACGTTGCATCCCTCAAATCTAATTGTGTGGTATTGGTGATGTCGGAAGCTACAACATGATCTGGTTCTACATCAGTTCTATTCAACCGATACGAAGTAACATCTTGCTGATCATGCCAGACAACACCATCATGGGCAGTTTGAGACTCTTCTTGTAGTGCCTCCTCAATCCTCTCTAAATCTTCATCTCCTTCGCCAACTTTTAGGACATCATAAACATTTCTAGTTTTTTATTTTTTGGACAACATGCCAATCACCTCTTATTTTTGGGTCCTTCAAATAGAAAACTTGTTTTGCTTGAGATGCCAAAACATATGGATCATCTTTAAATGCCGTACGTGACGTATTAACACTTATGAAGTGCTTATCGATCTGCATTCCAGTCTTCTTATTACTTACATCCCACCAATCACATTTAAAAATATACACAGAATGACCCTAGCAATAATGTAACTGTATGATGTCTTGTAAAACACCATAGTACTCTACAGTTTGTCCTGCGTCACCATCTCCCTGAACAAGGACCCCGCTATTTTGTGTTCGCTGAATGACCTCACGTTCCCTTGTGTGAAATCGAACACCATTAATAATTAAACCGGGGTAGCGGGATATCCTTTGATCAGGACCACATGCTAAGGAATATAATTGATCGTACGCCTCAAGAGATTGTTGGTAGCGTAATAGCTTAATCTATTAATTCAATACAAATACAAAATTAATTGAATACAAATGCATTAACTAATACAATTACAATTATTTGAAACCTTGTCTTACACGTTCTCCGAACCACTTTGGAAACAAATTTTGTTGTCTTTGCTCTAGATTAGAGCTTGATACATGTTCTCTCTGAAACTCGATCGTATGCTCACTGCATAAGATGAGATATGTTATATATAACTTACATTTGTGTACGAATGTAGTATTGCAATGATTTCGATAAACTTACTTAAAATATGTCAATGTCTCATCGTAGTTGTTGAGCACAGTGTAGTGGGCTCTTTCCAAGTCTTGAGAATGACACCATTCATATATACAGGCACATATTGGCCGCACATTCTGATTAAATACCGCAAGGCCAGTTCGTTGTTGCCCTGGACATCTATCAGAATTTCGCTCTTGATGATTAAACCTTGTCTCAATATCTTCAAGATGCATAGAGTAGAAGGTGAGACATTCAGCATCAACGTAAGCCTCAGCAATTGACCCGTCCGGTCGTGCTTTGTTACGCACATATTGCTTCAATGTGTGCAAATATCTGTTTTGATGATTAATTAGTTATACATTAAAATAGTTAGGATGGATAGATAACACAATTCAGAAAATTAACTGTACCTTTCTATTAGATACATCCAACGGTATTGGACAGGTCCGCTAATTTTTGCCTCATGAGGCAAATGCACAGCTAAGTGGACCATTACATCAAAGAAAGCTGGAAGGAAAATCTGTTCCAACTTGCAAAGGATCACGACAACATCCCTTTCGAGCTTTTCAAGTACTTCCACATTCAACGTCTTCACACATAATTCTCTAGAGAAGCAGCCCAACTCAGTCAATGTAGTCGATATGTCATTGGTGATATATCCACGTAGTGCAACCGGAAAAAGTCATTGTAAAAGGATATGGCAGTCATGGCTCTTCAATCCGGATATTTTTCCATCTATAACACTTACACACCGAGATATATTCGATACATATCCATCTGGGAATTCACTGATTTAAACCACTCGCAAATCCTCATTCTCTCTTCAAATGATAACGTATACTGTGCAAGATGCACGATATATTTATCACCATTACGTATTAGGTGCAGCTCTTTCCTTATTCCTAGCTCCTGCAAGTCCAATTGGGCTTTAACATTATCCTTCGTCTTCTCTTCAATGTTTATTAAAGTTCCCAGCACATTATCACAGATGTTCTTCTCGATGTGCATAACATCCAAACGGTGCCTCAACTTAAGGGTCTCCCAATAGGGCAAATAAAAAAATATGCTCTTCTTCATCTAATTTAAGTCCACATTAGTACGCTTCCTCTTCTTAGTACCGGTATCTTCCCAAACCTCACTGGTTAGATGAGTGCCAATTGCATCAACACGTCTTTGCCAAACAACAATGGAGGTGACAATCTGCGCTCAATTTTTCCATCAAACAGATGCTTCTACCGATTTCGCCAGCCATGAGATGGCGGTAGAAAATGACGATGGCACATGTAACATATTTTCTTCCCATTAGACAAATGTAGGGAATATGCATCCTTATTGCAAATCAGACATGCCAGATACCCCTTAGTGCTCCACCCAAACAAGTTACCGTATGCTGGAAAGTCATTTATGGTCCACAGCAACGCTGCATGTAATTGAAATGTCTCATTCTTAGAGACGTCGTATGCCTCCACTTCTACCTCCCACAATTCTTTCAACTCGTCCACTAAAGGATGCAACTACACATCAATTTCATTACCAGGAGACTTCGGCCTTGGAATAAGCAACGACATGAAGATAAATGGTTCTTTCATACATTTCCATGGTGGCAAGTTATATGGCACAAGCAACACCGGCCACATGCTGTGAGCATTACTCATGTCACCGAACGAATTGAAACCGTCACTAGCCAGCCCAAGTCGTACATTACACGGCTCATTTGCAAACCATTCGTGATTTGTATCAAAGTCAGCCCAAGTTTGTGAATCTGTCGGATGCCTACATACATTTTCCTTAGCAACACGCTTCTCTTTATGCCACTGCATATCTTTTACTATCTTCTGAGACATGTACAACCTCTGTAACCTTGGTTTTAAGGGAAAATATCTCAGAACCTTATGCGAAATTGTCTTACTCTTTCCTTCATTCAGCTTATACCTGGGTTCGTGGCACACCATACACTCTTTACATTGTTCAGTCTCCTTCCAAAATAACATGCAATCATTTTTGCAAGCATGTATGAGAATATACCCGAGGCCTAAATCTCTTAATATTTTTTTCGCCTCGTAATATGATTTCGGAAGGCTCTCCCCAGTAGGAAGCGCTGCTTTAATCAATTCAATGGCCATATTAACTGATTTGTTACTCCAACAATTGATGGTCTTAATATGAAGGAGTTTCACGAGAAAGTCCAGTTTCGAAAACTTATCATAACCCGGATATAACGGATGCCTTGCTTCCCTCAACAATGACTCAAACGCGATCGATTGTCCCGTGTCACTCCTATGACTACTCACCCCAGTTGTAGCCCCCTACAAGTCTACCAGCATTTGTGGCAAGCCTTCGTAACCAACCCCAACATTATCACCAAAGTCATCATCGTCGTCTTCTTCTTCATCATCAAATACCACTTGTACGTCACGGCGTTCCCCATGAAATTCCCAACACATATACCTCTTGTCCATCCCGTGTAGGAGTAGGTGCTCTTTGGCCTCATTTATGTGCATATAATCCCTATTATTGCACCTCCTACAAAAACATCTTATCCTATTTCTCCCATCTGTAGATGCACGAGCAAACTCAATAAAATCTTTGATCCTCTCCACATACCCTGGCAAATGCATGTCGCTCAAGTCCATCCAACTCTTATCCATTTTCGTCTATCTAATACAAGTCAAAAATGATACTCATTATAAATATGAAACATGAATCCTATCACCTCCAACTTCTCTCTAAAGGGTAAGGTGGTCCTATCCCATTCGTGAATGCAAAATCTACATTACAATCAGTAGCAAATCAAATGTTTGATTCCACTCCGACAAAATTTTGACAGCATCTCCCCACAGTTCTCCAAGTATACGAGATAGACGTTAGCACGCCTAAATATATACCCAGATTACAATAGGAGACCGTGCTGAAATTTTGTCATAATGGAATATTCAAGCATGAAAAGCTATTGATTGCAATGCAGATTTCTGCATTCCTGAACTATCCTCTCTGGACAATTCAAGAATCGATTTTCATACACACGAGCCCAATCGCAAATAAATTTCATGACAAGATTCACATGTGATGAAAATGACTCCCAAACGGGGCTAGGCTTACATGAATGCAATTAAAAAATTCATTCGTGTAAGGGCAAACTCTGATTGTCAGACAGAGTTTTGCTTTAAAAAACATTAACAATAGCATTGAAAATGCCAATACAAAACATATTGATCTTTGTTGATAACAAGTAAAAGCACCTAGCTTTTAATTTTTATCTATTAATTAAGGTCATTCATCAAGAATTATTTACTTGGCACCTGACAACAATAACTTAACTAACAAAAGCAAATCAATTGTTACCTAAAACCACTAACTGACTTAATAGGTCAGGTGTATCTAGTTGATCTCTCAATCTATAGGACTCAAGAACTCTTATTACTTGGTAGCTAAAACAAAAAAAAAAATTATTGTTTAGAGGAACTCAAGAGCAAGGGATTAGGGTTCAAGTTGCAGTTCAATGAACATATACATGAAAAAAAGAGGGGAAAAAACAAAGTCATGAAAAAATACATGTTGAATGAACCCATACATTAAAAAAGGTCCAAATGCACTCATGTGTCTAGATTTAAAGGAATTTTTTGACTAAAATCCTACAAAACACTAAAGCAAGATATTTAACATATATCATATTTAAAATAAAACAAATATGATAATTTTTGAGTCAATTCAGCCAAGATGGGAGGAGTTCCTTAAAAGGATTATGGTAAAGGTAATTTTGTGGCCAAAGACAAGTGAAGTGGTGAAGGAGTTGTGGATTTGGTATTCAAATTTCAACCAATTTTAGGTGTTATATAATTTATTGAAACAAGACTGGTAAGCAATGATACTTGTGTATCGAACCTTTGCTGATGTAATTATTTTTATATCTTGTACATTTTTGGTTATATTAATAATATTTTTTTTAACCAATAAAAAAAAAAGACCAAGGTGGAAAACATCAACGAGATATCGTACTGAAGTTTATGATTATAGTTATTATGACATTGTACATTTTTTTCTTCTAAATTGGCATTACCTAAGAGAGAATCACAAGATCAAAAGCATTCATGGAAACAATACTTGGAAGTCCATAGAAGAGCTAGTGACAAATTTATCATTTCAAAATTATACATCATTGCATATGCATATAAATAGTCAGAATATAAAACATTAAAATATTTTTACTATTTATTGATTTATTGACTTTGATAAGTAATTGAAACAACAATAGAGGCTCTTTAATAAACACACGTATATATGCATATCCAATGCAAAGCTATCATTTCATCACAGAATCCAAAGTACAGAAAAAAAAAAAAAATTCCCCAAACAATAATCAAAGAATATGTGGCAAATTTTGAGTTTCAGGAATAGTTGAGTGGTTCAACAGCAAATTCATATATCTATATCTATATCTATCTAGCTATATATATATATATCTAATTTTTTGTTCTTTTGTCAAAGAATTAAAAAACAAAAACCCTTACATGCGCATATATATATATATAGTACTCACATAGAGAAAGAGAGAAATGACGCTTAATAGCAAAAGAGAAAGGGTGAGTCAGATCTGTGAGGAGACGGAAAAGATTCTGATCCGAAGTCATACAAAACAAGCACAAAAACGGAGATGATGATAGTCTGAGATGGAGAGAAGAGAGAAATAGCTAGGGTAAGTAAAGGAAGTCCACACCAAATAAACCCAACCCGTAAGAACTGAGAATAGATTGATCGTAGGTGCAGTATCTCTTTTTCTCTGGTGGTATAAAAAACAAATCTAAACCGAAACACAAAAGAATGATGCAGATTTGACAGATCTTTGCAAAAATAGAAAGAACGAATATGAAATTTGAAAATCTACCGTCACCGAATAGGATTGCCGTCGCCGAATGGGCCGTCCACCACCGTCGGATTCGTGCTTGCAACTAGGGAATGACAGAAACAGAGAGTGACAAGAATAACAAACTGGGTCGGTTGGGAAATAAAAATGGGGGACTTATTAGCGACGCACACCATGCGTCGCTAATTCTTAAATGAACACTATTTGAGACGCCCATGTGAACGTTGCCAATAATTTTACCTATTAGCGACGCCTATTTGCAATGCCCATGTGAACGTTGCCAATAATTTTACCTATTAGCGACGCCCTGTGCGTCGCCAATGGTCAGGTACGCGTCGCTAATAGTTTCGCGCCTAATTTTTCGTGCCAGACTCACATTTTTTTTTCTTTTTCCCTACTATTCTTGACACACCATTGAGCGTCGCGAAAAGTGACTTTTAGCGACGCTTTCCGTGCATCGCTAATAATGCGCGTCGCAAAAAATATGTTTTTTTTGTAGTGTCTATTATCAAGGTCATAAAAGAGTTTAATATTCATATGTATAACAAAAATTTACCTCAAGCATGACACAGAAATACTCACAAGAAATCTATTATCAAAGTCATAAAAGAGTCGATATTTATATCTGTAATGAAAACCCACCTCAACATGGTATGAAAAACTCACTTGAAGTCCCAAAAGCTTTATCCAAAAATCCTTCCTTTAAACAAGGGTCCCTATAATTACAATTCAAAGTCTTGTTACTTCCTTATTTAAAGCATCACACAATTCAACTGTTGACTTAGAGTTCTCTCTATTCCAATTATGCTCTTCCCGTAACTTTATTAAGTCTTAAGGGCGCGTTTGTCATTTTTTAATTTGTTATCGGGTCTTATTTTCCTTTAAGGAGGTTACATTAAGTCCAGAGTGTCGAATATAATTGGTTTAGCCTTTTCTAAATCTAAATTTGCGTACCTATAGTTTATTTTAAGCTTAGGGGCATTTTTTTAATTTTATACTTTTACGTATCATATTTTTTCGGTACTTCGTTTGCTGAAATGCACTCTACCGTTGAGTCTGGATCGTCCAAAATAGTCAAGATGGACTACCTTTTATATTCAATTGGCCTTGGGTATCATTAGGGGTAAAAATGATAATTTTATATTTTATGTGTTTTAATTTTTGGAATTTAATCTCATAAATTGGATTCTGTCGTTGAGTCCATAATACCCAAAATAGTCAAAATACTCTATTTATTTGTTTATTTTGGACATCGGATTATTTTAATATTAGTTAATTAATTAAATTAAATTAAATTAAATTAATTAGAATTATTTATTATATATTATTTACGTCATTATTTTACACAACGGCAGTGGTGGCTCAATGGTAGCACGTGAAGTGTTTTGGTCTTCGGCAACTGTGAGGTCAGGCGTTCGACTCTAGGGGGCTGCAACATCCTCTTTTTTTTTCTGAAAATTCGATTCCCAAACAGGGGATAAGGGATGAAACAGGGATAGGTTATCCCTGTTCTGCATGCGGTTATCAAATCAGACATCTAACCGTGTAGCCAAACAGCTTGTATTTCAATTTTAAAATTAAAAACATAACCCTCATACGACGTTGTCCCACTAAACCCGTACCCTTTTGGATCCGGTTATAACCCGAACCCAACCTAAACCAAGGCCGACCCGCACAACACTTTGTCCCTTTCGATTTTCTGGCAGTGTTCCGATCACTACTTCCGACACCAGTGACCGGAAACTGCATTTTTTAAAAATTTTTAACTAAATTTTCCTACACTATTTTGCTCCTTCTTCACCTCCAAACCCATCTAAACGTGTTTTAAGGCCTTCTATTTGACATTTTGGCCTTTTTATCCTTGGTGATCGAACGATAATCCAAACCCATTTCTTTTTTCGGCTACCTGTAACAGCCACGGTTCTCACTCATTAAGGGACCATTTTGGCCCATTCAAGTTGAAATTTGACCCAATTTCCTTGCTCTTTTGAGCCATGAAGTTGGTTTCAAGCTTAAGTCAAGTGTACACAAAAACTCAATTTTTCATATTTCGGGTTTAATGGTCATAAGGTGTCCCAAGCTCCAAACTTCAAAATCTATTTTCCATTTTCTTCCCCCGAACTCACACTACACATGCATGCATAAAAAAAAGAAGAAGACCTAAAACAACTTGTATATATGAACAAATCTCAGAGAGAGAAAAATAATGGGTTTGCTGTTTTTACCTCAACAATGGAACTTCCCTCTCCTTGCCCAGATTCTAACTCCTTCTGACGCATCTAAGATCGGTTTTAGGGTTGCATGCAACCCTTTTTCTCTTCTTCTTCTTCCTCATTCTTTAATTCTTCTCTCTAACTCACTTTTTCTTTGTAGGTTTCTCTCTCGAACCGAGCACATGCACACACTTCACTTTTCTGAATATACTCTCACATCACACATCAAATACTTATATCA
This sequence comes from Nyssa sinensis, assembly GCA_008638375.1. Lineage (NCBI taxonomy): Eukaryota > Viridiplantae > Streptophyta > Magnoliopsida > Cornales > Nyssaceae > Nyssa > Nyssa sinensis. The sequence goes on along the minus strand of CM018042.1, from coordinate 18,670,637 downwards.
CTTATATTTTCATTTTAAATATGCTGCATGAATGGCCATTGGCCAATTTGGGAGGTGAGGGGTTCATTTTATGTATATATATACATGTATGTTGGAAAAAATAGCACAAAAAGAGGACAACCCAAGTGGCTTAATTTTTTGGGCTTAAGTGCTTCTTAGTTTTTTGGGTCAAGGGTTCAAAACCCCTTAGCCTCAATTTTAGCTTCCATTTTGTTATTTTTCCCTTAGGCCTTGTTTGGCTAATTAAATTATTTATTTCAACTTTTTCCCATTATTCCCTTTTTGTTTTATGTTTCTTATGTATTTGAATTTATCATTTACTTCTTCATGTACTGATTTTATAAATCGTAGCCTTATTTTATTTTTTTCTGGAGTTGACCTCGTTATTTAAGGTCTTGGTATTTTTAGAATTGTCGTTTATATCCCGATTACATTTCTTAATTATTCTTTTTAGGGTCACTAATTAATAATTAGTGACCTAATTATTATTTAACGGAGTCAGGGTGTTACAACAAACATGGACCAATATATTGTTAAAAGGTACTTATCAAATAGTAAAAAATTTAAAACCAATTCTTATGTATTCTACAGAACCGGTTCTAGCATTTCCCAAACAGACTCTTAATATTAAAAAAAACACTAAAAAAAACATAGAAAAAAAAAATGTTGACTAAAAATGCATTTGGCATGATATTTTTTAAAAATATTTTAGTTTTTTTTTTTTCAAATTGACTAATTTTTAGGAAATTACAAAAAGGAGTTTTTTGTGTTTTTAAAAATTTTAAATTCATTAAAAAAATAAAATTGACTTGAAAAAAAATGTATTTTTAAAATTATCATTCTTTTTATTCTCCCAAAAAAAGGAGATGCTATGCAACAAAGAGTGACTGCTTAACTAAGCCCAAAATGATTTTGAAATACAAGGGTAGAAAAGATTTTTAAAAAATGGTTTACAATCTCTTTAGATATGATTGTTATGTTGAACATGCATCTAAACCTCTTTTAACCATGCAAAAAAGCTTACTTAAAACTAAACTATATTCACTAACCTCATTTAGCAATCATAGATTGCTCAATAAGCCCTCTTTACATTACTTCTTTTAACAATAAAATATTCACTTTACATCACAAAAATATAATATGGTATTTTCCCAAAAACACAAACAGCCCTTGCAATAATAAAAAGTTCATTCCATGAAGTGCCCTTAATTATATTGCTATCATATAAAATCATTTCCTTGTTCAAAATTCTCCATAATAGCTTGGTTAGAGCATTTTACATTTGTCCTTTGTAACAATCAAAAGTTCTCAAAATCTATTGTCAAAGGGTTTTAGTTTGCATATCATGGTAGATGCCTAATTTACCCAAAAAAAAAATGTTAAAAATACATATTAAAACATGAAAAAAAAAAAAGAACAATATTCTTTTCCCAGTGACTTGGAAACAACGGAATAGAAGCATAATATATAAATTCAAATGCCTTTTATTCTCAAATCACCCATTCCCAAATTCTGCATATAATTCAAACAACTCCTTAACAGCAAAATATGATGAACTATTCCCTTTCCAACTTAAATAATCCGTAGAACTTTCATTTAGTTGTAACTCTGACCCAAGCAACTCAAAAAATTTCTTTCTTTCCTCGTCTTCCCAAGCAAATAAGTTTCTTCTGAACTCTACTTTCCAAAAAATGCCTTCAACAACATTTCTCACACAGTTTACTAATCTTGCTTCTTTTACCACAGCAATGTTAAACAATCTTGGAAATAACTCCATTAAAGGTTTATTCCCCAGCCAAATATCCTTCCAAAATGAGATTTTACATTCATTACCAATACAGATCTGTATATTATCTTTATAACATCTGAATAACTGAGGATTCCTTTGACTCACAGAAATGATATCTCTCTAGAAAGGAGAGATTTTACGATTTAACTCACCATGAGGAAACCAATCATTAGAGTTATATCCATATTTATTGATTACCACTCTTCTCCAAAAAGATTCTTTTTCAACTGCAAACCTCCACCACTATTTCATCAATAGAACATCATTTGTATCCCTCAATTTCCTTATTCCCAAGCCGCCGTCTTGTTTCTTCTTGGTAATAGCCTCCCGATTTAACAAATGAATCTTCCTTTTTTTCTCCTCAACCCCCCATAAAAATCCTCTGTAATTTTTCTATTTCAGTTTCCACTTTTCTTGGGATCTTAAAAAATGACAAATGGTAAATTGGCAGGGAACTTAACACAACTTTTATAAGAACCACCCTGCCTGCAAATGATAGCATTCTCTTCTTCCACTGAGCTAAGTTATTTTTTACCTTCTCCATTCCAGGTTGCCACATTTTACTTGATCTCGGATCTATACCCAATGGCATACCTAAATACTTCAATGAGAGACCTTGATGGTTATACTTTAGAATCTTAGCATATTCCAATAAACTCTCATCATCCACCCCAACCCTGCATACTGTTGTACTCTTATGAAAATTAATTTTTGGCCCATAAATTACTTCGAAGCATCTTGAGATCCTCTTGATGTTCAACACCTCAGATTTATCATTTTCACAAAATAATGCCGTATCATCTGCGAACTGAAGGTGTGAAACAACTAGCCCATTCTGCCCTATGTTAACTCCCTAAATCAATCCCAGTTCTCTAGCTTTTGAAAACAATGCATTGAGTCCTTCTACTGCAAGGATAAATAACAGGGGGGATAGTGGATACCCTTGCTTAATCCCTTGAACATTTCAAACTCATTGGTAGGGGAATCATTTACCAAAACTGACAGTCTTATTGTTGAAATGCATTCCTTCATCCACCTCGTCCATTTTCTATCAAATCCAAATTTATCCATCATCCCAAACAAGTAATTCCAATTGAGTTTGTCATAAGCCATTTCAAAATCTAACTTGATAATTAGCCTAGATTTTTTGTTCTTCTTCCTGCCATCAATGATCTCATTCGCAATGTGAATGCCATCATGAATTATACGGCCACCCATAAAGGCCGATTGAACTTCACCAATTATACTAGGCAATACAACTCTCAATCTTCTTGCAAGAACTTTAGCCATAATCTTATAAATGCTTCCAACTAGACTGATAGGCCTATAATCCCCAAGACCCTCTGGATTGATCTTCTTAGGAATTAAGGGAAGAAATGACACATTCAACCGTTTGATCAATCGGCCATTCTACTAGACTGATAGGCCTACAGTCTTTTTTTTTTTTCCTGTGTCTATTGTTTTGTCTATGGTTCATATTTTCCTTGCTTCTCTTACCGTTACTTTCTTGGAATATGCTGGATTTCATTAGGGCCCTTCTTTGGATTTGAACACTTCTGCATGGAGGAATCAAGTACCAAATTCAATGATAGTTCATTGTTGATATTTTTGGCAAACTTAAGTTTATACTAGTTTGTTTGTTGGGTACGCGATCTTTACACCATCTTCAGAGTTGTTCGAGTTATCATTGGGTTATGCAAAGAGATACTAGAATTCAATGGTATTGATGGTATTATTAGACAATCAGAAGTTTATGGCTTTGATTACAAATTGCTGGGATGTTATGTTTCTCTGCCATGGTTGATAGCTTTTGTATTGGGTGGAAATTGGAAAAGATTTTCAAGAAATATAGTTAGAAGGGGAAGAAGTTCTGGTTGATACTTCTTGAATTGGGCGGTTTTGGGGCACCGATTATGTGGGCAATACATTCTATGTCTTTATTTAGTTGTGATTTGCTTTAGGTTCGGATGTTTGGGGAGGATTATATTGGCATATGAGTAGCTCTTGTTTGGTGTTCATTTAGTTGGAATGAAGTTCAATTTAGTTAGGATAAAGTTCGAGGGTTATGATGTTTTCAGTTTCTTAGGGTTTATTTTTATTTATTGGTGTTTTTCGTTATATATGTCTTATATATCTTGTCTTTCATCAATAAAATTTATTTTTGCTGATAAAAAAAATAGAAAGATAATATATATATATATACACACACGCGCACGTGTCCTTGCATGACATATAATAATTTTACAAAATCTTCCTATAACTGATAAACATTTTTATCCATGAAAACAACAGTTGACATATTCTGGAAATCGGAGCACATCATTAGGCAATAATTCAGTGTCTTTCAAAACATGTAAGGGATTACATTAAGTACGAGTCTATCTTATTTATGTATGGAAACGGCAATTTAAAACTCACTATCACAATGCCACTAGAACAAATTATTACATCTATATATAAATATTGTCCAACTTTATTTTCTTGAACTATATTGCAGTGAACCTTGTAAGAAAATCCATAGCTTTATCTCATCAATATAGCTTCCACCTTAGTCTCCTCTGCTCCAACTGAATTAACCCCTTCAACAAAGAAAATTAGTGGGTGTTACCTTGGTAATTTTATTCATAAGCACAACAATAACATATTTAAGTTGATCATTCCGAATTGAAGTTTATTGAATTAAATTGAAAATTTTACAAGGCCACAGGAGCCCCATTTGTAGAAAATAAGAATATCTGCATTTTATTTTAATTTAACTCAAATTTATCTTGATATCTTTGAGCACTATTACTGCCTATATTGTAAATTTTGTTGTATAGTTTCTACTAAGGAAATGTAACACTCACTCATATAAATAGCGGAATCAACATGAGTTTGGTCTGAAAGGATCCTCGGAATACCTAATTGGCATCCTATGTTGCATTTTCAAGATGATGACTAACTAAAGAATTTTTTTTTGTCATTTTGAAGAAAAATTTGACCGAAAAGAGGTATCTATATAGTATTTTGTAAAATAAGAAAGTCAGTATAATTTTAGAAACCTCATAAAAGAACAGTGTAATTGTTATAAATTTTAGAAAGATAAGTGTAATTTATCCTAAAATTTAATATTACAATAGAAAGGAATAAGAAATAATCAATACTTCCATGCTAGGTAACTAAAAGTTATCATGTAATGATGATAATTGAAGAAACAATGAATAGGCCTAGCATTTTATTGAGGTTGTTATAGAATTTCCATTTTCAATTGATAGAAATCCAATGAGAGATCGATGAGAAGAACCAAAAAAATCAACAGTAATCATTCACAAGAACATCTAGAGAGTGATGGATGAATAACAAGAGTCATAGTTGTAGCATGTATCACTGATTTTCTTATACTAGCTGTAAATGACTGTATATAGTAATTTTAACTAACATGTGCAATATAACTAGATTAGATCAGTCATGAAATGGCTAATATAAAATATTGCATGTTTATTCATTTTTCATATTGTTTCTTTTTTGTTTGTCTGTGATGTTACGGCAACTTCAACCCTTAGGATTAAGTTTATCTTGTGAGGTAAAAGACACCCAACTGACCTCACTAAACTGCTTTGTTGGTGAATGTAATGATATAACTCATAGTAATTATTATAATGCACGTTGTGGTTGTTGAAAAGTCCCCTGTACGTTTAGTAATACCAATTAGGAGTCATGATAGCTAAAAGATACTAACATTTCTGTGTGTGTGTGTGTGTGTGTGCATATATGTGTATTCATGTATGTATTGCATAAGAAGAGGGAGGGAGAGAGAGAGACAGAGACGAAAGACTGACCATTTTAGAGACAAATTTATTCTCTGAATTCACCTTTGCGGAACTTTCTTTGCATCCAAGTTGCCTTCAATTCAATTGCTACAACTAGCCTGTTGTATATATTGTCGACTAGTTGAAAGAATGCATACCTCCAAGACTTCTGGAAATGCAAAATGCCACACACTCCCAAGAAGCCAACCAAGAAACCAGGTCCTATACCAGCATAGAAGAACAACAGAAATTCAGACTTCTCTCCATTTTTATTCTCACCAACATGTTTATGATCATCAGATTCATCGCCAGGGCAACTCTTCAATAGAGGCGGTCCACAAAGTCCATAATTACCGATATAAATGGATTGATCAGTGAGGGTCTGGAGTTGATTTCTGTCACGCCCCAAATTCCAGCGAACCCGAGGCGTGAGTAACGAGACAAAAAGAAATAAAATAATAACGAAATGAAAGATAACAATGACATTCTCATACATTCCGTACACAGTTCTAATACATACATAAAGTCTGGTCCGTTGGTTCACAATATTCAAAATGAAATACAGTCTCGGGCTTATGCCCTTACATAATATCAAAAGCGCCCATCGGGCCCAATATAACCCTCAATCAGACCGTCTCTATATCCCGCACAGCTGGAACATCATCTGAAATGTTTGCCCCACTAAAGGGGTCAGCTCAACATGCTGGTACAATATAATGCTAATGCAAGAAACAAAACTAAGGTCGTGGCATGTGCGAGTGTACAGTTATTTCTATATGGCATTCTATATCATGATGACAGTATATAGACAGTATACAGTATATGAACAATATGCGTGACACACCCATGCAACTCTATGCCACCCATGTCTCATGATACGGTCATTCTCCGCTGGCATGAGTACCGCCACTTATGTCTCGCTTCACGGTCCGGAATCCGTCAGGCTTGCAAGTACCTAATGGCCGATTTTGGGTTTTTCACCACAGGATCTGCACCCTCATAATGCAAAGCACCAAGTGCTTACCCACGCCATGTCCAAGGAATCACACCATGCCAATATGCTCTAATCTCATCATGTCATAATGCAATCCCAGTGATGCATTTCAGTCATACATAAAACATGCTTTCAAGTGTACAATTCATAACATCGACAGTTCTTCAAGCAGATAATTCACACACCACGTTAACACATGCGATGTACTCATAATCATCATTCAACTAAACAAGATAGCACATAGCACGTAAGCATGTGAACACTCGGGCAAACATGTGAACAATGAACACAGCAAAGCAAGTATTCCTAATCTCAATTCTATTTCTTACTTAGCACAATATATCGTACCTGGTAATCGATCTCAAACCGGAAAAGTATACTCGTAGTCAAGTGAAACCACCGTAAGAACACTGAAGGTCAGGTCACCTTCTCTTTGCCTTTCCGTGTCCCTAAAATTCATAACATGAAACTCAGTTTATTGGTCACTTGAATTATGCTATTCATCAAATTTTACGTCTTTATCTTATAAGCTTCTACTTTGCTAAGTTAAACTCTACTATTGAATCCGGGGCATTGAAGAAAATAAGTTTAGGCTTTCGTAGAATTCAATTCGGGCATCTGGGTCAAAAAGGGCAAAACAGTCATTTTGCACTTTACACGGGTCCTTACATTTCGTGACCTCTTTTCACAAATCGGACTCCACGGTTGAGTCCGGAATGTTCGAGATAATAAAATTCCACTATTTGTTTACCTAATTCGGAATTCGTCTGACAGTGTTTCAAGTTAGGGGCATTTTGGTAATTTTAAGGGTTACTACGGGTCTTTTATTTTTTGGGACCCCGTCTCATAAAATGGACCTCACCATTGGTCTCAGAATGGTCGAGATAGTCAAAATACACTAATGACTTGTCCCATTTGGACTCCGGAATATATTTGAATATTTAATTAATTTAATTAAATAATTAATTAATTAATTTAATTAATATTTTATTAATAATTTAATCAGGTGGGTCAAAGTGTAATTTCTAACAGTTGGGGGGGTTAATTCGTAATTTCTGAAAGTTCAGGGCTAAGGTTCAAATTCTAAAAGGTTCAAATTCCAAAAGGTCCAAATTTAAAACTAGTTTAATTTGTTATTCTAAATCAGGTTAACCAAACAGGGCTTATCCAGAACAGGGATAGGATATCCCTGTTCCTATTTTAAATTTAAAAGTTTTTAATTTCTTATCTCCGTAACCAAACGCCCCAATTTGGTTTTTAATTTAAAACCAGTGGGCGACACGTGGCAGGGGCGGTCCATGCCCGACCCGACCCGACCCGGACGGACCCCCCCTTCTTCCCCCGTTTTTCCGGCGGAGCTCCGGTCACCTTCTCCGGCGCCGGTGACCGGAATTTCAGAAAATCAAGTTTTTAAACTTGATTTTCTTGGTGTTTTCGAAGCCCCTTTCGATCCCAACTTGTTCTAAAACATTTTTGGAGCTTTTTAATACTGTTTTGAGGCTTCCAATCACAACGAAAAATCAGATTTTCCCCCCCATGGCCGTGACCTGCACATCCATTTTTCTCCCTCATTTCTCAACCATTTTGGTTGATTCTTGTCCCTAAATTCTCCATATTTTATGCTCTATAAGTTCTAACAATTAAATCTAAGCAATAGGTTACAAAACAGATCATGCACATATGAGATTTCTAGAGAGAGAGAATAATGGGTTTTGAAATTTTACCTCCGTTTCTCTCTCCTTCTCTTGGTTCAACCTCTTTGTTCTTCCTCTGGTTTTCAGCTTCTCTTCCTCCTTTCTCCTCTCTTCTCTTCACAGTTCCCACTCTCTCTTTGCCTTCACTTTCTCTCTCTCTATATCTCTCTTCCTCTCTCTCTCTAATCTCACGATCAGTCTGTCTCTCTCAACTCCCACCACACACACATATACATACAGACCACACTCACACACTTCCAACTACCCTCTTACACACACCATGCCTCCCATGCCTAGTTTGAGTGTATCACACTCAAACTTACACACACACACAACCGGGTACACACACACACCTCACACAACCTGATATATATATATATACATATATATATATATATATATTCACATTTAAATATACACTCACCTTGTACACATATACACACACAATTAAATTTAAATTATGTATATATATATATACATATATATACATACATCCATCATAATAATACTAATAATAATAATAATAATAATATTAATAAAAATAATAATAACAACTTGAAAATTTTATTTATTAAAAAAAAAAATAAAATTTCAGGTTGTTACAATTTTCCTTTGGTATTTTCCCAGACAAATTATTAAATGACAGGTTTAAGCGGCTTAGATAGTGTAAAGCAGACAAGCTTGGAGGAATTGAACCAGAAAGTTTGTTTCTCGACAAATCAAGAGTTTCCAATTGTTCCAAGTTGCCAATCTCCTTTGGGATTCTTCCTTTTAGATTATTTCCGGCTAGATTTAAATTCAGCAATCCAGAAAGATCCATCAACTCTTCTGGAATCTCTCCAACAATGTAGTTGTTTGAAAGGTCTATAGATGTGAGATATGGGAGTACTGTTTCGGTATATTCAAGCTCTCTTCCTTTCATAGAATCTAAAATGTTTTCTTCGTGCTCTGCATATGCAATAAGTAGCCAATCATCGTTCAAATCGTTAACAATCATTGCAGTAAAGTTTCCAAAACAGTGAGGGATATGCCCAGTTATATAATTTTGTGCCAAGTCTAGCAATTGAAGTGCAGAGAGATGGCAGAGCTCTATGGGAATACCACCGTTGAACTTATTCGATTTCAGATTGAGAAACTTCAAATTAGATAGCTTTTCTCCAATCCAATGAGGGATTATATCAGCTAAGTCATTTTTACCAAGATCAAGGACCATTAAATTCGTCAATTTCTGTAAAGAAGAAGGAAGCTTTCCGTGAAACCTATTGTTGTGCAAGTGTAAAGATTCAAGCCCTTGTAGAGAACCCAAAGAACTTGGAATATTACCTTCTAGACTGTTATTTCCCAGATCTAGCACTTTCAACCATTGCAAGTTGCCCAAGCATGAAGGGATTCCTCCGGATAACTGATTTCTTGATAGATCAATAACTACCAAAGCATTTATCTTGCATAAATACTCAGGAATGGCACCGGTCAAAACGTTATTGGAGAGAAGAAGATTATACAATACCAGAGTCGTATTATCATCAATTTGAGGAATATTCCCCGAAAGTAAGTTGTTGGAGAGATCAAATTTGTAAGTATCAGAAGGAAATTTTGGAAGTTTGCTGCTGATTTGATTATAGGATAGATCCAAGCTGTTGGTGTCAGAGAACACATCCTCAAACCATTCAGGGATGGTATCTGAGATGTTTGCATTAGACATGAATAATAGTCCAACGTGTCTCTGAGTTTGAAGCCAGTGAGGAAATTTGGGTCCTAGTTTGCAAGATGACATGTCAATCGATTGAAGTTGAAAAGGAGGAACCCAATTGGAGCTGACATTTAAAACTAAGGAGTTTGAAGACATTGACAACTTATACAACCTTGTGAGTGACGCAAAATGAAGCTCAGATACCGGACCATCCAATGCGTTGTTAGAGACATCTATTGTTTCTAGCTTTGAAAGTTGTCCAAGACTAGAGGGAATCCTTCCATTCAACTGATTATCATGAATATCTAAACTTCGCACTAATGATAGCCGTCCGATTGACTCTGGGATTGGACCACTAAATGAGTTGTTAGAAAGAGAGAGGATCTCTAGGTTCCTAATGTCCCCCAACTTGCTTGGTAGATTACCAGTAAAATTATTTGAATCAAGCTCTAACTCCTTTAAACTGTTGTGGAAGCAAGCAGATGTATTTTCCACAAAAAAAGGAACCTCTCCGCAGAAACTATTTCCATGCAAATTTAGTACACGCAAGCTGCAAAAATTACTCATGGTGTGTGGTATTTTACCTCCTATTTCATTACGAGAGAGGTCAAGGACTGCAAGTTGGGTAAGATTACTCATCGTGTGTGGTATTTTACCTCCTATTTCATTACTAGAGAGGTCAAGGACTGCAAGTTGCGCAAGATTACCCAATTCTGTTGTAATTGAACCACAAAAAGAATTTTCATTCAAATGAAGGATAGATAGAGAAGTCAGATTCTCAATGCAATCAGGAATTGAACCTTGAAGGAATTAGAACTGAGATCCAAAGAAACAAGATTGCTCAAACCACATAGCCAGATAGGCATTGAAGTATTGAAATTGTTCCAAGAAAGACCAAGGATAGTGAGAGAGGTCAACTTGCCAATAGTGTCAGGAACTGATCCTTGGAAAACGTTTTGGTTGACACGAAGATTCACAAGCCGACTAACATTGGACAGCCAAAGAGGGATTGAGTCAATAATGTTCCGCTGGAGATCAAGTGAAGTAAGAGATGTGAAATTAACATGTGAAAGAGGAGGGATGCTACCTAGCTCACATTCAGCCAAGCTTAATTCTGATAGAGAAGGAAGCATGTTTATTGCATCTAACCAGTCAGTAGCCTCTGGGAGCTTCACATTATCTAGATTCAAGTATTTCAAAGAAGAAAGTGCAGATGCCCACCGGAGACTATCAACAGTAAATGTATTGATATAGACATTGTCAAATGGACGACTACCAAGATCAAGATACATCAAGCTCGAGAGATTTCCAAGATGGTGGAGAACCCTCCCTCCAAAACCCGCAGCAGAGAGGTTAAGATATCTCAAACTTCTAAGTGAGCCTAAGAACTCTGGAATTCTGATTCCTGAAAAACAGTTCATGCTCAAATCTAGATATCGCAAATGCTTCAAATTGATTAAAGAATGATATATCTCACCTCCCAAGCAAGTTTTTATATAATTGGCCATAGCTTTATTGTAAGAAATGGAGGTATCAAACAAAGTTGGATTACGTAGATCAAGCTTCAAATCATGACCTGTTTTGTTGCTGCAACCCACTCCATTCCATGTACAACAGTCTTCGCCAACCCACGACGACAAGCGATTTGATGTCTCTGTGAGGCTTTCCTTGAACTTGACAAGAGCTTCCCGCTCACTCTCAATGCAGCTTAAGTTTGATCTAGTGGAGCATAACTCAAGTTCTGCAAGGAAAAGAAGAGCAAAAAGCACAAGAATACTAGTGGGTATTCCCATAGCTTCGTCTATGCAAGGTAACTGAGTAGAAATGTTGAAGATTGAGTTAAATTTTAAGCTACAGATTTAAGCACGACTTTCATAAAGGAAAAAATGGATGTACAAGAAGACTCATTGACTTGCCAAAGCAACATAGTCAAGTCATGAATGGCCATTATTTCTTCCCAGATGTGAAAACATTTAAATTTGTGTGAGTGCAATCAGTGTCCCATTTCATTGGAGTTTTCTACAAGTCTAGACTTCCAAAAATAGGACAAGACACTTTCCTACTTCTTGATGAATTAAATCTTTTGGGTAAAAAAAGATAAATTATACTCATCTGATTTCTCTCAGAATTATACTAACTTTTCCTCTGATTTATAAAATTACACCAAATTTTTTTACTTCAACTAATAAACTTAAAAATATCTTCCTTTGAGTCAAATTTTTTTTTAAATGACAAAACTGCTCATAGTTTTTTTTTTTTTTAATTTTGACATATTCTTAACAAAAAAATTATTTTCAAATAAATATTAATTAAAATTTTAAATTTATTTTTATATAAAAAAACTTTTAAAAAAAGTTTTAAAAAATTGGTCTAAATTTAAAAAAAAATGCAAAAAACAAAAACATGAAAAGAACAATTTTATCATTTTGAAGAAAAAATTTAACTGGAGGGGATATTTGTAATTTGTTAGAACAAGTATGGGAGGTCAATATCATTTTAGAAATCTCATGAAAGATCAGTGTAATTGTCAAAAACTTAAAAAGGAGATCAGTGTAATTTATCTGAAAAAAAAAAAAAAGTATAACAAGATGACTTGTCAAAAAACAGACCCAGACCACAAGCAGGGCTGCCTTTATATTATTGATGCCTAAAGTGAGAAAATAACAACTCTAGATGAGACTCTCTCTTTTTAATATTAATGTAATTTTTTACTTTGTTTCCTATATATATATATATATATATATATATTTACTTTAGTGATATAAAATTTAATTATTTTCAATAGGATATAAAATTTAATTCTTTTTCAATAGGAGAGAGTTATATATTGAATAAAACTCTAATATTAAAAATTTTATATACATTTTTTTATCTAAATAAATAACAATTAAAAAATTAGTGTACAATACAATAAAATTCTATTAATAGAATTAATTTTTACTCATAAAGTCTTTATGAAACTTTTTTTTATATATATTTAGATTTTTATTAACCTTAAACTTTTAATTTAATTATACTATAACACATAAAATTTGAAATTTTTTTTAGAGTTAGACTTTTAATTTAATTATACAATAAAAACTTAAAATTTGAAACTCTTTCTTTAAGTAAGTAAAACTTAAAACGATTTCTTTATTGACTTTATGATCGAACCAACCTTGGCCACCAGCTGCCATTATTTCTCCCTAGATGTGAAAACATTTGTTGGGGGTGGGGGTGGGGGTGGGGATTTAGTCCTATTTCGCTAGAGTTTTCTAGAAGTAATAATGTCTTTCAAAGAGAGGACAAGGCTTTCCTAAATCCTAAATGTTGAAGACATCAGGTTATACACGACTTTAGGTTATATGTAATTCTCGGTTTGAGAAAAGAACTGAATAAATTAGTTTTGATCATTTTTTAAAGTTGGTATTTGAAAGAAAAAAAAGAAGTGCATACTAATAATATCGGAAATAAATAAAATAACAGGAGAGAAGGGATGAGATTATTAATCATATTATTATTAGTAGTGAATGAGATAATTAATCCACGTTTACTTAATCCATGAAACAAATTTTTTTGGAAAAAAAAATATAAATCAAGAAGAAAAAAAACAGAGTCAACTCACGGGTGGCCAATATTTCTTCCTAGGTATAGAAACATGTAAATTTTGTATGTGCAGTCACTGTCCCATTTCTCGAGAGTTTTCTACAATTTGAATGTCACAACTCTAGTAAGACTATCGTAACGCACTTCACAATGCCAGAATATGGATTTAGCCAAGAAAAAAAATGGAGAGGGCTGGGTTCAAATTAGGTAAAAGGAATTTTTTTTTATGGATGTGCATGTCACAATATTAATATGTCACACATACTATTATATGTATATCACGTAACTATTTAATTTTAATAAAAAAATAAAAAATAAATATAATTATAAAATAAATGTATAATTGCATATATTGTAGAATGTGGTTAAAATACATACCTGAATAGGAGAAAGTTTCTCCTACTAAATTTGGAACTAAGCATTGTCCAAAAAATTCCCTTTACTCTTTATTTAAATGTAGCCTACCCTTAAATTCGGACTCCAGCCCCACATTGCTTCTCTAGAAACAAGAAAGAAAAAAAAAACATATAAAATAGGGAAATTGGGTAGTAGGTCTCTTGTAAAGTATTTAATTAGTACAAATTTCAACCCAAAATATTTTAACCCAAAAAGTCTCTAGGTATTTTGTTGACAAAAATGCCCCTTTAGTATAAAAAGTCAATGTATCAAGAGACTGCTGCTAAAAAATTCACGTTTGAGGCGCAAGTTGCTTTTACCACTGCCACATCATCACCCCTTTTTCGATGGATTTTAAAATTAAATTACTAGCAATATATATATATATATATATATATCTATTTTTCATAAAAATTACACATTTTGATTCTAAAAATTGAGATTTATCAAACAAGATTGATATTAAACATGAAATTCAATAAAAAAAAATCATGTTTCTTTAATAGAAAAATTTTGTTCTATGGACACAAATTTGGGTTTTTTTGTAAGAAAAAAATCTTGTTAGTTATTATTTTTGGGCTATGTTTGAACTAAAATTACAATCAGCTCCCAATGAATTAGCATGCAAATCTTATATCACTTGAGTTTACTTTCCAACAAAAAAAAAAATGGAGCTCAGTTTCGATTTTTCTAGAGTAAGATATGACCGTTTTACCATAACATGTTCAACCTAGGAATGGCAACAAGACAGGTTTGGAGCGGGGTGGCCTTTCCCTAACCTCGACCCCGTTTATATTCCTCGCCTCCAACCCCGCCCCGTTTAGAGGTTTACCCCAACCCCAACCCCAACCCCAACCCTAACCTCAATCTTATTTATATTCTTTGACTCCACCTCGCCTCACCCCAAACCCCAATTTATATTTTTTTTAAGTAAATTAAAACTTTTATTTTGATAGGTAAATTAATTTTGTATTTTCAAAATATCTAATATAAGAAAAAATAATATGAGTGTGATATGAAAAAAACTAAAACTAATTTTATATAGTGTTGTTTATGGGTAAATATAGTGTATATAAGAATAAAAAAAATTAAAATATAAACGGGGCGAGGTGACCATCCCCCAAACCCATCTTGAATCCAACGGAGTTTAAAAGGCCTCACCCCGACCCCCGTTTATGAGTACCCCATACCCGCTCTATTAGGGGTAAGGCGAGACGGGGCAGGGTAGGGAGGGGAAAATTGCCATCCCTAGTTCAACCTGTCACTCAACAAAGAATTTTTGTTAAAAAATATTTTTAGGCTATTTTTAAATTAAAATTACAATATGCTCCCAATGAATTAGCATGCAAATCTTATACCACTAGAAATCTTTATCAGTCTACTTTCCAACAAAAAAACGGAGTTCAGTTTCGATTTTCATAAATCAAGATATAACTATTTTATCACAAATGTTCAAGTTGTCACTGAACAACGATTTTTTGTTAAATAATTTTTTTGGGTTATTTTAAATTAAAACTATAATATGCTCCTAAAGAATTAACATGCAAATCTTATATCATTAGAAAACTCTATGAGTCTATTTTTCAACAAAAACAGACAGAACTCCTTTACGATTTTTATAGAGCAAGGTATGACTATTTTACCACAACATGTTCAATTTGTCACTAAACAGAGAACTTTTGTTAAGTAAAATTTTTAGGCTATTTTCAAATTAAAACTACAATATGCTCCCAATGAATTATAATGAAAATCTTCTATCAATAGAAATATCTATGAGTCTACTTTCCAACAACAGAAAAACAGAGCTCAGTTCGATTTTTGTAGAGCAATATATGACCATTTTACCATAGCATATTCAAGTTGTCACTAAACAGATAATTTTTGTTGAATATTATTTATGAGTTGTTTTCAAATTAAAACTCTAATCTACTCCTAATGAATTAGCATGCAAATCTTATATTACTGAAAAACTCCATGAGTCTACTTTCCAACAAAAAAAGCAGATCTCAGTTTCAATTTTGTAGAGAAAGAAATGACTATTTTACCACATCATATTCAAGCTATCACTAAACAAAGAGTTTTTGTTAAATAATATTTTTAGGTTGTTTTCAAATTAAAACTGCAATCTGTTTTCAATGAATTAGCATGCAAATCTTATATCACTAGAAGGCTCTATGAGTATACTTTCCAACAACAAAAAAAAAAAAAAAAAACAGAGCTCAATTTTGATTTTGTAGAGCAAGATATGACTACTTTACCACATCATGTTCAAGCTGTCACTAAACAGAGAGTTTTTGTTAAATAATAGTTTGGATTGTTTTTAAATTAAAACTGCAATATGCTCCCAATGAATTAGTATGCAAATCTTATATCACTAGAAAACTATATGAGTATACTTTCCAACAAAAAAATGGAACTTGGTTTTGATTTTTTTAGAGGAAGGTATGACTATTTTACCATAGCATGTTCAAGCTATCACTAAATCTAAAAATATTTTTTGGTTGTTTTCAAATTAAAAATGTAATATGGTCCTAATGAATTAGCATTCAAATCTTATATCACTATAAAGTTGTATGAGTCCACTTTCCAACAAAAAATAATAGAACTCAAATTCGATTTTTTTAGAGCAAGATATGACTATTTTACCACAGCATGTTCAAGTTGTCACTAAATAGATAATTTTTGTTAAACAATATTTTTGAGCGGTCTTCAAATTAGAATTCCAATCAGTTCCCA
Organism: Nyssa sinensis; assembly: GCA_008638375.1. NCBI lineage: Eukaryota > Viridiplantae > Streptophyta > Magnoliopsida > Cornales > Nyssaceae > Nyssa > Nyssa sinensis. Next base: position 18,653,965 of record CM018042.1, on the reverse strand, counting down.
ATGAATTAGAATTCAAATCTTATATCACTAGAAATCTCTATAAGTATACTTTTCAACAAAAAAGACGAAGCTTCGATTTGATTATTGTAGAGAAAGATATGACTATTTTATCACAGCATGTTCAATCTGTCATTAAACAAAAAAAATTTCTTAAATAATATTTTTGGGTTGCTTTCAAATTAGAATTGCAATCTTCTCCCAATGAATTAGCATTCAAATCTAATATCACTAGAATTCTATATGAGTATATTTTTTAACAAACAGAAAAACGGATCTCAGTTTCGATTTTTGTAGAGCAAGATATTACTATTTTAGCATAGCATGTTCAAGCTGTCACTAATTAGTAAATTTTTGCTAAATAATATTTTTGGGCTGTTTTTAAATTAAAACTGCAATTTGGTTCCAATGAACTAGAATGAAAATCTTATATCACTAGAAAGCTCTATGAGTCTACTTTCAATAAAGAAAAATGAAACTCAATTTCGATTTTTGTAAAGTAAGATATGACTATTTTACCACAACATGTTCAATCTGGCACTAAATAGAGAATTTTTGTTAAATAATATTTTTAGGCTGTATTTAAATTAAAAATGCAATCTGGTCCCAATGAACTAGCATGAAAATCTTATATCACTTGAAAGCTCTATGAGTTTACTTTCCAACAAAAAAAACAAAACTCGGTTTCAATTTTTGTAGAGCAAGATATGACTATTTTACCATACCATGTTCAAGCTGTCACTAAACAGAGATTTTTTGTTAAATAGTATTTTGGGTTGTTTTCAAATTAACATTTTAATCTGCTCCCAATAAATTAGCATGCAAATCTTATATCACTAGAATTCTCTACGAGTAACTTTCCAACAAAAAAAAAGAGTTCAGTTTCAATTTTTTTCTAAAGCAAGATATGACTGTTTTACCACAGCTTGTTCAAGCTGTCACTAAACATAGAATTTTTGTTAAATAATACTTTTAGACTATTTTCAAATTAAAACTGAAATCTGATCCCAGTGAATTAGCATACAAATCTTATACCACTAGAAAGTTCTATGAGTCTACTCTCCAACAACAACTAAAAAATCGAACTTAGTTTCGATTCTGGTAAAGTAAGATAAGATTATTTTACTACAGCATGTTCAAGCTACCACTCAACAGATAATTTTTATTAAATAATATTTTTGGGTTGTTTTCAAATTAAAATTGTAATTTTCTCCCAATGAATGCTAAATGCAAATCTTATATCACTTGAAAGCTCTATGAGTATACTTTCCAATAAAAAAACCGAAACTCAATTTCAATTTTTCTAGAGCAAAATATGATCATTTTACCACAATATATTCAAGCTGTTACTCAACGAAGAATTTTTGTTAAATAATATTTTGGACTATTTTCAAATTAAAACTGCAATCGACTCCCATTTAATTAGCATGCAAATCTTATATCACTAGAAATTTCTATGAATCTACTTTCCAACAAAAAAACGGAGCTCAGTTTCGATTTTTGTAGATCTAGATATGACTATTTTTCCATAGTATGTTAAAGTTGTCACTGAACAGAGAATTTTTGTTAAATAATAGTTTTGGACTGTTTTCAAATTAAAACTGTAATCTTCTCCCAATGAATTAGCATGCAAATATTATATCACTAGAAAACTCTATGAGCCTCATTTCTAACAACAAAAAAAAAAACTAAGCTTAGTTTCAATTTTTGTAGAGCAAGATATGACTATTTTACTACAGCATATTCAAGTTCTCACTAAATAGAGAGTTTTTGTTAAATACTATTTTTGGGTTGTTTTCATACTAAAACTGTATTCTGTTTCCAATGAATTAGCATACAAATCTTATATCACTAGAAAACTTTATGAGTTTACTTTCCAACAAAAAAAACGGAGCTTAGTTTCGATTTTTGTTGAGTAAGATATGACTATTTTACTACAACATGTTCAAGTTGTCACTAAATAGAGAGTTTTTGTTAAATAATATTTTTGGGGTGTTTTCAAATTAAAACTGCAATCTGCTCCCAATGAATTAGCACGCAAATCTTATATCAGTAAAAATCTCTGTGAGTTTACTTTCCAACAAAAAATAGAGCTTTATTTTGACTTTTCTAGAGCAAAATATGAGCATTTTACCACAACATATTCAAGATGTATTAAATAATTAGATAATTTTAGTTTTAAAATAAAACTTTCACAGGCTCACAGTTGAAAGAAGAGCGTGAATAGAGCACAAATTTAAACCCTGTCCCATTGGGAAAAAAATAAATAAAAGAAACATGAGAGAAAACATAGTGAGATAGAAGCTTTCTCTCTTTTTTTTGTTTTTTTTGTTAACATGTTATACTCGACTGTACCTAAAAATTTCTTGAAATTTTGCCATAATTTCAATTGAAAAATATAAGCAAGTAGAACTTTTAGAATCTTTAATCATTATATGACAGGAAAAAAAAATCAAACTTTCAACACACTTTGTTGGTCATTTATTTTGAACGAACTAAAGTCCAATGGGTCATCTTATTTTGCAAATTCTATATGAGTTTTATTTTCTTTGTATTATATGAACTCATTTTTACACAATTTTTTTTAATATAATTTCTTATGTAATCTGAATTTTTTTAATAGATCTCGATTTATAGAGTCCAAATATATTATTTTTTTATGAAAACAAATATATTTATATATTATAAATTATTTAATTTAAAGTTTAAAAAAAAAATGATGACATAATAGGTTAAGCGCAGGTTTGTTGAAAGAAGCTTTATGTTTTTGTAAGTAAAAAAGTGAAAGTAATTTTGTTATTAAGAGTAAAATAATAATACTACGTCATTACAGTGAAACTTGAGACCACATAATTACAATCTTCAGGGCGTATCTTCGTTTCAATAGAAATGTATAACAGGGGTCATTGACTCAGTAAAGTCCCAAGATATAAATTGTGTGGGTGCCCACATTTCATTGGAGTTTTTCACGAGTCTAGACTTTCAAAATAGGACAAGACACTTTCCTACTTCTTGATGACTTAATTCTTTTGTTTTAATAATGAAAATGTATAACAAGGGTCGTTGACTCATTAAAGTCCCAAGGTATAAATTGTGTGGGTGCCCACCGTCCCATTTCATTGGAGTTTTCCACAAGTCTAGACTTTCAAAATAGGACAAGACACTTTCCCACTTCTTGATGACTTAATTCTTTCATTTTAGTAATGAAAATGTATAACAAGGGTCAGTGACTCATAAAAGTCCCAAGGTCTAAATTGTGTGGGTGCCCACTGTCCCATTTCATTGGAGTTTTCCACAAGTCTAGACTTTCAAAATAGGACAAGACACTTTCGCACTTCTTGATGACTTAATTCTTCTATTTTAGTAATGAAAATGTATAACAAGGGTCATTGACTCATAAAAGTCCCAAGGTGTAAATTGTGTGGGTGCCCACCGTTCCATTTCATTGGAGTTTTCCACAAGTCTAGACTTTCAAAACAGGACAAGACACTTTCCTACTTCTTGATGACTTAATTTTTTTTAAAAAAAAATAAGATAAATAATACTGATGTTTTGTGATTATTTTTTTTAATAATTATATTAAGATTTTAAAATTACATTAATCTTCTTTATTTTAACTAATAAATTATAAATACTTTACTTCAATTAATATTTTTTTAAAATAATAAAACTGCCAATTTTTTTTTTTTTTCAATTTTGACATTTTTTTTCATTTTCAAATAAATACTTATTAAAACCTTAAATTTATTTTTTATATAAAATAAAAAAGAAATCTTTTAAAAAGTTTTAAAAAATTGGTTAAAATTAAAAAAATATACAAAAAAATATAAAAGAAGTTGTTTCGTTATTGTGAAAAAAAATTAATTGGAGGAAGTATTTATCGTTTATCATAACAACAAAAAAAGATCAGTATAATTTTATAAATCTAAAAAAAAAATTGATATAATTATTATAAACTTAAAAAAATATAAATATAACTTATCACAAAAAGAAAAAAAAAAAAAAAAAATTGTATAGCCAGATAACTTGTGAAAATACAAAGTCAAGCAACGAGTGGTCATTATTTCTTCCTATACATGAAAACGTTAAATTTTGTGTTTGTGGAGTTAGTCCTATTTCACTAGGGTTTTCTAGAAGTAATAATGTCTTTCAAAAAGAGGATAAGGCTTTCCCAAGTACTATGACTTTACTCTTTTGCAAAAAAAACGTTATATCAATAAATAAATAAACAAGAGTCAAGTCACGGGTGGCCAATATTTTTTCTTAGGTGTGAAAACGTGTAAATTTTTTATGTGCAGTCACTGTCCATTTTTCGAGAGTATTTTAGGATTTAAAGGTTGACGTTGTTTTTTTTTTTTATTAGAAGGGCTTCTCCTTCTTCGTTTTCTGTCAAGAACTTAAAATTAGAGGGTTATTGAAAAAATTTCGATGGTAATCTTCCGATGATAAAGTTAGTAAAAAAAATAAAACTATAATTGAAAAGAAGAATTGAACATAAATTAAAAACGTACCTTATGGTCTTATTTATATGTTGTAGATATCTTAAATTGAGTAGAATTAAGAGCCATAGAAATAGGGATTTGAAGATATCCGAAGATAGTAATTGTTATATTGAACTTTGTTTTCTTATTCTGAGGTCGTAGGATATGGAAGGCGGTGTTATGTTCTGAACTGTATACCTCTGAGCCCTCCATACCTATTTGCTTTAGATAAAACAATCTTTCCTGATCTGTACCTTGAAGAGCTCTGTACATACATATGTCACGTTTTGGATTATATCTATCATTTTACCGTATATCAACTACTCCCCCCCCCCCGAGCCTCAATTCTAGGGGACTTGTGTAGAGCTGAGGTAAGGGTTTTTGAAGAGTTATGCATATTTTCATTAATGTGTTGTTTCGTATTCTGATAAAACAGCCATTGATGGGATAGTTACAGCCACATCATTACACTAGCCGCCAATTGAGTAATCGAGGCCATTATTGGCCAACTGTCGATTGGGATTTCGGGGTTATAAATGTTGATCTTCCTTGGGTTATCTTATAAATAGAAAAAGCCTCCCCAAGAAAAGTCTTTTACGAACTCTTTAACATATCAAGTTCAATTCCAAGAAAAAAAAGACTCCTGGGTGATTTCAGGTGTGTCAGAAGCTTACTCCAACGTCCATTCTCCAAACTTCCGGTCAGTTGTGATAATATCTCTTCATCTCTTTCCTTTCTGTTTTGTTTTTGTTCTTTTTTCCCATTTTATTCGTGTGGATGTCTACTTCTGACGCTTATTCAAGCATGGGAGAGAAAGAGAGGGAAGTGGTAGAAATAAGGGATCAGGAGACACTAGGCCCTATTTCTGGTGATAAAGTTGGGAATGCTTCCGTGACAGCTCAGGGGTGCTTCTAATTGAGGCGCACCTCGAGCCTAGGGATAAAGAGGTCGGCTCGTCGGGCAGGCCTCATAAGAGAGAGAAAGGCAAGAGTGTTATGACTGAAGGCATGTTAGATGCCCTCAGAATTAATTTCGACTTTCCTCTGAATGTGTCCTGTAGGATTCCGAGGGCTGTAGATCACCCATTGGATATTGAGAGATGAGATATCTGCGCCTATCTTGAACGGTTTGAGGTCGATGTACCTTTTCTTCTCCATCCTCTAATGAACGAGTTTTTTAGTTAGTTCAAGATCTATCTTGCCGAACTGAATATCAACAGTTGGAGGCAGTTAATGGCCTTTTTAGTCCTAGGTCATCAAAACAACATCGAAGTAGATCTGAACCTTATTAGAAGTAACATGGACATGAATTACTTGAAGTCAGAGGGGATGTTCTACATGTCCTTTGACAAAAGGTTTAAACCATTGACCTCTGTACCTACTTCCAACAAAACATGGAAAAAGTGGTATTTCTTTGTTAATGGTGGCTGGGAATATGAAGACTTCGAGAACCAGAACAACTTCTTTCCTTAGCACACCGGTTTTAAGGGTGAACCTACAAAACCTTGGATTCTAACCTTAATACTTTGTCCTCATTCTGACTTGACTGGACCTTTTTCTGAATTTCTGTTGTCACAGATAAGAAGGCTTGGAGAAGGTCAATTTTTACTTCTGACCTACAAGAGAAGTATAGGAGACTTCTTCACCCTTAAGACCGCTCTCACGACAAAGTTCTTACCCTCTAGAGCTTCATGGACGCTGGTTTGGTGAAGGATAAATCGGAGGTTCTGAAGAAGACCATCCTGACGGGCTGGATGCTCTGAACCAAGAAGGCTGGAACGTCCACCTCCACTATACAAGCTCCTTGCCAAAAAAGATGAGGACCAAGGAGGGGGGATCCAGTTCCCTTGAATGCATGGTTTCTGAGGAGCTGGCTCTACCTACTGTACAGCGTGAGCTGCCCCTACCTCCACCCTCACAACACGCTCTGGATCCCGTGGTTAAGGGAAAATGGGCCCAGTCCCTCCCGGGGTAGCCATGGTTGAAACCGGGGAGCTAGCAAAAAAAAGGGCCTACGAGAAAGCTTGGAGCTCAGTCGCAGGTCGCTTCAAGGGTCTCAAGTCTCAAAAGATAGCCAAGGCCCTTCTGGTTTCTCATATGAGGGTAAGTTTATTTTATCATATGCTTTAGTCGATTTCATATATGTGATTACCCTCTTTCCTTACTAACTTGTCTAGTTTTTATTTGTTCATAGGCAGTTCGTGCTTTGGCTACCATCATGGACTGTCCTGAGGAATCAAAATGGGAAGACAAACTCCAGGCTGAGCTGGACGAAACTAGGCTCCAGCTCGGGACGGCCCGCCCTACATCTTTTTCCTTTGAAGAGAAGTTGAAGGAATCTCTCATCACTGTTGCTATCTTGGAGTCACAGAAGAACACTCTAGCTTTAGAGGTGGAGGTTCTAAAAAAAAAGAAAGAAGAGGCTGATGCCACTGCTACTCTGAGGCTTACCACCAGCGTGCAAGTGGAGAGAAAAGAAACAGAAAAAGCCCTCAGGGAAAAGATGCTGAGGCTGGGTGGAGAGTTCGCAGACTATAGGTATGAGACTTTTTGGAGAAAGATCCAGAAGTTGTATCCTGATCTCAACATCTCAGGCGTAGACGAGGTTTCAGTGGATGAAACTACGCCGAGTCCTCCTGAGGTTGCCCTAGTAGATTCTGCAGATCCCGAGGGAGAAGCCCCCTACCGAGGACCGTTAGTTAAGATCTTTTGTAAAAACATTTTTTGATTTTTTTTTTTTTTTTTGTTCTTCCGATCTTGTAGCCCTCCCTTTTTTGGAAATTTTAATTTATAAAACTTTTCTTGCTTCAGATCTTGTGTCTAGTTGGACATCTTTGTGTTATATCTAAGCTTTAAGATAATTTCTTCAATATCCAGGCCATCAGAAATTCTAAAGCACTCATGAAATATTTTAGAGGCCGAAATAACAGGATATACAGAACTGCCATACTTATATAAAAAAAAAATAAGGTTTCTCAAGCGTCTGCATACTGATAAGTCATAATATATTGACCTTCGATACTTATACTTAAAACAAGCCTTTTCTAGAAATCTGTAGAATGAGAAAAATGGACCAAACCCATGACATTCATAACGAATGGAATGTCTTGGGGGATCCGTACATTGATAAATTAGACCAAACCTATAGTACTTATATTGGACACAAGACCTTTAAGGATCTGTACATTTGAGTGAAATGGACCAAACCTGTAGCACTTGTAATAGATATTAGGCTTTTAGGGGTTTGTGCATTAAGTAAATGGACCAAACTTGTAGTACTTGTAATGGATACAAGGCTTTTAAGGGTCTGTGCATTGAGTGAAATGGACCAGACCTGTAGTACTTGTAATGGATACAAGGCTTTTAAGGGTCTGTACATTGAGTGAAATGGACCAAACCTGTAGCGCTTATAATAGATACTAGCACTTGTAATAGATACTAGGCATTTAGGGGTCTATGCATTAAGTAAATGGACCAAACCTATAATACTTGTAATGGATACAAGGCTTTTAAGGGTCTGTGCATTAAGTGAAATGGACCAAACCTGTAGCACTTGTAATGGATATAAGGCTTTTAAGGGTCTATGCATTGAGTGAAATGAACCAGACCTGTAGCACTTGTAATGGATACAAAACTTTTAAGGGTCCGTGCATTGAGTGAAATGAACCAGACCTATAACACTTGTAATGGATACAAGGCTTTTAAGGGTCTGTGCATTGATAACAAACTCTAAAGTGAATCAAAAGTAACTTTTTATTGATAATACTTGCATAAATGTTCGATGTTCCAAGGTCTAGGTACAGGCTTCTCAGTCGATTCTTCTAACCAATATGTCGTAGGTTTGACGATCTTGGTTATTTTGTAAGGTCCTTCCCAATTAGGGAGAGAGCTTTTAGATGGTGGGATCTTTAGTGTTCGGAAACACCCTTTTTAGGACGAGATCTACAAGCTGGAAGTTGATAGGTTTTAACCTTTGGTTGAAGCATTTATCCATTCTCTGTTGGTAGGTTTCGGTCCTAATCCGAGCTTGCTCACGTCTTTTTTCCAGTAAGTCCAGATTCTCTACAAGTTGTTGGTAATTGTTCCCTTAGTCAAAGCAGCCCATTTTTAGGGTTGGCATGCCAATTTTGACAGGAATGCTTGCCTTGGTTCCATAGGCGAGTGAGAATGGTGTTTTCGTAGTTGGGGTTCTTTTAGTAGTTCGATAGGCCCAGAGTACTCTGGGGAGTTCTTTGACCCATCTCCCCTTAGCCTCCTCCAACCTTCTTTTAATTGCCTCGAGAATAGTGTGGTTAGTAACTTTGGCTTGCCCATTAGCTTGAGGGTGCCTTGGAGAGGAGAAGTGGTGATTGATGTGCAAGTCTTTACAAAACTTCCCGAATACTTTTTCAGCAAACTGTGTCCTATTATCTGAAATAATGACGCGGGGTATACCGAACCTGCATACTATATTTTTCCAAGTAAAATTCTTTACTTCTACCTCTGTTATGTGGGTCAGTGGTTCAGCCTCCACCCATTTAGAAAAATAGTCAATGGCGACTAGTAGGAATCTCCTATTCTGAGGGGCTTTTGGCAATAGCCCTACAATATACATTCCCCATTGGGCGAAAGGCGAAGGACTAGCGATAGGGACAAGTTCATGATGAGGTTGATGTTGGTATAAGGTGAATCATTGACATTTGTCACACTTTTGGACATATTCCTTAGCCTGTTTTAGCATACTAGGCCAGTAGTAGCCCTGAATTAGTGCTCGGTGGGCTATGGTCCTACTGCCATTATAATTGCCACAGATCCCTTCATGTATCTCGGCTAGGACATAGTGGGCATCTTCTTGTGTTAAGCACCGTAGGAGGGGCTGTGTGTAGGACCTTCGGTAAAGCTTTTCTTTAAGAATTAAACATCGAGCTGCCATAATTTGAATTCTCTTGGCATGATTCTTTTCCTCTAGAAACAACCCTTCTTTTAGATACTGGATAATGGGAGTCATCTAATTCCAAGATTGTTCTAAAATTTGAAAGGATTGTATTACCTCAATACTAGGTTTTAACTGGTAAGATATTTTTACCATTGAGTCCCTTTCTGGCTTGAGATGGGAGGCCATTTTTGCTAAAGCATCGACCTTGGAGTTTTAGTTTCTTTCAATATTCTAAATGGTGAATTTGTGGAAAGACTGCTTTAGTGATTCCATTAGCTCTGAATATCTAGTCATCCTACTATCCTTGGTGAAAAATTCTCCCAAAACTTGACTCACCACAAGCTGAGAGTCAGAAAATGCTTTAAGATTTAGAGTTTCACATTCTAGAGTTAGTTTCATCCTAAGGATAAGTGCTTCATACTCGGCTTCATTGTTAGAGGCCCTGAATCCCAAGCTAACGACTTTTTCTGTTACGATCCCATCAGGGGATTGAAGTATTATACCTACTCCAAAGCCTTTGTTAGTAGATGAACCATCGGTGTAAAGTAGCCATACCAAAGTATCTGTAGTGGCTTGAGCTTTTAAATGTAGTGTTTGAGTGAACTCTGCTACAAAGTCTGCTAATACCTGACCTTTGATAGCAGTCCGCGATACATAAGATATGTCAAATTCTCCCAATTCTATTGACCATTTGACCAATAGTCCCGAAACTTCGGGTTTGTGTAGGACTAATTTTAAAGGATAGGATGTAGGGACCATGATAAGATGGGCTTGAAAGTATGGTCTGAGTTTCTGAGTGGATATCACCAAGGCTAAGACCAGTTTTTTAATTTTGAAATACCTCGTCTCGTTGTCCAGAAGTGCTTTGCTGACGTAAAAGATAGGCCTTTAAGTTCCATTGTCTTCCCTAACTAAAGCGGAGTTGATGGCACTTTCCGATACAGCTAAGTATAGGAGTGTGTTTTTCTCTCATACTGATTTTGAAAGGAGTTTGGGGAAGGCTAAGTATCGCTTGAGTTGTTGGAAGGCCTCTTCGCATTTAGGGGTCCATTGTAGGGCCTTACTCCCCCTTAAGGCTTTAAAGAACAGGAAGTACCGATCTGTAGATTTAGAGATAAACCTATTTAGTGCTGCTATCCTTCCATTCAAGCCTTGGATATCTTTCTTAGTTTTAGGTGATTTTAATTCAATCAAAGCTTTGATCTGTGAAAGATCTACCTCAATTCCTCTTTGAGAGACTAGAAAACCCAAGAATTTTTTTTTTTTTTTTTTTTGTGATCCTGAAGATACATTTTAAAGGGTTTAACTTCATTTTATGTTTCTTCAGGATGTCGAATGTCTGGGTTAAATGCTGGATGTGATCACCCTTCCGAACACTTTTGACAAGTATATCGTTGATGTAGACTTCCATTATAATCTCAATTTGGGGGCCAAACATTTTGTTTACAAGTCTCTGGTATGTGGCTTCAACGTTCTTTGAACCGAACGACATCACTCTATAACAATAAAGACCTCATTTTAATATAAAGGTCATTTTCTCCTAGTTTGGAGGATACATTTGAATTTGATTGTATCTAGAATAAGCGTCTATGAAACTCATAAGTTCGTGACCTACCGTGGCATCAACAAGTTGATCAATTCTGGGAAAAGGAAAGGTATCCTTAGGGCAAGCTTTATTTAGGTCTGTATAGTTAACGCATACCTCCACTTGTTGTTCTTCTTTCTTACAAGAAATATATTGGCATGCCATTCTGGGTAGAACGCCTTTCTTATCATTGCAGCATTTAACAACCTCTTGTCCTCTTCATTGATGATTTTATGGCGTTCAAGGGCACATGTTCCCCTTTTTTGTCTTACCGAGGGATGGTTTGGATCTGTCATTAGCTTGTAAGAGATAAAATCAGAATCTATTCCCTCCATATCTACAATTTCCCAAGCTGACAGGTTGTCTTTTAAAAATTCAACAATATCCTCTTGCTCGGAAAGAGATAGAGCTGAGCCAATTTGTAGATGTTTTTTCCCTTCTTCAGTGCTGATGAGTATTTTAATGGGCTCCTCCATTGGTTTAATTGTGTTGTCCCTTCCTCTAGGACTTTGTGGCTCATCAATTTCAAAAGGACATTCTTCTACCTCATGAAGATTGGAAGATGAGGAACTTTCCCTCTCATGAGGGTACTGTAATTTCTATCTAGAGGGCTTTTCTTTTTACGCGAGGGCATGACATTCTCAGGCAGTGGGCTAACAGCCCTTGATGTTGAAAACTTTGTCGTTGTGGACATATTTCAGACATTGATGGAGGGTTGAAGTAACCGCTCCCATATAGTGGATCCAAGGTCTCCCAATAATGACATTATAGGGGGGATTTAGTGTTTAGGACTATGTATTCGATGATTAGTGTCTTCTGTCCATCCCGTTCCCCATTATGGTCGGTAGGTCAATTCTACCTAATGGGATGCTGAGATTCCCGTCGAATCCTACCATGACAGCAGTGGTAGCTCTAATGTCATTAGAGTTGAGCTTCATGTGTTTGAAGAGTTTGTAGAATAATACGTTGGTGGAACTTCCAGTATCCACGAGAATCGTTCTGATCTCAAAATTAGCAATTTTGAGTGAGATGACAAGAGCATCGTTGTGGGGACAATGTATCCCAACTAGGTCAAATTCAAAGAATTGGATCTGAGGTTTTGACTTTGTCTTTTTCTCAATGGTCGAGATCTGGATGACATGGGGTTTTGCCCTTGCCTCTCGAGCATATCTTTTCCTGGCGTGGTTAGACATCCCTGTCATTGCATTGTTAGCATGAAGCACAAAGATGATTTGATTATTTTGCCGCTGTTGGTCGTTTCGAATTTCTTTCTATTCAGGCCTTTGTTCTTGCCTTCGTTAGGGTGGTCTCTCGTCACGAGGGTTCTACCTCCCTTCTTGGCAGACAAACTCTCTTAGTCGTCCTCTTTTAATGAGATGCTTTATTTCCTACTTGAGAGCCCTACATTCCTCAGTTATGTGCCCGTGCCCTTTATGGAAATCATAATATTTGTTCTGATTTATTGCATCGGGGTGGCTTTTTAATGGATCTGGCCACCTTAAGTTTTCACAAGTCTGGATTTATTGGAATATGTGGGTAAGATAAGCATTTAGAATGGTGAAAGTCCAATACCTCGCAGAGTTAGAATTGTTTTGGGTTCTAAGTGTTGTTCTCTTTTCGGGGCTCCTGATCCTCTTCTTGTTAGCACTATTATCCCTCTTTTGAACTTGCTCATCCTTTTGAGCCTGTTCTTTTGCTTTTCAGAAACACATTTTATATCTTCAAAATTAATATACTTCCGTGCTCGTTTCATGAGTACTGTCATATCGATGGGGGGATTTTTGGCCAAGGAATCCTGAAAGCGTCCAAGTCCAAGGCCCAAAGTGAGGGCGGCTACTAGGAAGCTTGAACTACAGTCGGTTATTTTTGTGAGCTCAGTGCTAAAATGAGCTATGTACTCTCGAAGTGATTCTCCTTTTGTTTGCTTTATAGTTAGCAAGAATTCTGGTCATTTTCTTAACTTCTTACTTATTAGGAATCGGTTAAGAAATGATCTACTAAGCTCATGAAAATTGTTGATTGATTTTTAGGAGAGGTTGTGGAACCACTTAAGGGTGGTACCTTTGAGGCTTGTCACGAAAGTTCGGCACATGAAAGCATCAGTAGCTCTATAGAGAGCCATTGTGTGTTGGTAGTGAGATAGGTGGTCTCTAGGGTCCTCCAATCCATCGTAGAGGGTGAATTTTGGGCCAATAAATTGTTTGGGCCGTTCTTCTGTCATTATGGCAAAAATAAATGGCGTTGAGAATCTCCCGAACAATTTACTTAGTTCGTCCTACTCGGAGGGGCATGAAACCCTTTAGTTGAGATTGCCTGATCTTGAGAGTCTGCTATCTCATCTACTCGTTGAGGGTGTAGAGACTTGAAAATTTAGAATATTTTTTTTTTAATTAGTGACCCTTAATGGATGATTAAGAAAAACTTAATCGGGGACAAGCAATAGTTTCAAAATGAATCCCGAGACCTTAAAATTTCAAGGTTAACTCCGAGAAAAATAAATCCAAACAAATGAGGCTGCGACTTATGTAAGGACGAATATTTAAAATTCAAATGTTAAATAGGAAGCAAAATTGAAGCCTATAGGTTTTGAACCCTTGACCAAAATGAAAGAAATAATTAAGTCCCAAAAAAAAAGCCACTTGGACTACCAAATATTTTGTGTTATAAAATACACATGAAATATATATATATATATATATATATATGCACAATGAATGATTTAGAAATAAAAAAATAAATAAAATAATTTCAACATGCTTAATATATATATATATATGTGCGTGTATATATATATATATACACACTACATGTGTGTATATATATACACACTACATGTGTGTATGTGTAGTGTCGGTTGTGTGTGTGTAGGTGAGTGTGTATGGTGTGTGTGTGTGTGTGTGTAATATAATATATATATATATATATATGACACAATACACAAGCAAGCATTTAATGTGGACCAGGAGAATAGAAAGAAACAGAGAAGGAAATCAGAATAGGGGTGTGGTAATTGTGTGTGTAAGTGAGTGTATAGTGTACAATACATGTGTATATGTGTGTGTGTGTATATATATAGATGTGTGTGTCAACACATTGAGTGTGTGCTGTGTATTGTGTGTGATTGCTTGAGTGCAGAACTGAGGAGTGTGGGAGTGTACAAGACAGAGGTGATGATGCAGGTGAAGTCAGGAAAATAGAGAGAGAGAGAGAGAGAGAGAGAGAGAGAGAGAGTTGTAATGGTGTATATCAGTGTATACGTTTGAGTTAGAGAGAGAGTAGAAACAGAAAGGGAGGAAGCAAAGTGAGAAGCTGTGGAGGTCTGGAAAACTCAGAAGTGAGAACCAAGAAGAAGAGAGGGTGACACCACTGTTTGAAGGTATAAAACAAAACCCAAAGATTTCTCTCTCTAAATATTTCTTCATGCACAAACTATTTGAGATTTTTGTGTTACATGCATGGTATTAAAGTATGTAAACTTGAATAGGGTACGAAATCTCGACCACAAACACACGAGGAACCCTAAACTGTATACAAACCACCATTAGAGGACCTCGGTTGGAGCAGGTCTGATCCAACCCTAGCCAAACTGATTTCGGCTTGCTTAGACTTGACCTAGATGATGTGGGGTTTGCACTGCAACGAAAACCAGGCCAAATGGCTCAGAAAAGACCCCCAAAAACATGAGTTGCAGGTTCGGGTTCAAAGATGGAACCTTCAACTCTTGTTGTAAAACCCAAAATTGAGAATGGGAACTTAAATCCCATGGTCAGTAGGTCACAATAGAAGAAATCCCACAAGAATTGGTGAAGAAATAGGTGTGTGCGACCTAGTTGCAGGTCTAAGCTAAACGAACTCACCATGGCTCCTAGAGTTTGATTCGAATTCGAAAACGAATGCCAAGATGTTGGCCCGACCCCCAGAAACTCGTAACACCCAAAAACAGAGGGAATCAGTGTTGGAAAACCCAAGAAAATGGAACAAAAATGAAAACTAGAAATTAGGGCTACAGTAACTATGTGATGAAGAAGACGACGAGTCGACCAAGTCGACTCGCCTAACTCGCCCAACTCGCCCAACTCGCTCAGACCGAACGTGTCAACTCAGACACGCATCGAATTATGGGGTGGCCACCGCATTAATGAAGCGTCGTCGTTAGGATAAAGGTTTTAATTTAAAAAAAAAATTAAATATGGGCTGTTTGGCAATAAAAACAAGAAATTGAAATTGGGTTGAGACTAACCTAACCAAGAATAAGACAAGACATTGGATATCGTATTTCGGTTTTTCTGAAGGAGCTTAAACTTGCTGGTTCACCAAAGTCTTGGACCGGTCTAGGGTTTAAATGGTTAAACCCACTGGTTCATTGTTTAAAGTTAAATGAGAAAACCAGAATTTTCCTGAATTGCATTTTGACCCCAACTGTTCTGAATATTTCTATTCTGGCCCAAATTTTTAAAGAATTAATTCAAATAAGCCCCTGAAAAATAAATAAATAATAAAATAATTATTTTATTAATTGGGTAAAATTACTATTTTACCTTTGGACACTAAATGACTCAAACGAAGCCCAAATTAAACAAGTAAATAGTTCATTTTTACTATCTCGAGCATTTCGGACTCAACGGTGGAGTCCAATTTATGAAAAGAGGTCTCGAGAAGTAAGAACCTGTAAAAGTACAAAATGACCATTTCGCCCTTTTTAGTACAGATGCCCGAATTAAATTCCACAAAAGCCTAAATCAACTTTGTTCGACGTTTCGGACTAAATGGTAGAGTTTATTTTAGTGAAATAGGAACTCATGGTATAAAAACATAAAATTTGATTGAGTTGTGTCGTAATGATTTTAGGAACACCGAAAGGTAAAGAGAATGCAGTCTAGACCTTCCGGTTGGAGACAGAAAAAGGGACTGCATTCTCATTGATTTGTTCGGCTACACCGCGAGCATGGTTTCTGAGGGTTGAGACCAACCCATTAGGTATGATATTTTGCTAAGTAAGGAATAGGATTAAGTTAGGATTGATTTTCATATTAATCTCATGATTCGTGTATTCATCCGATTGTTTATGTGCTTATGTGTTTCTTGTTATTTCCTTGGAAGTTTGGTTGAGTGATAAATGCGGATCATGATTACATGTATATTCCATGTGTTGGCATAGTGTGTGATTAATATTCTTTGAGGATTGTTTAGATTCAGAATATGTAACTTGAACATGTGTTTAATGGAATACGTATAGTATGTACACATGAGGAAGGAATTTTGTGATTTAAATCTTATTGTTTAAAGCATGATTCATGGATGGATGAAAGGCTTCGATGAGATTGCATTGTTGCATGGTGAAATTAAAGCATCTTGGCATAGTGTGATTCCTTGGAAGCATGGTGTGAGTTGAGCACTTGGTGCTGTGCATACGTGGGTACTCATGTCGTCAGGGAAGGTCCGTAAAGTGAGTCATACGTGGGTACTCATGCCATCGGGGAAGGTCCATAAAGTGAGTCATGCGTGGGTACTCATGCCGTCGGGGAAAGACCGTAAAGTGAGTCATACGTGGGTACTCATGTCATCGGGAAGGACCGTAAAGTGAGTCATGGGTGTCACATAGAGTTTGCATGGGTGCGTCACGTATATTGTTCATGTACTGTATTGATGATATTGAATGACATGTAGATATGAATGTACACTTGCACATGCCACGCCTTAATTTTGTTCCTTGCATTAGCAATGTATTATACCAGTAGTTGAGCTAACCCATTTGTGGGATACCATATTACAGATGACGCCCCTGCTACATGAGATTTAATGAAATCTTGACAAAAAGAAGGAAAAAGGATTTAGAAATGTATTTGGCCCTTGGGGCACGTTTTGAGATGTAAGGGCTTAAGACCAAATGACACATAAAAGATATGTTTATGGGATGTGCTTTATGTGGTTATATGTTGAAGAAAATGAATATATGTCCAATTAAACCTTTTAAATTACCTTTTTATTTATTTTTCTTATTTCAATTTCGCTCACCCCCGAGTTCATGGAAATTCGGGGCGTGACAAAGGGGCTTAAGGTAGGACTTGTTGTAGGATTGGTACTTGTTGTTGATCTTATCCTGTACTTTCAGATCCTCGACTCAGGCGAGGAATTTGTCTTATGTTAGTAGAAGGATGCTGCCCTCCCAAGACTAGGGGGACTAGAGTCTCGGGAGGCTAGATTTCATGTGGCGTTGTATTGGCTCCTGAAGCCATTGGAGTAGAAACCCTTATTCTGCCCTGATAGTGGATAGTTAGATGAAATGTGAGCATCCCTCTCCCCACAGCTATTGACGTTTGGGGATTAACCCCCATATGAGCGGTATCATAAGGATGTTCTAGTTGCAAGTCAGGCAATTCCTCGTTGGGAGATCCTCTTCCCATAGTGGTGGCGGGAAGCTGAGGTCCTCCATGAACAACGTCGGTAGAAAGAGGAGGAGGGTTGCTCCGCTGGCTCTAGGCCAGTAAAGCCAGGACTTGTGACATGGCAATGAGTTATTCCTGCATCTGATCAGACTGCCGTTGAATCCGATCAAGCTGTTGTTGTAAACGATTGGGTGTTTGTCCCCTTCCTCTCCCAACAGGAGGTTGATTCTGAGGATTTTGGGAATTCTTTCTAGGGCGAAGGCTGGGAGCCATTTTCTTTTGGAAGAAAAAGTTGAAAGATTTGTTGTTTTAAAGAAAATATAGGAAGAACGATTATCGTTCCCACAAACGGCACCAAACTGATGTTGCTATTTTTTATTAGAAGGGCCTCCCGTTTTTTGCTACCTGTCAAGAACTTGGGATCAAAAGGTCACCGGGAAGGCTCCAATAGTAGCCGCTCCGATGATAAAGTCAATAAAGAAAATAAAGTTATAATTGAAAAGAAAAATTGAATATAAATTAAAAACGTACCTTATGATCTTATTTATAGGTTATAGATCTCCTAAGTTAAGTAGAATTAGAGGGCATAAAAGTAGGGATTTGAAGATATCCGAAGATAGTTGTTGTCATACTAAAATTTGTTTTCTTATTCTGAGATCAGTAGGATATGAAAGGCAGTGCTATGTTCTGAACCGTATACCTCTGAGCCTTCCATGCCTGTTTGCTCTAGATAAAACAATCTTTTCTGATCTGTACCTCGAAGAGCTCTGTACATACATATGTCATGCTTTGGATTATGTCTGTCATTTTACCGTATATCAAAAGTCGACAACACTAATAAGACTATCGTAATGCACTTCATAATGCCAGAATATAGATTTAGCACAGGAAAAAAAATTTACTTCCAAAATAAAATTATTTAGGTAGACACTTAAAATAATCCTTCGTTTTCAAAAATAAAATTATTCAATTAGATTTTTTTTTCTTTTTTTTTTCCAGATCTACTTTTTCTTTTTCATTTTTCAATTTTTTAAAAATTAATTAGTCACAAGTCCCTAAAAAATGATACACAACAATTTATTTTTAAGATAAATGACAATCAATTAAAAGTTTTTTGTTAGAAGTTTTGAACAGTGATGTATCACTTTCTAATTTCTTGTTATTGACTATAATACCCTTATATATATGATACATACACACAAATTCAATTCAATAAAAGAAATGTCTAACCCAACAAAAGTAGCCCATCATTATTGTTCACCATGATCTCGATGTTTTATTTCTTTATTTAGCCTTTAATTTTTGATATGCGAACAAGTGTGAGGAAAAAAAGAAAGATCAAAGAACTAATCTTCAAGGTTAATATTTAGTCCTTCCATACAAAATTTATTCAACCCTTCCATTGTTGATATACAAACACATCATGCCCCCAACTCAGAAGGTAGGACTAAGAGTTCGTTAGACCCCGATAAGGTGGGTAATAGAAATAACCATCCTAACCAAGTACATAAAATACAAACCATTTTTTTCTAATTTCTTTTGAGTAGTTTCCCTTTAATCGTTTTCGGTTCAATCGGTTCTCTAATTAGACTTGTTTAAGTCTCGTAACGGGATTAAATGAAATTAATTACTTATCCAAGTAGCTATACCAGTCATCCATCAACAGTGTACATTATAGTAGTGTTCAAAGTTGACTCTACAGTCCAATATATATACATCCCATGTATATGAATAGTTGAGAAGTGTACAAGCACCCTTAATAAATATAAATGAATAGATACATGAATGTAACTAAGTGTTACAACGACTTCAGTCTATCTTCTAATGCTTGTTGTTTATCGTTCATCAAGTTAATACCTGTCATTCCCATGAACAGCAAGGGTGAGAGCCATAATGCTCAGTAGAGTTTCTCAAAACACACAAGCAAACAGCGTGCAAAAACTAATGTAAGTCCGAAAAGAACACATCCTAAAGTCCAGTATGCATCACAAGCACACAATATCAACTTCCACTAATCACAAATATGTATAATACGTTCAAAAAGGTAGGGCACCACTCTTTGTGATATAAAGATAATAATCGAGACAATCAGTACATGTAAGGACAAACACAAGACATATGTATATTCATACAAAACCAACGAAGCACTATCATTTCCTATTCAAAGTAGTAGGAACAATGACATCCAACAAAATATAATCAATACAAGTCAGCAGAAAAATAATTTGGCAAGGTGTGGTCACTACATAGTCCAGACATACACCAAGTACGATCCACAACACAATAAGCTAGTCAACATCCACTTATGATTTAATAATATGCTTTACCAGATGCACAAAGTCCCCGAAGCACTTGTATTTCGCTCTTTCATGAGTTGCTAACTCATAGGTTTGAGGAACCTCCTACACAGAGTTATGGCCCGTAGCCAAAGGGAGTTTCCATTCTCAAAATAGAATAGGGCTCACATTCTTTCAATATCATACGAGTCTACATTATCAAATCCACACAAATCCCTATAACAAATGGCCAAGTATTTGAAGGGCCTGCTCCCTATCTCAAGGATCCAATCGTATAGATGCTTAGAAAAAACTCACAAGTACACCATTCTTCTTATTCCATCAGTTCATCTTATTTAATTCATTTCCATAATTCCATTGCATCTCAAATCCACACCACACACGGGTGCTCAATATTATCGTATCCCCTCAAATCTCACACCACTCCTGTATGCTCAATTATGCCATATAGACTCACAAAACAATCTATAAAAATTGCTATAAAATGTAACGTAAGATGTCTCCATATAAAAGAATCACATAAACAACAGTCTACATATTTCCATAGTACATATCCTACTGAAAATAAATGTATTAAAACATTAATAGCACTACAATAGGAAGATTCGATAACCGACAAGTGATATCATCACATTCATAGTGTACATATACAACTAATGATAACCATGTTAGAATAGAACAATCAGTCAAACTATGGAGAATTGATAACGAGTATGCCATATTAGTGAATCATCGTATAATCTACTCCTAGTCATT
This sequence comes from Nyssa sinensis, assembly GCA_008638375.1. NCBI lineage: Eukaryota > Viridiplantae > Streptophyta > Magnoliopsida > Cornales > Nyssaceae > Nyssa > Nyssa sinensis. The sequence continues at coordinate 18,633,549 of CM018042.1, read as the reverse complement.
ACAAGACTATAAGGAGGCACTACTTGCGCCTTTCGAAATATGCATTATTATAATATCACCTTGCAAGTAGCCTATACAAGCAGATAGATTTAGTCTAGTCTTACATTTTTGTATTGCTCATAAGCCATAAATAATATAATGTCAAGTATAGCACTTAAATGAAACCAATAGTCCTTTAAAATGTTGAAATGACCTATTAAAATTTAAGTCAAATTACCCCCCTTAAGTTGTTCCAAATATCACTTAAATCGAAGGCAAATGGCCCCTTAAAAGTGTCAAACAACTCTTAAAAATTTGGCGTAATGGCCCCTTTAAAACTAAGGCAAACAGTCCTTTTTAAATAACCAAATATCTCCTAAAAATTAGAGCGATCAGCCCATTTCAAATACACAAAACAGCCTCCTGAAAATGGGCCAAACAGCCCTTAAAATTACACTCAGCAGCCCCTCAATAACCTGCCAAACAGCCCGCAAAAAGCCACCAAACAGCATCTTAAAACATCACAAACAACACACAAAAATTTGTCAAACAACACCTTAAATGACATGCAAAACAACACCTATAAACCTGCCCAGAAGCTCATCAAAGACCTGCCAAAAAGCCACTAATATTACACTAAACAACACATTAAATATAGGCTAAACAGCCATTAAAGTGATACCAAACAGCCCTTTTTAACTTGGGCTTAACAGCCCTTAATTTGATGCCAAACAACGCCTTCAGCTTAGGCTTAAAAATCCTTAAATTTTGACTAAACTAGCCTTCAAAATTGGACTAACCAACCCTTGAAATCAGGCCACACAGCCCACTTAAATATGAGCTTCACAGCCCTTAAATATTTAGTCTTGTTATTTTATAATAAGACTAATGTCTTGTTTACTTAAAATAAGCCCCAAGCATTGTTTGTTCTAGAACGCACCCACACTATTTGGAGTAGTAGCAAACTTAAATTCATTAGTTTAATTAGCTCAAGACACCAATTGATCCATGACCCCATCCATTGACCACAAAAAGACGCTGATTTTAAATCCACCAACATCCCATGGTTTAAAAGAATTAATTACTTTCCAACTAAACCCTCCTAATTTTTCTCATTGGTTTGAAGAAGAAAATAGTTTAATCTATCAACCAATGTAATTAACCCAACAATGAACCCCAAAATATCTAGCCTATAAGCTAACACCAACCTAGCCCACACCATTAAAAGGAACCAAACCGCGATGACTATTTATCATCACGCACAGCCAAAGATTAATAACCAAGTTGCTGGGTTTTCCTCGTCAACTTATTTGGATCACATGTAGTTATACACTGATATACTTATCTGACACACACACACACACACACACACATTTACATATATGTATATATACATGCAATTACCTCTGTATATGGTTCATATGATTTGTTTTTGAAACATGTATTGGTCAAGATCCAACCTCACACATTGCAATCTCTTACACTATCTACATCATAAGGAGGACTTCTCAAAATATATAAAATTTGATAGTTCATCAACAGGTCACCTAGTGATTTGTTATTACCCATATGAACCTACTTCATGGGATCTCCATTCATGTAGGTTGAGTTATCATCACTATTGACCCTTGTTATAAGCATAAGTCTCTTCTCCCTCGATGTATTTTGTCACAAGATTGGCCAAGATCTACTCTAACCTCATAGAATTTAGGAATAACACCTAAGTCTCAAACAACAGCTGTTTCACACTATTATGTTATAGGCATATTTGCTTAATTTTTCACCAGTTTGCTTTAGCTTTTTCAGCCTAACAATCGTAACATATAAACACAGTTAAATTGGTATCTTCCATATAGGGATATCACGCTAATAGCTTTTTAAGCCATTTAGTCTCAAATCATGCCTTTTCTCAGATTATAATCTTAGATTGCATATTGGAACCAATATGTACAAGTTTATAAGACAATGCACCTCAGTCAAGGGTAACCATATAACAACACATGGATTTCTTCCTCATTTGGATCATAGACCCAATTGACATCACTATAACTTTATATAGTGGGAAATCCATTATGTATCATAATCAAGAATATCTCTAAAAAAATTTATATTCGAGTTATGCTCCTCCCACAATCCTTACAAATACATCAATATATAAATTTGAGTAATTTCAAATTTAAAAACATAAGCACCAAAAGGGATAAACATGCTTACAATCATATTGATTTGATTTTATTAATTTTCTCCCAAGTATCATATAGTCTTATTGATTATCTAAAACATACTCACAATTTAAACATGTGACCAAAATTATCTTATTTATAAATTTTGCATTTATCTACCTCAATGACCAAGAAAACAAATGATCAATATTTTCTTGTCACATATTTAAGAGTTCTACTTTACAATTTCATATTTATGATTTTTTCTCAAGTATACATAAACAAATAATTTCTTCGAATTCACCAATTAAAACTAATAAAATTTTAATATAAGAAATTCCAATTATTATAGCATGATATCAAGGAAACTGTATTTTTCCTTTGTTTGTGGCTTTTAGCTATTAACCTCACATTATATTTATTTATGATCGTCTTGGTTTTAACTTCTTTCAAGTATCTTTTCATCCTTTAAGGATTCACTAATTTTATTTAAGACAACATTTATCCAACTCAAATAACTTCTTCCATATAGAAAAAAAATTGACACAAGGATCTAACAAATATCTTGAACATGAAATATATTCCTAAGCCATAAGATTTTTCAAAAAATCAATTTGACAAGAACTTTTCATTTGCCAATGATTAGTTAGTCCTCAAATCACCCACATATATATATATATATATATATATTCTTTCCCTTCTCCCACAAGAATGTAGGAGGATAAAGCATATATATTTTCATAGATGTGCTTGGTAGTCCCAAAGTCTACCACCCAATCATTCGCATTAGATCTCAAAAACGACTATAGTAATAGCATCCACTTCAACCAAATTGGTCTTAGAATAGTTGTCATTTTTCTTCTTGTGTCCATATTTCTCAGAAAGAGTTTCCTTAAATTTGGGTTAAAAATACTTCCACACTTTCAAGTATTTTAAAGTTAAGTGCATAACTTTTCCACAATTCATAAAATCTTCCTTAACTTCTTCATGAATTATACCCAATTTATATGGTATTTTATTTTATATGTAACAAGTGAATAAGAGGTCTCCTCCCCCCCCCCCCCCCAAGTTAAGGGATGCCCATCATTCTAGATTTCATTATTTTTTCTACTATCTCACAAATTAGGTAAGTCACAATAAAATTGCTAAGACATTATTTAATATCTCCAGCTATCCATCACAAGATTCAATACTTTGAAACTCAAATAAATTTAATTATATCTCAAATAATTTCTATCAATATAATTATTCAATAATAATATTATTTCAACAATTATTTACAGTATAATTTGAGATACTATTCACTTCATAATATTTATTTGTACTATCCTTTAATTCACAAGGTTCAACTATTTCAAACTAGCCCAGCGTAATTTAAAATGTACAAGGTGTCAATCACATTAATTAACTCAAAATCCAAAGTTCAATTACACCCACCAATCTCTTTGAAAAACATGTGAATTTAAGTTTAAGCCTCAAAATTGAATCATTGATCTACTTGGGTTCAACAGCCCAATATTATGTAGCAATAAAGAAACAAAATCACTGAGTTGGTCAAAACTTGTAGAGATTTGAATTTTTGGAATAAATTTTTCATGTAATAAATGTGTGTGCACATGCGTAAATGAGTGATGTATTGTATACGTATATGTATATATATACATGGTATAATGTGAAATATGTATACATGTAATTAAATATATATATATATATAGGTGTACACAAAGTGTGTGGGTGCAGCAACATGCAAGTGTGTGTATGTTTGTAATGCCGACTGTGTGTGTGTGTAAGTCAGTGTGTTTGGTGTGTGTGTGTGTGTGTCGGCTGAGAGTGTGATGTGTGTGTGTAATATAATATATATATATATATATATGTAAACCAAAAACACAAGCAACATTTAATGCAAGGCTGTAATGGACAAGAAAGAAAGCTGAAAGAGGTGTGGGAAGAGAGAGAGAGAGAGAGAGAAAGAGAGAGAGAGGGGGAGAACCAAGAGAGGAAGTGACCGGGCAGTGGTGTGATGCGTGTGTATATGGATGTTTGTGTCGGTTAGAGAGAAAATCAGAAAGAAAAGAGTGGTGGAGAGGCTGTAGGCATTGTGGAAGAGCTGAGAGGACCGTAGAGAGATCCAAAGATTGAAACAGAAAGGAGAAGGAAGAAGCTACACCGAGAAACCCAAAAAATAGGTGAGTCGGTTCATTTCTATTTTTGGTTTTGGGAGCATGATAATTTAGTTTAAATTTAAGGTCTTGTAAAGCATGAAATATAGAACAGAATGCAAAAAAAATCAGTTGAAATGGTTAAGAAATGAGTGAGAAAAGTAGAGTTATAGGTCTAAGAGGATAATTCGGGTTTGGGAAATTTTGTGCACTAAACCTAGTTTGAACTATGGGGAATTAATCCCCTTGAGTGCAGAAAACTAAATGAAAAGGAATGGTAGAGAAACAGTAGAGAACTGAGTTCGAAATAACAAGAACCCAGTTGGCCGGAGCCACGGTTCTTGGTTATTTTGTGAAGCTACAGTAGATAAAATGGAAAAGTAACCCTAGAAATGAGATCTAAATGAAAAATGGAAGAGAACGGCATTGAAAAAGAGGGAAAATCGATCGAAATAGGGTCACCGGCGCCGGAGAAGATGCCAGAGATCCACCGGAACCCTATCAGAAAATCAGGGGAGAAAGCATTGTTCAAGGTTCGGGTTCGGATCAGTTCGGGTCGGGTTAGATCCGACTCACCCGCACGTGTTGGATGCATGTTATAAATTAAAAGGGAATTGGGGGTGTTTGGCTACAGGTTTAAGAAATTAAATTGAAATTCAATTTGAGGATAGGGATATCTTATCCCAGTTTTGAGGGTTAGTCACTGTTTGGCTATTCGGATTGAGAATAGTAAAAATCAGAAATTCTAATTTAACCCCACGACTTTTGAAAATTAAAAAGTGACTCCCAAAACTTTTGATTATTATAAATAGACCCCCCAGAATAAAATAGTAATTAAATTAATTAATTAAAAATAAAAAAAATTACGAAAATGCCACTGAATTAAAAAGCAGTCAAACAAACTCTGATTAAAGTGAACAAATAGTGAATTTTTATTATTTCAAGCATTCTAGACTCAATTGTGGAGTCCGATTTTGTGAAAAGAGGTCTCGGGAAATAAGAACCCGTAAAAGTGTAAAATGATCGTTTTGCCCTTTTTAGTACAAATGCCCAAATTAAATTCCGCGAAAGCCTAAACCGACTTTCTTCGACATTCCGGACTCAATGGTAGAGTCTATTTTAGTAAAATGGAAACTCATGAAATAAAAGTATAAAATTTGATGAATAGTATAATCCAAGTAACAATAAATTGAGTTGTGTTTAATAATCTTAAGGACACTGAAAGGAAAGGAGAAGGCGGCCTGATCTTCTACATTCTCACTGTTTAGTTCAGCTACACAGCGAGCACGACTTCCTAGGGTTGAGACAAACCCATCAGGTATGATGTTTTGCTAAGTAAGAAATAGGATTAAGTTTAGGAATATTTTATGAGTAAATTGAGTGATTTATATGCTTAACTGTTGTTGGAGAATTATTTGGAAATTGTTTACTTGATGACCTAGAGTTAGTTGTTTACATGCTTATGTGTTTCTTGCATTCTTTGAGAATTTAGTAAAGTGATGAATGTGAACTGTGACCATGTGCTTAAATTGACTGTATAAGATATGTATTCATGTGGAAGAAGTTTGTGATTTAAATATTATTGTTGCCCCGGGTATAATATATTGTTTAAAGCATGCTTCATTGAGATTATATTATTGTGTGGTGAAATCAAAGCATATTGGCATATGTGAATCCTTTGGAAACATGGTGTGAGTTGAGCACATGGTGGTATGCATTATAAGGGTGTAGATCCTATGGTGAAAAACTCAAAATTGGACATTGCATTGGTGCCCAGATCCATCGGGGGAGGCCCGTAAACAGGAATTGGTACTCAAATCCATCGGATGCGATCCGTAAACGAGACATGGGTGTGGCATAGAGTACATGGGTGTGTCTTGCATATTTTCATTGCATTGTATTAATGAACTGGAAAGTATCTAGATTATAAATATACACTTTGCACATGCCACGCCTTAATCTTGTTTCTTGCATTAGCATTATGTCATACCAGCAGTTGAGCTGACTCATTCGTGGGATATCATATTTCAGATGACGCCCCTGCTACATGAGACTTGATGAGGTCTTAATGAAAGAAAGGACTTGGAACCACATTTGGCCATCGGGGCATGTTTTGATATTGTACAAGGGCATGAGCCCTAAACTATACCTGGTTATTTGTATGTCAGGAAACAACGGACAAGGCTTTATGGATTAGTATAGGAATATGAATTGGGTTAGTGTTGAAATGCATGTAATTGTCCTTTATAATTTCCTTTTTGTTTAATTTCACTCACTCCCCGGGTTTGTGAGAATTCGAGGCGTGACAAAACTCAACAAACTATTTCCAATCTTTTTTTTACACATATTTTATTTCATTATACTTTACTATTGTACCATCATCAATTACTATTTTATTTTCATTTTCTCTTTGCTCAATATTCACCCAACCACAAATTAACAACAAAGTATATAAATACATATAATAGAGTAGTACCTAAGTTACCAAACTACCAGTAATAAAAGTTTTTGGAAGTTCTATTTTTTCATAGGTAAGTTCAAACACTACAAGTTGGTATTGATGGATTGATTCGAACAAATTCAACCTTTGCAATATAATTAACAGTAACTTAGTCTACCAAGCATTACATAGCTCAATTCTAGTTATGTCTGGACAACATTGGTGGCAGTAAACATTACAACATCCATTATTGGAAATCTACTCTTAAGATTGTAGGAAAAATAGTATAATAGATGCCAAAAAAAAAAAAAAAACAGCATACAGAGAAGAATGAGCTTATCAATTTAGCTAAGGCATATGTAAGACACTGTCCTTAAAAGTAGTTTTCGTTTCTTAGAGAAGGTATCTCGGTGCAAAAAATCTCAGCGATCTACCCTCTAGAATTCAACGGCTCGTCTTAACTAACGTGCACTCATACAGTGAAGGTCTTAGAAACAGTCGTAGAAAACAGTGATCTTTCTTCAATGAAATGCACTAATAAGAACAAATAGACAGCAACAATAAAACAAACAAGAACAAAACTTTGGAAAACTCTGAAAACACTCTCTAAGACAAAATTATATGAACTCGCACAACTGTAAAAGACTTTATAATTGTGTCTATAGAACTGTTCTAGGATTCTCTATTTACACTTGTAGCCACTGAATCAATTGTGGTAGTCGCACAGACAAATTGCACGATTGATGCAAGACACGTCCATAAAGAAAGAAAATTGTGTAACCGTTGTATTGAAGTTTCAAGATGAAAATGTAAAGATTTGGACGCTATAGAATTGACCCAACTAGTATGAAAATAATATAATAGTACGCGTGTAAATATGGAAAGAACAACAATGGTAAGTCAAATAAAAATAAATTTAGAAAGAACAACAATGATAAGTCAAATAAAAATAAATATGAAAGGAACAACCATGATAAGTCAATATCGCAAAATAAATATGAAAGAAACATAAGTTTACACACTAAGCGAAATCTTTTGTCTTTGAAATACCCATAACCAAAACTATATATACAACATGATCAACCTGCCAGCTGATCAACAATGGATGGATGAAGAAAGAAAAAGGAACAAAGCAGTGGAGTGAGCAAGGAACCTAATCAGTGGAGTGAACAACGAACCTAACAAGGCACAACACATGAATATATATATATATATATATATATGGGCATCCACCGCCACTACAATTACATGCACATGAAGGAACCTAATTAGTCATGTTCTGGGTGGAGGTTCATTCTTTGATATTTTGGGAGTCCACAAATATCGTATCAAAGTCCAATATTTGTGGACACTAAGGATGCTATAATTGCTTGTATTTTTGTTAGCAAAGATATCATTGCTGGCTGCAACATTTTGTGCCATTGAATTGTACACTTACTTCCTTCTTACGCTTGCCTCATATACTCCACTCTCTATAATCAATAACCTCGACAGATTCAGAAAAAAGGTAATACATTTTTGTATAATTTGTAATAATGAGTAAAAATTCACAAATGTATGATATGCTTGCATATTTGCAAGGATAATCATATTTTTTTTCCATAGAAATTATGTATTAGTTTTAACTTAAATTATATATCTTAATCTTTTTTTTATTATTAAAAGATAAATATGATTAATAATTTTTAAATAATGTAACACTACGTGTCTGTATTTTTATTTTAATAATTTATTGCAGTCAACTTTTGTATTCTTATTAGAGCTCTATTACACACACAGCTCATAAGTGTGTACTTTTTTGAAACAGGCTTTTAAGACTCAAGTAAAGAAGGAAAAAAAAACTCTTAACGGAGTGGCCCACTTATTTAGATAAATTTGAATAGCTTGTCATTTTGAGGGAGGCATGTGTCCATTTGGATGCAGAGTTGCTCATTTAAATATTATAGAGTTATTGTACAACAGTGAGGTTCAATAGTATCCAAATTTATACTTTTATAATAGTGTAGAATTTTACACTTTTATAATTAGTATATTTTTAATAATTTGTGCTTTAAATACTGATTTTCTTTTTTGACAAATTTTTACACATTTAAAAATCAGTTTTTAGCATCTAACATGTGGGCAAGAAATTTTTTCAATGTTTATAAAATTGTGAATTTTTATAGAAAAGTGTAAAATTCTACACTTTTAGCTGGGACTAAGCATTTCACTACAAAAGTGCAAATTTTACACTTTCGACAAAATTTTACACTTTTAATATGATTTGTTTCCTTCATATTTTCATATTCAATATGAATATTGATTGATAGATCTTGATTTTTAGAGTCCAAATATATAAATTTTATTAAAAACTAATCAATTATTTATAAGTCATTGAATTTTGAAATTTTGAGATTTTTTTTGAAAAAGCAGCCTCCATTCACGCGCCTGTATTTTTGAATTGATGAACTATTAGGAATGTAAGGATATTTTAGTCATGGTAGGTTCGAAAAATTTGATGGATTATTAAATTGAGCTTTGACTTGAGGATAAGTTTTATACTTTTCATAAACTTTTAACTAAATGAACCAGTTTTTAATAACTAAAAAACCCACCTAAATAACCCCGTCCATACCTCTCATATTACTAAAATTGTATGGTAATTTTATCAAAACAAAGTAAAAAATGCCCTTTATCAAAATCAAAATAATATAAAACCGTATGATAATTTTAGAATTTATCAAAATTGTACGTGTCAAAATGAAGATGGATTCAAATGATTAGAATCTATTAGGCCATGTTTGGACTACGGGATAAGAGAGTTTGATAGGATAAATATTATCATGTCTCATGTTTAAGTCTTCAAATAGATTAGATATTTATATCTCATGAACCATTCATATCCCACTTGGGTGGGATATAACTTATACCAAGGGGGTGGTTGTATTTGAGATATTTCATCCCTTTAGAATAAAAATACAACGTCACATCATAAAAAAAATTACAACACCGCAATATAGAAAGACGAAGACGTCGAATAGTCAAGTTAAAAAAAAAAAATCAATTTTTCCTTTTTTTCCATTGTTCAAAATTATTTTTTAGATTTTTTTAATGTTATTTTCATATATATATATATATATATATATTCAGACACTACTTATATGCATGTATATAATAATTGATTTGGATGATTCTTAGTAATACGTATCATGATTTTTTTTCGAGTCACGCAGAAATTTAGAAACTGTTATATTGTGAATGATATTTTCACAATCACAATCTAAAATATTGTGCTTATGATTCTTAGATTTTGCAATTAATTTGTAAATAAAATTTAAATTTTAGAGATCTCATATGCATATATCTAGAAAAAAAAATTAAATGACTTTCAAGAAAATATTTTTTGAATACCTTGAGAAAAATAGTACATAAGAAAAAGAAATTAAAAATAATTATATTCAAACCTTATATCAAGCACGCACCCAAACACAAAATTGAAATATAATAACATATCTAGCATTTTATCCAAGTCAATTCCAAATAGTAGATTGAAATATTCAATGTCATAAGATTTTTTAGTTCTTATCCAATCCAACTATATCTTATCTAACTCCGCCTTCTTATCTTGTTATTCAAATAATGAGTAATGGGACATTTTTTTAAAATTAGAATCTATCAATTTGAGAATATTTAATTATCAGAGTTTAGTGTTCATTTATATTAAAATTTCCTAATTATCAAAAATATTATTTTAAAATTAGTCTCCAATTCAAACTTATGAATCTTTTAAAGTTTTATAATTAAAAAATATTGTGTTAACCGCTTTATAATTAAAAACCATATTAATAAGCATCAGAGATAAAGAATTTGTTATTTATTAGTTATAAAATATTAAATTTTCAAGTTCTTGAATTTATGAATCAAGCTCAACCCACACATCGATTAGAGCGGATCATGTAAATTTATAAGTCAAGTCACAGGCGGCCAATATTTCTTCCTAGTTGTGGAAGCATGTAAATTTTGTCTGTGCAGTCACTGTCCCATTTTCTGGGAGTTTTCTATGATTTGAAAGTCGACAACAACAGTAATAAGACTATTGTAATGCACTTCACAATGCCAAAATATGGATTTAAAGAAAAAAAAAATACTTTCAAAACAAAATTATTTAATTAGATACTTAAATAACTTTTCGTTTTCAAAAACAAAATTATTCAACTAAATTTTTTTTCTTTTTTTTTTCAAGTCTGCTTTTTATTCCTCATTTTTTAATAACTAAAAATACCCTCCTAAATAAACCCGTCTGTTAGAAGTATATTAAGGTATATTAGGGTTACACATATAGTATTGTGTTAGGGTTATTTCTTAGTATTGTGTAATTCTAGTAGGATTAGAGTTTTATGGGTTATTTTTTTTATTTATACTTTCTATGTTCAAACTCATTACACTCGTATATAAGGAGCTCTCTTGTTTAGTTTCAATATGAATTTAGTCTAATACAATGTAGTCCTTTGAGTTTTCTCTTCTATCTGTCTTCTCTGTCTTGTTTCTTTTATGTTAATCTACCAAATCTAACACCGTCCATACCTCATGTTACTAAAATTGTATGATAATTTTATTAAAAAAAATTTAAAAAAAATACTCTTTATCAAAATAATCTAAAATTGTATGATAATTTTAGAATTTATCAAAATTATACATATCAAAATGAATATAAATTCAAATTATTAGAATCTATTAAAGAATAATGAGTAATGGGACACTTTTTTAAACTTAGAATCTATCAATTTGAAAATCTTTAATTATTAAAGTCTAGTGTCTATTTATTGCAATATTTTCTAATTATCAAAAATATTATTTTAAAATTAGTCTTCAATTTAAATTTATAAATCTTTTAAAAATTTCATAATTTAAAAATACCATGTTAACCAGTTTATAATAAATAACTATATTAATAAACATGATAGATAGAGGAATTTGTTAATTATTAGAATTATTAGTCATGAAATATTAAATTTTCGAATTCTTGAATTTCTAAATGAAGCTCAACCGACACATTAATTGGAGCGGATCATGTAAATTTATAAGTCAAGTCATCGGGTGGCGAATATTTCTTCCTATGTGTGGAAACATGTAATTTTTGCATGTGCAGTCCCAGTCCTATTTTTCGGGAGTTTTCTACCATTTGAAGGTCGAGAACACTAATAAGACTATATTGTACTGCACTTCGCAATGCTAGAATATGGATTTAGCCAAGGAAAAAAAAATTTCACTTCCAAAACAAAATTATTCATCCTTAAATAACCCTTCCTTTTCAAAATCAAAATTATTCAATTAGATATTTTTTTCAAATCTACTTTTTCTTCCTCTTTTTTTCTAATCTTCTTTAATAACTAAAAAAACCCACCTAAATTACTTCGTTCATACCTCGTATGTGACCCAACCCGTATTTGACCCGTTTAATTACGGGTTAAATATGGATTCAACCCATTTTGACCCGACCCATTTTCAATCCCCCCAAAACCTACCCAACCCGTCCATTTTGCCATGCCTACTAAAAATGTATGATAATTTTATCAAAATAAAGTAAAAAACTGCTCTTCATCAAAATAATCTAAAATTATATGGTAATTTTAGAATTTATCAAAATGAATATTGATTCAAATGATTAGAATCTATTAAAGAATAATGAGTAATGGAACATTTTTTAAAAATTAGAATCTATCAATTTGAGTATCTTTAATTATTAGAGTTTGGTGTCTATTTATTTCAAAATTTTCTAATTATCAAAACTATCATTTTAAAATTAGTCTCCAATTCAAATCTATGAATCTTTTAAAATCTCATACCTAGAAAATATCGTATTAACCAGTTTATAATTAATAACCATATCAATAAATATTAGAGATAGAAAATTTGTTGATTATTAGAATTATTAGTTATGAAATTCTTGAATTTATAATCAAGCTCAACTGACACATCAATTGGAGCAGATCAAGTAAATTTATAAGAGTGCTTATGCCTGGGCCTCAAAGAGGCCAGGTGGGGAGAAAGCGGCCGTTGCACTGATAGGACTGTAATCTAATCTATCTTTCCTGTCAGAAAGAAGAAGATTATGTAAACATTTATTCGAAATCTCACTCATCAGATTTCATTGTGGAAGATACAATTTTTTCTGAAGAATTTATCATGATATATTTGATTCATACATAATATCATGAAAAATAGATAAAAATTTTGACAATATTTCTTCCTTTGTGTGGAAACATGTAAATTTTGAATGTGTAGTCACTGTCCCATTTTCTGGGAGTTTTCTACGATTTGAAAGTCGACAACACTAATGAGACACAGTAGATGTGCATATATATACACACATAATATATATAGACACATATAAGAACCCATGCACACAAAGAAACCCAAAATGTACATATAGATACAACCGTCTCCATTCAGACGCACCGTATATATACAATCCAATAATTGGGTTTACTTTGTTGAAATTTTGGTACCAAGTTTCTGATTGCCACTCTTCTGCCCCACCCATGAAAAAAATTTATCTTAATGTGTTAATAAATCTAGTTGCAATACGTATGATTGAGAGGTAAAGACGTTGAGAATAAAATTTAAACATTTTGAGTTTGAGTCCTCTCTGCATCGATCGTTAACAGTTGAACTTAAAATATGGGTCCAACTGTCATGAGAAGAGGAACTTATTGAATAGTAAAAACATTAAAGATTAAATCCAAACATTTCAAATTCAAATCTCTTCTGCACCGATAGTTGGTAGTTAGAGTTTAAACGATAGGTATAGTTGTCACGGGAATAAAGACTTAGTATGATGTGCGTAAACTAGTTCAGGATACTCTCTTACTGATTCATTAAAAAATTAAAAAAAAATCTAGTTGCAATACTGTAGCTGAATGATCTTAGTATTTGTTTTGAGCTTAAGTTTTCTAAATGATAATTGTGTTTGTATCCGCTATTTGTTTAGGAATTTATTTGATTGGTATTTGTTTAGGAATCTATTCTTTGTCATATCTATCCCTGAATTTATTTGTTTGATTAGTATTAACATATGGATGTCTCTTTTAATTTATTCATTTTCCTTTTTTTTTTTTTGATTCTCTACATAGACCAATAGATAACTTATACAAAAAATAATAATAATCATAGAGAAAAAAAATAATTTGACTAAATAGAACACCTTTTTTTAAAAGAAATTCTCTAGGATTATTTTAGTAGTATTAACATATGTCCAGTGAATTTTTATATTTTTGTTTAGAAATTTATTTGATTAGTATTCAATTTGTAATGGTGGCATCGTAGAAATAACATCATGTCTGGGATAAATGACGGATGACCAATGCAGATAGCACAAAAAGAACGTCAAATGCACCTTCTTTTCACAAAATTTGAATTAATTCAAATTGGTTTAAGATAGCTCTATGCCAAATGGTGAGGTGGATCAGATGTTGACAACCATATCATGTTATGTTGCTGAATATACAGAAAGAATGCATTGCTTATTTGTTTTTTTTTTTTTTTCTTTCAAACAGGGAAAGCTTTGTAAAACCAGTATATAGATAGAAATTGTATCGATGTTGATCGAAAAGCGGCTGAGACATGGAGGAACATGTCAAAGAAGATAATGGTTTCATAAGGAATTCATACATGTCTTGACTATTGTATATGCTATTACTTTGATTTGTCTGTATGTATATATACATATATATATATATACAAAAACAGATAAAATAGCTTGTCACCGTACAAAAATCTGTTTGGATGCAATGTTTTTAACATCTTTTTCCAAAATATGTTTAGCACTTTTGCAATCAATTTTAACCAAAAACTTTTGATTTAAAAGATCGGATTGAAATTTACTAATGCATAAAACAATGAGTAATGAATATATGTATACCGGATAAACTGAAATTATATTAACCAAATATAAACTTACAACTGTATGTGGCGTTTAAGCCAAACTGTATGACATAAGAAAGGGAAGAGTAGGACGGAGATACATGAGGGAAGTAAGAGAGATGAAATACATGTTCTCTGACTAATTTCTCTCAAGTAAGCTGACTGATGGTTTTCGTTCAAAAAAAAAACCTCTGCCGAATGCTGGAGAAGAGGTGTCATTATATAGGGGAGAGGGCGCCTTGGATGCTGGAAAAAGGTGCTGGATTCCCGGCTGAAAGTGCAGGGTGAATTTACTTTAACTGAGGTAAAAGTGTGATTTCACTGTAGATGAATAGTACTGTTCACACTTTTACTGTTCATGAATAGTGAACTGTCTAGTGCCGACAAAATTCTTTATCGGGAGCTGGATTTTACTTTAAATGGTCCTGTATGGGTCAAAATCATCATCTAATGCGAATGGATCTTGACTGAATTCATATGGATATATATATATATATATATATATATATTGGTGGGGGAGGAGTAATAAGGGTGTTTTCTTGACTGATTTCACATTTGAGCATTGGACCTACAAGCAATTGTTTCTCCAAGTCCAAACGGTCCACATAATGGCAAATGGAATTGCTTCCATACTGTTTTCTGGAATTTTTTGAACTTGAAGCCTTGTTCTCCATTGGTCTGGTTTTGATTAGATGGGTTCTGTCAACTTCATCAAATTCTGTAAAGAAAATGGGAGCTGTCACGCCCCGAATTCCAACAAACCCGAGGCGCGACTGTCGAGACAATAAATAAAATAAAATAAAGGACAACTTAAACAAATTTAACTAAGCACACATCCATTACTGTCAATACATCAAAATAACATGAATTGCATCCCATGAATCCATTGTTCACACGTCATTTGGGCTTAAACCCTTACACATCAAAATATGCCTCCAAGGGCCAAAAATACTCCAAGTGCAGTCTCCTATCAAGATGTCACCAAATCTCAGGTAGCAGGGGCATCCTCATCTGTAATATGGTGTCCCACGAATGGGTCAGCTCAACTGCTGGTATGATAGAGTGCTAATGCAAGAAACAAAATTAAGGACGTGGCGTGTGCAGGTGTACATTTATCTCTAGATGTCATACAATGTCCTCCATGCAATACATGATCAATATGCATGACGCACCCATACAAACTCTATGCCACACCCATGTCTCACTTTACGGTCCTTCCCCGAAGGCCTGAGTCACCTTGTTCTCACTTTACGGTCCGTCCCCACTGGAATGAGTACCATGGCCGATTTTGAGTTTTTCAACATAGGATCTGTACCCTCATAATGCATAGCACCACGTGCTCAACTCACACTATGCTTCAAGGAATCACACTATGCCAATATGCCCATATTCCACCATGCAATGATATGATCTTAACGAAACAATTTATCAATACATGAAGCATGCTTTAAGTTATGCATATTCTACTTAAAGCAATAATCAAATCAAACAACTCAGTTCACAAGTCCACATATCATGAACAATCCATCTGATCACATGCTTGGTTTTCACATTCATCATCTTAACAATTCCATAAATCACACACCATGATAACACATAGAATACACATATAGTCATGGCTCACATCTATCGTTCAATCAAATATTCAGGAAGACAATAAGAAACACATAGGCATAGAACCAATCAACAATATGGCAATTACTCCTAAACTCAATTCTATTTCTTACTTAGCAAAATACCATACCTGATGGGTTGATCTCAACCCTAAGATGTAGTGCTCACTGGGTGGTGGAACTAACAATGATGATGCAGGAGATCAAACCTCCTTCTCCTTGCCTTTTGATGTCCCTAAAATTACACAATATAATTTAGTCTATCTCTATTTGAATCATGCTATTCATCAAATTTTATGTTTTTATTTCATTAGTTTCTATTTTGCTAAATTAAGTCCTACCATTGGGTCCGAAGCGTCAAAGAAAATAGGTTTGGACTTTCGCGGAATTCAATTTGGACTGTTCGGGTCAAAGCTTGTCATTTTGCACTTTTACGTGTTCCCATTTCCCGAGACCTCTTCTCATAAATCGGACTCTACGATTGAGTCCAAAATGTTCGAGATAATAAGGTTTCACTATTTGTTTATTTAAACCGAGTTTCGTTTGACTGCGTTTTGACTCAAGGGCGTTTTGGTAATTTTAAAGGGTTCCACGGGTCGTTTAATTTTTGGGACCTCGTATCATGTCACAGACCTCACCGTTGGTCTTAGTAGGTCCAAGATCGTAAGAAAACATATATGACTTGTCGTGTTTGGACTCAGGGCCATTTAGGAGTATTTAATTTAATTAAATCAATTTAATTTGTAAAACAGAATAAAGTATAATATATATACATATATATATATATTGATTGCATATATGGACACAGGAGTTGTAATATCCCGACCTGGGATACATCACGTATACCGAGGTAGGTCGGATAAAACATGTAACTTGAACAGTAAGATATGTATATCATAGTATTTTCATGGGAATGAATGACCAAGGCTGAGTAACACCCGAGCACCCCGGGACATTTCATCGTAAAGCGTGCACGCACGTATTTCCATGCATGCCCAGAGTTTAAGTATATACGTGTATGTATGGGTGTATAGGTACGTATAAACATGTATAATTGTGGATTATACATGTATATATATATATATATATTATATATGTATTATAATATATATATATATGTATATATCTATATGTGTATATTATATAAAAAAAAAAAGGGAAAGAAAGAAAATGGGCAAGTGGGCAAGGGCTGCAAGTGCATGTGAGGTGTGTGAGTGTAGGTTAGGTGTAAAGTGTGTGTTATATATATAATATGATATATATATATATATATATATTATATACATGAGTGCACAATGTCTCCCAACCCATTAATGCAAAAGTTGCATTAGTGGAGGGAGCACAAAACATAAATCATGGAAAAAGGGCTGGTAAAGAGAGAAAGTAGAGAGAGAAAGTAGAGAGAGAGAGTGGAGGAGAGAGAAGGGTCGGTCACCTTCTCTTTAAATGGCCAAGCATGCAAACCATGCTTTCTACTTGCAAAAGAAACCAAAGGAAGAAGAAGTAAGGAGAATAGAGAGAGAACTGGAGATAGAACAAAGGAGAAAGCAAGTGTAAACAGGTAAAGATCCAATTTTTTACATTTTTCCTCTCTCTAAAAATTTGATTTATAGGAACTGTTTAGGGTTATTTTTATACGTATGATGTATTATATGTGTTTAAGACTTGATTAAACATGAAATTAGGCCATGAAAACGACTCACAAACATGAAATCCAGAGGAACCGCCATAGGAGGACCTTGCTTGAAGCAGGTCTGAACCCATGGCAACTAAACCGAAAATGGTATATCAAGGCTTCAAGAAGAAGCCATGAAGGTTATGAAAACATGTGACCGCGACCAAAAATCATGAACAAAGGCCCCCAAATATCGAGTTGCAGGTTTCGGGTTTCAAACCCAACGCCTCAACTGCACCTTAAAACTTGTTTTAAAGAACGATATATGAATCCCCATGAAGAGGGGATCATAACAAACGAAACCTCATGCATTTTGGTTGAGAAATAAGCATGAACCATAGGTTTTACAGTTCGGATTATCCACTTCAAAATCGAACACATGTGAGGGTTTTAAAGTCCAAAACGAATGCCAATTTACTCGTTTATCTCTTAGGGATAATTTGGGACCAAAACAGTGGAGATTGACTGAGTAGAAATGCACGAAATAGGAAAAAATGGATTCGAAAATTAGGGTTTTCAGAGGGGGTCTCGTGGGGAAGATGAAGACGAGTCAACTCGTTTTAAAAATAAAACTGGGTCGACTCGGACGCGTGGCAGCCTCTGGGCTTGCCACCGAATTAGTGGGACGACGCCGTTTAGGGGCTTATACGGTTATATATAAAACCGTGTTGAAAAATTGAAGGAAAAGAAGCAGTATTGTTGCTACGGGGTATCGAACCCCTGACCCCCACGCGCCCACGCACGACCTTTCCACTCGGCCACGCGCTCACATGTGCCCTATATGCGAACAGAATATATATATTATACAATGAATTAAATCCAAAAATTAAAAGGTGCAACCGCACCTGGTGAGACTCGAACGTGCGTGTTATGGGGAGGGAGATGGCACGCTGGCCAGCGTGCCATCCTATTCAACCTGTTTTAATTATGCACAAAATAATATATATATTATGCTTAATCAAGATTTAATTTAATTAAATGAAATTAATTAAATTAAATACTTCGAAATGGCCCGTTGTCCAAATAAGATAAGTTATATATGTAATCTTACTATCTCGTACCTCCTGAGTCCATTGGTGAGGTCCTCGACACGAGATGAGGTCCCGAAAAATTTGAGACCCTTGAATATGTCAAAAATGACCAAATTGCCCTTTCCCCTAAACAGGTCAAACGAAGTCCAAACAAGGTAAATGAATAGTCAAAACTTATTATCTCGGACGTTCTAAGTCCAATGGTGGGGTCCGTTTTACTAGATGAGACCCCGAAGAATAAAATACCGTAAAAGTACAAAATGACCATTTTGCCCTTTTTAGTACAAAAGTCCAAATGGAATTCCGCGAAAGCCTAAACCGACTTTCTTCGGCATTCCAGACTCAATGGTAAAGTCTAAATTAGTATTTGAAATACTTATGATAGAAAGGCATAAAATTTGATGAATAGCATTTATTCTGAAACGTAATTACTGATATATAGGGAACTCGAAAGGCAAGGGTACGTTCACGGATCTCTGAGATAGAATCACGATAGAGGTAAGTAAATTCCTTTTCTCTTCCATATGGTGTTTCCAAGCCAAGTTTATTCTCTTTACTGCCAAACTTGTACTCTTGAAAGTACCTCACGTCATTGCTATCCACAATGCGATATTGTTCTATCTTGTGGACATTGATTGACTGCTATGTCGTTGTTGTCATGTGAACCATGCCTTGAAAGGCTTACTACTATGTCTTTATTGTTTGCTCTGTCCTTATTGTGAACCATGCCTTGAAAGGCTTACTGTTATGTCTTTACTGAATATATGATATTCCATTTTATACTTCTATGGAATAATGAATAATCATGATGTGTTATGAATACGGGATTTGTGCTCAGTCACAATATCCATCCGATGCTTTCTGTATTAACTGGAGACCTAAGGGTCAAGTACATAAATGGACAGGTGGCAGGAATGAATTCCTCGAAGGCTTTCCACCGGCAATTAACTGGCATAAACATTGGCATTTTCATTGCATTCCCATTGGCATTTCATTTACATTAACATTTGCATTTTACCTGAGAACAGAGTAAATGCATCTCCTAAGAATTAGTATGATTACGTTATCGAATAACCCTATTCCTTATGACTTATCTTAACTGAAAAGACACTCTTCATTGAATTGATTATGATCGGTTTATTGTGGCAATACTTCTTGTTGTTGTATTGTTGTTGATGGTGTATCCATTACTCCTAATTGTACATTGTGAATTATTATTCATTGGCCTTCATGGCAACTGTTCTCATTGGCTATTACAGCATCTCCTTTCTTATGATTGGCTATCATAATTTATTCATGGATTTGTATCTTATCGATACCAGTGTCGGAGATCCTGTTTTTACTTGCTGAGCTCTCGTAGCTCATTCCCCCCATTTACCCCCATTTCAAGTGATGACGCTGCAAGACTCCAATAGGAGTCTGAGAGCGTAGGAGGACATTTTTGAGGAACTGTATCAGTCTATGTCTTAGTTCTCCCATGTATTCACCACCCTCGGGTGCTGGTTACGTTTGGTTCTTATTTTGTTTATGTAGAACCATATTATGAATTGTAAAGACTTCCGCTAACATTGTGTATTGAAAGACTTCCGCTGATGTACTATTATTGATAAGACTTCCGCTGTTATTACTTTGCATATTAGTACTATGATACAGGAATGAAAAAAAAAAGGTAGGGACGGCCTTCGGGTCGGCCCCGCGACACGAGATCCGCATAGGGTGGGTTTCGGGTCGTGACAGGAGTGTCTTGTCCGAACGGTTCCACGCGCTCATCCCCACGCGCCCCACCCTGTTTCAAACCTCGGCAGCCTCACTCCCCCACCTTTTTTCTCTTTCATTTCCTTTTTATCTCATTTAACTGTTGGCCCAATTTGTGAAGCCCAATCCCCCTTGACCCCATGACTTTTAAATAAAACAGGCCCAAGGTTTTTAAATGAGACAGGCCCAGACTCATCAAGCCCAACACCCATGGCCCTAGTCGCCCCTGCGCGCCCCCGATTTCCCGGCCAAGCGCCGATCGTCTTCCCCGGCCAAACTCCGGCCATTTCGCCGGAAAACCGCGACTACCCCTCCCATTTTCCCCCTATTTTCATGTCCAATTTCTAAGGTTTTTACATCAGAATTTCCCTAGGACCCTCACGAATCCATTTAACACCGTTTTGAGCCTAAACATTAAACAAAACTTGTGAAGCTTTCCTAAACCCTAGCTACTGCCGTGACCTGTAAACGGGATTTTCTCCCTTGATTCTCGTCCATTTTACGTGATTCCAACTGTGTTGGAATCCTTGGAGGGTCTTTGTTCGGTCCTAAAGGAAATGGTAAGGCTTTGTTTCGGTTCTCTCACACCCGAGCTTCGAGGTGGCCATCCATGGAGGCCCCTTCACGGTTTGGCATTCTGGGTTCAGTTTAGGCTTGGTTTTCACACTTCAGTTAAGCCTCACACATTCTAGATGCCATGCATGCATTCAAGAAATTTAAACAGTATATATATATATATATGCATATATTCTAGAGAGAAAAATGAAATGGGTTTGTGATTTTTCACCTCAAAACTGGTGTTTCCTCTCCCTTGCTTGCTTCTAGCTTCCTTCCAACGAATCCAAGGTGGGTGAGGGCTGTCTGTAACCCTTCTTCCTCTTCCTTCTCTTCCTTTCTTCACTTCCTCTCTCTACCTCACTCTTTCTCTCTCTACCCGAACTCCTCTCTGCTTCTCTTTTCCCTTTAACCAAAGTGAAACCCTATGTATATACATCCATCCCCTCAATGTCCAAGCCAGCTACAGCCCCTCCCTACCCTTCTCAAATCTAACGGTCTCTCTCTCTACACATATCTAGATACACACATACATCACCTCACGGCCTGCCATAGCCTCCCATTTCTCTCTCCTCCTGCTCTCTCTTTTCTGACCTCTCCTGTTGAAGCCACCCTATTCTCTACCACAACCAACTTTGCATTAAATGCAAAGTTGACTTGTGATATACATATATATAGATACATCCACACTTCACATATAACGGCAAGCATTCCTATATATATATATATATATATATATATGTATGTATATGTATAAACATTTAAATACTCATACACATGCACATACACACATCATACACATACATTACATCACACATACATGCATACTTAAACACATTTTAATTAATTAATAATAGAATAACAATAATAATAAGAATAATAATAACCAACAAAATTTATTTAAAAAAAAAAAAATTTGAGGTTATTACAGGAGCTTTCCATGAAACCTGTTGTTGTGCAAGTATAAAGAACTGAGCTATCGGACAAACTCCAAAGAACTTGGAATATCACCATCTAGATTATTATTTGATAGATCTAGCTGTTAATCTAAATTTATTAAAACAGTTTTTCGAAATGAAAGGAAAATCATAAACTATTTTTAAGAAAACATAATCTATTATTTCAAAATTAAATAAACACAGAAACTTACTAAAGACAAAATTTTATAGCAAATTATTTTAAAGCAAAAAAAATAATATAATAATTTGTAAACAAGAAAATAGTGAACACTTATATGCAATGATTGCAATACAAAAAAAAAAATCTCTAAAAACTGGAAAACCAAAAGAAGATCAAGGCTTGTGTTTAACACAATGTCCTTAAGACGAGCTCTTGGACGTCTGTCTCTTATGATATAATGATTAACGCACTTGAAGGTGAAGTACTCAAACTTCAGCGCACAACGAATCAGATAGTGACTTAAAAAACTCTTTCAAAACTGACACACAGAATATATATTTCTGAATGAAATTATATGCAATGAATGTGTGTATATTTCTAGACTTCTTCGTGTCTATTTGCTACAAGCACGAAGGTACTGTTCTATCTGTTCATGGTAAACAGACAAATTCACACTCATAAAGAAAACAATTGTTCAGTCAAAATTCAAACCAATACAATCGCAAAACGACGTCGTTTTGGATTTAAACTAAAACCAAAAAACGTACTTGCAGAACGATGACGTATTTAGTTTTAATTAATTTGGTAACTAAGCGACAACGTTTTGATTTATTTTTAGCTGTAACAAAGCAACATCGTTTAATGAAAAATTATTTAAATTAATTTTTTTTCAAAAAGATATATATACAACGGGGCAAGCCCAAGAACCTGAACCCGGTCTGAGGGGGCGGTGCATGCACACATGTAGTGAATTAAGTATGTGCTAGGTCCTCCCCTTTCCACAAAACTTGGGTAGCCCTTAGGGTCCAAACCTTCTTCCAATGTAAGTGTATATATAATCTTTAAAAGCCTTGTACTCATCTTATGTGAGACACAAGCTTTTTGCACAAGTTTCAAACTTTTGTTATCATTTTCAAGTGATGATTTTTGGAGGTAATTTCTCATTCACTCGTTAATGATTTTGATCAACTTAATATATAATCTTAATCTCCTCGTAAAGGAGAACACATTTCTACGTGAACTCACTAAAATTAATTTATAAAACTTACTTTAATTTTAATTCAAAAATAACTAATTATAATACTCAAAAATTTATTTTTTCTAACACTAGCACCTCTGACGCTTGCAAGGCCCCAAGCACTAAGGGAGATTTCCTAAAAGATCATTAACTCTAAGCATATATATATATATATATATATATATATATGTCAAGGGCATGGGCTTCTTTGTGTTCTTCTAGCATTTGCCATGTCAGTGTTTTTCATCCCATATGCCATGTCAGTTTGATTTCCCCTCTGGTTGGGCCGTACCTGTTGGAAAAACTGAATAATTTAGTTAATCTAGGAACTCAGTTTACAATCGGGGTATTGGTATAATTTGATGGGTAATAATTAAATTTTAACACAAATATATAAAATATACGATAAATAAAAATGGATGGATATGTACGACGTTAAAGTGAACTCTCAAAAAATATCAATACTCTTAAAAACTTGATAAATAATTTTACTTCACTTTTATTTGATTATAATAATATTGTACATTTTCAAAAATTTATATATATATATATATATAAGACATAGATATGTATATTTAGATTCATACATTTATAATATTTTTTTTTTCTCTCACACACACAAAAAAGCGTCATTCTTTATGCTTACTAAAATGAGTCTCAAAATTTCAAGACTTAAAATACTATAAACAATCAAATATATCTTACTATTAATTAATTCTAAATTATTCCATCTTGACAATCAAATGCAGCAATAGTTATCTCATCCCACTATGAAAAAGGGCGGGGTTAGGATCCATTCTTATGGTTGATTTATGTAATTTCTTTCGAATTACCCATACTAAATTTCAAACAGCCATAGCTTGGGCAAGACACATATTCTATCTTAAAAAAAGCTTGGTTAGTCAAATAAAAATGTCAATGCCATGCCTAAACCAACCAGAACCCTAAATTGAACTCAATTTAACCATGCTACATGGTTTGAGTTAAACTGCTTTGTCTATAAGGATCTGGATCCTCTCTGGTTCATGATCTCTAAGTGTCACGCCCCGAATTCCAGCGAACCCGAGGCGCGAGTAATGAAACAAAAGGAAAATAAAATAATAAAGAAATAAAGGATAATCAAGTACAGTTCAACACTAATTTAATCCACCATTTTGATACAATGCATAAAGTCTTGTCCATTAGTTCACAACACACAATGACAGAAGATAGTCTAGGGCTTATGCCCTTGTACAATATTAAATACACCCCACGGGCCAAATATAATCATCAATCATATCATCTCTAAGTCTTGCACAGCTGGAGTGTCATCTAAAATGGTATCCCACGAATGGGTCAGCTCAACTGCTGGTACAATCTAATGCTAATGCAAGAAACAAAATTAAGGCATGGCATGTGCAAGTATACATTTATATCTACATGGTATTCAATATCATCAATGCAATATATGAACAGTATGTTTGACGCACCCATACAACTCTATGCTCCACCCATGTCTCGTCTTACGGTCCTTCGCCGATAGCCCGAGTACTAATGTATGTCTCGCTTCACGGTCCGGAACCCGTCAAGCATGCGAGTACTTAATGGCCGATTTTGGAATTTTTCACCACAGGATCTGCACCCTCATAATGCACAGAACCATGTGCTCAACTCTCGCCATGTCCGAGGAATCACACTATGCCAATATGCTCTGATTCTATCATGCTATAATATAATCTCAGCAAGGCACCACATCCATACATGAAGCATGCTTTAAATCACATATCATACTAACACATGCAATATAAACACATAGTCATAATCCACATTCACCACCAAACTTTCAAAAGATAACAAGAAACACATAAGCACATGAGTAATCAAACAAGTATGTGAATCATCAAGTCAATATGGCAATTATTCCTAAACTTAATTCTATTTCTTACTTAGCACAATATATCGTACTTGATGGGTCAATCTCAACTCAGGAAAGTGTACTCGTAGTATAGCAGAACCACAGTAAGAATACAGAAGGTCAGACCACCTTCTCCTTGCCTTTCCGTGTCCCTAAAATCATAACATGTGACTCAGTCCATTTGTTACTTGAATTATGCTATTCATCAAATTTAAGTCCTTATTTTATAAGTTTCTATTTTGTCAAAGTAAACTCTACTATTAAGTCTGGAACGTCGAAGAAAGTAGGTTTAGGCTTTCATGAAATTCAATTCGGACATCCTAGCTAAAAAGGGCAAAACGGTCATTTTGCACTTTTTCAGGTCCTTACATCCCGAGACCTCTTTTCATCAATTGGACTCCACGGTTGAGTTTGGAATGGTCGATATAATAAAATTTTACTATTTGTTTACTCAATTCGAAATTCGTTTGACTGTGTTTCAATTCAGGGGTATTTTGGTAATTTTAAATGTTATTACGGGTCCTTTATTTTTTGGGACCCCGTCTCGTACAAAGGACCTCACCATTGGTCTTAGAATGGTCGAGATAGTCAAAATACACTAATGACTTGTCCCATTTGGACTCCGGACTATTTTGTGACATTTAAATAATTTAATTAATATTTTATTCTAGTGGGGTCAGATCACAATTTCCCAAAAATTTAGGGGTCAGAGTGGAATTTTTGAAAGTTCTGGGGTCAAGCTTAATTTCTAAAAATTATAGAGGTCAATTCGCAATTTCGAATTCTCTTATTCCCAATTCGGATAGCCAAACAGTGGCTAATCTAAAACAGGGATAGGATATCCCTGTTTTCAATTTAATTCCTATTTTGATTTTATAAACCCGTAGCCAAATTGTCCCAATCCTCATTTTAATTTAAAACATATGGATGACACATGGCAGAGGGTGGGTCGGTCTTAACCCGACCCGAACCTGGACTTGACCCGAGACCCGAACCGGACCCAGAATAGTACTCCATCTTCCCCATTTTTTCGGTAGGGTTCCGGCGAGGTTTCGGCGCTTTCTCCGACGCCGGCGACAATTTTTCGGTGGATTTTCACCGTTTCAAAAATGCAGTTCTCTTCATTTTCTTTCAAGGATTTCATATATAGGTTCGGTTTTGGATTTAAACCATTAGATTTTCACGAATAGAGGGTCAAACTCCTCGGTCAACTCTCCGGTCGACCCTTCTTTTTCATTTTCGTGACTGCTTGGTCACTGTTTGGATCCCCTTTTAACCCTAACATGTTTCTGCACTAATGGGGATCATTTTCCCACCATCTAAATCAAGTTTAATACATAAAATATTAAATCCCCTTCCCAAAACTGTGACCTGCAACTGGGTCTCATTCCCTCATCTCTCAACCATTTCACCTGATTTTTCTTTCATTTATTTTCTATTTGAATGAGCTACATGGCCCTAAGAATCAGATCTAAATATAATGCTTAAAAAGAATTAAAATGGAAGCACTAAGACTAACCTACTTGAGGCCAAACTCCTTCTCTCTTCTGCCCCAACTTGACCCGAGCCTCTTCCTTTTCCCTTCTATTTTTCTCCCTCAACTCCAACCAACACACACCCACATATATAAGATCAGCACTCAACAACCTCTCTCTCTCTCTTCAGTTTCTCTCTCTATATCTCTCTCTCTCAAAGTCAAACCACTCTTCTGTTCCTAACCTACTCCCCCCCATGTCCTGAAGCTCACTGCTACACACAATCACTCACCTCACCATGCCACCTTGAGTTTGGCACACTCAATCACACACATACACAGCATACACAACACATGCACTGTTACATATATACATATATATACCCACGTGTACACACACACAATCAGATCTATATATATATATACATATATATATTATTATATGTATATACATAATTATACACATATTATATATAATACACATGTATAATATACACACACATTTACATATTTTTAAATATACACATATCCATATACATATACACACACTTAACAATTTTCAAAAATGTATTAATAATAATAATAACTAAGAAAATTTTATATATATAAAAAAAAAAATTTCAAGTTGTTACACTAAGTATATTAAACAAATAAGGAACATGTTACTTAAAAGAGAATTTGACCCACCAGATTAAATTTAATATTTAATAAGTTTAAAACCTACTAAAATTATTTTGTTTTAGTAAATCTAACTTTATTAATTATATTTAATATCTTTTAAAACAAACATATAATATTAAAACTAACACTGTTTATTAGATTTTCCAACAAATTGCCTACTCAAATTATCTCAATTTAGCTAAACAAGTATGTCTCGTATACTTTTTTTATTTTTTATATATACTTAACTCTTTATTGATCATTTATAATTTCTTAAAAGGATTAATTACATTTTAGTATTTGAAGTTTTATCATGATTTCAAATAAAGTCCTCGATTATCAATTATAATAATTTAATTTTTTAATTTTTAATTTTATTTCAATCGAGGCCAAGTCCAAACGGTCAATAACGGTCATCTGAAATTCTTAACGGCAGCTGTTTACGTATTAAGGTTATAGGACATCATTTGAGACTCGTATAAAATTATAGGGTCTTCTTTGAAACTTATATACAATTATATAGTACTGTTTTAAATTTCATATGAAATTATACAGTATTAAAATGTAATCAATTTAAGACGACTATTTACTATTGATCTCAATTAAAATGAAATTAAAAATTAAGAGACTTAATTATTACAATTAAGAATCAATGATCTTATTTAAAATTTAAATAAAACTTTAAAATATTAAAATATAATTAATCATTTCTTGAATCTCTCCGCTGACATCTATTAACGTGGGATTCCACTTTGAATAATATTATACTTACCAAATTCCTTTACCAAAAAGTGTTTACACGCTGATGTGGCAGTGTGGTATTGGTTGTACATCACATCATCATGATGTGATGTACAACCAATATCACACTGCCACGTCAGCGTGTAAATACTTTTTGATAAAAATTTAAGGTATGTATAGCATTGCTTTTCGACTTTATGCCAGTTGTAATGTCTTGATAACCAATGGTGCTATCCATACGGGATAATTTTACTCAAAAATGGTACCTGCTGATGTGGCTGCCCAATCAACCAAGCCACATCAGCAGGCTGCAAAACAACTAATGGCCAGCTGATTCTTCCCTATAGCACAAGAAAAAAAATTTCTGCAGTTTTTCACACTTTCCCCCACAAAACTTTCCCTTCCCGCGCATCACTTTCCCTTCCCTCTTTTCATCTCTTCTCTACCCCCATTGACTCTTTCCTCTTTTTCCTCTTTGCCCTAACCGCATGTGATATGTGTTCAATTTCAAAACTTCATGGCAGCATAAGACTGCTTCAATTTGGTTTCAGCGCATCGGAACAAACATCTGGCTACCTCTCGGAGGTCCTTCTGCAATGATCTGAAAGCAAAATAGCCCCAGTCTGATAGGAAGAGGAAGAAAGGTTCAAAGAAGGAAAGGAAAGCTGCTGCCATAATCCATATTCCTGATATTTAGCTCAGCATTGTTCAGCAGGATTCCCAAATTGAGAAATCTAAGTATATTATAGATGGAAGGTCAGTGCAACCTTTAATACTGTATATTATAGATGATGCAGTTATTTTAATCCTCTATAGGAAGGGTTTGATTTCTGATTTTCAGTGTAGATGACAACCTAGAATGATGCAAATTATGAAACTATTCTTAAAAACACAATGATATGTCAGGGTATAAATTTCTGTTTTTATTCTAGTTCATGAATCACTCTTTTTCGATATCCTTTACTTGTTTTGGATCTAGAATGTCTTTATGAAATGAAATGGACATCATTTATTTATGAGTGAAAGAAATAAAATGATACAATTTATATTATATATCACTAATTTTAAAACTAAATTGTTTTATTTATGTCTCTTGCTGATAAATAGTATCCATTTCAATATCAAACGAAGATATTCCATTGACTGTATCACAGTGAGACCAACTGCCCCTTCCCGGACCTAATATTCACTATCCATTTCAAACAGTACCCACATCAAAATGGATCACCAAGCTACGATTTTGATATCCTTTCTTAATAACAACTAAATTTGGCTCCTCGGTGGAAAGGTTTTGATGTATCATGCCATTAATATACATTTTAATAGATACCTCAAATTTGGTTTTTTTTTTGTGGTTCTCATTTTAATTAATCTCATAACATTATAATTTTTAAGAATCTCTCAATTATGTTGCTCTTTCTTTGGCACCACCAATTTTTTAACCGTACAAGACACTTCAAAATTTTAAATTATTTCATAAAAATCGTGAGCCTCACCCAAAAATAAAAAAGTATTTCAATAATATAGATCTTTTTCAAATGATTAGCCTTAAGGGGATAGATAATGAGATTTTAAAATTCGTTCATTTCATTGGGTATGGAATGCCAAATCTAAAACTAACAAGTAGAGATGACAAATTTATATATAAAAGAATAATACTTAATTTTAAATTTAATAGAAATTTTTTTTTATACGAATACGTATCTTAACTATAATATGCTACATATATAATACACATGTGTTTTTTTATTTTAATTTAATTTAATTTTATTAAAATTAAATAATTACATGATATATATATATATATATAATTATGTACATGACATATTAAGATTGAGATTGTAGAGACTTAATGAAATATGTGTGCTATGACCCATTCCGAAACTCAACTCCATTCTGCTTTTCTTTTCCTTAGTCACATGTGATCTGCTTACTCTAGTGGTCCACTTGTTTTAGAGCCATATCAGGTAGCCTGCAAAACCTGAAAATTGTTTCTGATGTATTTTCAGATCACATCCAATAACAAAAACGAATTGTCAAGCAAAGATTAGGGCAATTTCAATCGATGGTAGAAGTTGGCAAGTAAACTCTCTTTCTCTTGATCATAACCACGGATTAAGTCCTGGTAAGGCCCGATTCTATCGGTGTAATTGAGTGATGAGACTATAAATTAAAAGAAAGCTTGAAATGAATGACAAAGCAGGAATTAAAATGGACAAGAGTTACAATGCATGTGCTGTTGAAGCAGAGGGGCATGAGAATATGACATTTTTAGAGAAAGATTGTAGGAATTATATTAAGAAAGTAAGGCGATTGTGGCTTGGGCAAGGAGATGCTGCTGCAATCCAAGATTATTTTTTGAAGATGCAAGCTAACAATACAAATTTCTTTTATGCAATGGATTTGGATGAAAAAGCTCGATTAAAAAATTTGTTTTGGGCTGATGTGAGAAGTAGGGCAGCATACGAAGAGTTTGGTGATGTTGTTATAATTGATACAACATATTTGAAAAATAAATATGACATGCCTTTTGCTCATTTTGTAGGGGTCAATCATCATGGCCATTCAATATTACTTGGATGTGGGTTAATTTCAAATGAGGACACTGATACATTTACTTGGTTGTTTCAAACTTGGCTTATATGCATGTCCGGTCGTACTCCAAGTGGTATAATTACTGATCAAGACAAAGCCATGAAAAAGGCAATTGAGAAGTTTTTTTCCAATACACGTCATCGGTGGTGTTTATGGCATATAATGAAAAAAATACCAGAAAAATTGAAAGGTTACAAGGAGTATGAATCCATCAAGTTTATCTTACAAAAAGCTGTTTATGATGCGTTGAGTCCAAATGAATTTGAATGCAGTTGAAATTTGATGATTGAGAAGTACAAGCTTCATGGTAACGAATGGTTGCTTGGAATGTACACGGAGAGGCATTGTTGGGTGCTGGCTTTTGTGAAAGATAATTTTTGGGCTAGAATGTCCACCACACAAAGAAGTGAGAGCATGCATGCTTTTTTTAACGAGTATGTCAATGTGAAAACAACTTTGAAGCAATTTGTGAAACAGTACGAGAATGCATTAAAAGATAAGGTGCAGAAAGAGACTTAGGAAGATTTTAATTGCTTCAACTCATGGTTCCCTTGTATAACTCATTATGATATGGAGAAGCAATTTGCAGATGCTTACACTACTGCAAAATTTAAAGAGTTTCAAATGGAGTTGACAGGGAAGATCTATTATAGCTTGTTTCCAATCAAAAAAGATGGTTCAATTTCAGAATATAAAGTATTAGAGGATGTAAAAATAGGAGACAACCAACAACGTGTAAATTTCACGGTCTTGTTAAATGGAAAAGATTGTAAAGTTAAATGCAATCGTTGCCTACTTGAGTCTAGGGAAATTTTATGTAGGCATGCAATTGTAACTCTCCTTCATAATAAAGTTTATCGCATTCCCAAGAGATATATCATGCAGCGATGGAGGAAAGATGTAAAAAGATGTCACACCAGGGTCCGAATAAGTTATAGTGACTACAGTGCCAAAGCAGAAGCCAAAAGATTCGATAGTTTGTGTAATTCCTTTCATGAAGTAGCTGGCATGGCATCGGAATCTGAAGATAAATTCAATTTGGTGATGACTTGGGTAGGTGAGATGAAGAATAATTTGAAACATACAGAAGGTATTTGCGGAAGTAATCAAACTACTCCAAAAGTAAGCACTGAAAATAATTCTGTTGGCAAAAGTCATGGTATATCAAATGAAAGTAAGAATATATTCACTCTATTAGCAGTTCGAAGTAAAGGGTGCCCACCCTTTAAAAGGAAACAGTCTAAGGTTGAACAAATTGTTAAAAAGAGAAAAGAAAAGAAAAAGGAGATGGTATTTATAACAAACAATGTCAATGAAGGTGGATTGAAGGTATATAAAAAAATAATCATTTTGACTATTCATTTTATTTTTTAATGGCTGGAGTCATTTTTAATTATACCCAATTCTGTTTTATAGGATTTCGAGAAATTCAAAAGCATGGGCATTGGTCATATTGAAGGTCCTACTGCTTCTAATGTTGCTGATATAATTGGAACGCAAGATAGCATTGTTGTGAGTAGCACAGAAGTGGTTTTGGTTATTTATTATTCTCCGCTTATCAATCATAACTTCTAAAGCATCCTTTAGGAGCTTTCTATATAATTATTTTTTATTTATTTTAGAAAAACTCAGCATCCTTTTGGTCACTCAGTCAAAGAAGTCATGCAAACCACTTAAGTGGAGATAGTCATGCTCATGCAAGTCAAATTTATGGTACTACACCATTTTTTATGGAAAACACGAGTTTTTCCATTTTTCAACAAAACCATATCTAGGTATATAATTGAATATTTTATTTAATTATTAAAATGTAATGCAACAATCTAAATTTTCATGTTATTTCAGGTTAATCCAAAGCTTGCAAGGACATCGTAATGCTAACATGCCTAATTACACTCCCTAGATAATGCTTAGAGTTGATGTTGTAACAAATCTCAACTTAATGCAAGTATGTACTATATTTTTCTCAAACACTTACATTAATATGGACATATCTAATGAAGTGTATTTATTTTTGTTTCAGGGTAATCTGAATCTCCATGGATATACTACAACTCCACGAAGAAATTGAGACTTGGGTGATTGACTTGAAAATGTTATTATAGTAATGATGTGTATTAAAATGGTTGTTCATCAATAAGGTTGAATTCTAATTAGGTTTTTTCAAAGTGTATTCAAATTATTGAGAGATTGTAAGCAAACACTATGTTTGTAATGAATTGTATTCTAATTATTGAGATATTGCAAGCACTTGTGTTTTGAATGCTTGTAATAGTGTGAATTCAATTTGAATGGTGATATTTGGGTTCAGTGTTGACAGGGCATATATTATTTAACTAGCATCATAGGCATATTGGACTAGCACCGTAGGCATATTGGACTAGCACCAAAGAGCTTCTTGGACTAGCACCAAGGGGCTTCTGTAAATCCTGTTGAGAAATCCCATCAGATCCACTTTCAGCAATATATTATTAAACTAGCACCGTAGGCATATTGGACTAGCAATAAGGGGCTTCTTGGACTAGCACCAAGGGGCTTCTATAAATCCTGCTGAGAAACCCCATGAAATCCACTTTCAGCAATATATTATTGGACTAGCACCGCAAGCATATTGGACTAGCACAGTAGGCATATTGGACTAGCACCAAGGGGCTTCTATAAATCATGCTGAGAAACCCTATCAAATCTACTTTCAACAATATATTATTGGACTAGCATCGTAGGCATATTGGACTATCACAGTAGGCATATTGGACTAGCACCAAGGGGCTTCTTTGACTAGCACCAAGGGACTTCTGTAAATCCTGTTGAGAAACCCCACCAGATCCACTTTCAGCAATATATTATTGGACTAGTACCGTAGGCATATTGGACTAGTATCAAAGGGCTTCTTGGACTAGCACCAAGGGACTGCTGTAAATCCTGCTGAGAAACCCCATCAGATCTACTTTCAATAATATATTATTGGACTAGCACCGTAGGCATATTGGACTATCACTGTAGCCATATTGGAGTAGCACCAAGGGGCTTCTTAGACTAGTACCAAAGGGCTTCTGTAAATCCTACTGAGAAACCCCATCAAATCCACTTTCAGCAATTGCTCTTTATCATTTTCATTTTACTTTTGATAAATAAAAGAGTATTCATTAGCAAGCACCAAAACAAGGGTTCACCCATGTACAAAATATACTCTCACATACTGACACATCAGAACAACCCTCATTAAGGAGAATTAGGGAAGGGTTTTTATTTGGTTTTACATTTGTAATTGGACTACCACCAACTAGCTTATTGGACTAGCAACAAGGCATATTGGATTAGCACCAAGGGGCTTCTTGGACTACTACTATATGCATATTGGACTAACACCAAGGGGCTTATTAAACTAGCACCAACTGGCAAATTGGACTAGCAACAAAACCTTGTGGGACTAGCACCATAAGCATTGATGATGACTCTCACAAAAACATGGCTTTGGTTGTTCACAAACCAAATAACAATCGCACAACCTCATGTTGAGAGCACCAACTAAACATTAAACAGCACAAATTTTACAGAAGTTAAGAGATACCATTGTTTCTTCAAACCAAAAGTTTTGGCATTTTCATCAACACAATCAAACCATCTTAAAACTCTTAAGAAAAAAGTACTACCAAAATGCTAATAAACAGACTTGTATTGATGATTCAAGAAAAATCTTGCACAAGATTGTAGTTTAAAGTACTAGTAAAACATTAAACCATCTTAAAACTCTTAAGAAAAAAGCACTCCCAGTTGTTACTTACATTTCCAAGAGCTTCTACATTAAACTAAGGGTACCTTTTTTATAAAAGGAAAGAGTTCGCTAGAGAAAAAGTTCTTAAAAAAAGGCACAAGAGTACTCAGAAGTCTAAATTACATTGACACTCACGATAGCAATACTATTAAACAGGTTACTACTTCCTTCTAAGTATGCTTCGATCATATTTTTTCAACTTCTCACTCAAATGCCCATTGGTTCTCCCTCCAGACCTCTTCCTCTTCTTCAGGGATGAAGTCATTTTTTATATTAAATGTCTTGCGGATCTCCTCAGGAGTCTTTCCTTTTATCCTGTCTGCAATAGTTGGCATGTCAGGTCAACCAAGCTTTTGATGTTCAAATAGTTTGCAGCCTGCAGAGAACAAAATAAATTTAAAACACGAAAGTATCAAACAAAAAAAGGAACGTGGATGCAAATGCTCAAACTATAACCAAAAGCAAAGAAATGTAAAGCCCAATAAAAAGGTAACATGAAAGTATTAAATAGAAAAAGGAACTGAGTCAAACCTAACAAAATTATTAAGAACAATACACAACTACATGTATACGTTTCTGGCTCATTTCAACATAGTCATACCCAAGCAGCTATTAACAAGCAAAGGTGTTTGGTTGAGGATTTATCTTATACCACAAAGTTGTGCTGGAAAGGCGTATAACCCGTCAGTTAAGTTGCTCACAATGAACCATCAGAAAAAGGGGGGCAAAATCAAGATAGAAGAGCAAATAAGGCATGTCAAGAAATAACATCAAGTGAGAAATCAAACCCTCCCACTTTCTAGAGTGTCGGCTTTGTCAAATTCTTGTCATACGTGACCCATTGGATAACCAACTGCTTCCGTATCAAAAAGAACAAACAACCGCCAGTCCCACTTGATGTCCTACCCTGAAGTATTTTCTTCTTGTAACTTTTTACTTGGTCTACTAACTATTTCAGAACATAACTTGCCCAATTATATTCTCTTGCCTTAGAGGCAATAGATATTGTAGGGAGAACCAATGAGCTAGCCTCATCCTTCATGGTGAGACAAAGAAAGTATCCCAATATATACAACAAATATAACTGCATGAAGACTTCAAGAGACTCTAAATCCTCAACCATGAGCCGGTGCAACTCACGAAAAGATCTATTAGGAAATCTAGACTTCAGCAACTCCATTTCTTATTTAAAATTACTTCAGGGATGCCTTTGCCAGTATAAGAAATACCTAAAATCTTAATTATGTCCTCCGATGTAATGTGTACGGGGTTGCCACCATCAACTATAAGCATCTGACTCTCTAGGTCAAAACGATCGATAACGTGTGATAAAAATGACAACCTCAATGTACGGCCTGAAATATGCAACTATGACTCAAACCCCATGGAAGTAATTAGTTGCTCCTTGTGGGGTTGGTTAATGATCTCATCTTTCAACTTCATGACCATTCTGGGAGAGCATTTTGTTCTAAATGTCGGCTGAAAAACATACAATTACAACAGTCATAATAAGAACAAGATAATGATTTGTAATAAATAAATTAGTTATAAATTTTATTTTTACCGGTATGCACGTCTTCTTCTCTGTGGGAGGCATCATTTGTCGATGCATATGTCTTTCTTGTTTTACGCAGGAATTATAATAGTGTTTTTCCTCTGTGCTCAAATCTTTCCACATCTGTCCTCCCAATTGTGCAACCTATAAACCATGAAAAATGTAACAAAACTATAATAAATATACATTGGATTCCTCATCTAATTCTACTAAATAAATTATCACTCACTGATTCCATTTGTCTTCTTATGTCATTACCCATTGCACTTTGTTGTAACCCTTGGATTAGTTCAGAGCTGAAAAGCAAATTGATATAGCTACCCAAAATAAGTTTGAACATCATGTTCAATTGTTTATTAATAACTGAAAATTAATTTTAACATAATCAACATGTTAACTCACTAGAATAATTTAAATCGTGATTGTCTTTGGAGGGCTCCGTTGAATGTGAATGTGTGCTACATTCATTATATTCATCTATTCTTGAATTTGTTATCTGATACATTGTCTCTATACTGAATGTAATGTTCTAAAACTTTTAGAAATGAAGAATTAATAAATAAAAGAATACTTTTGAATGATCACAAATTACTTAAAGATTAATGAGGAGAGAAGAGAATGTGATGCTTAAATATGATGAATGCATTCAAATGAAGATATGAAAAAAAAAAAAACTTTTGTTATATATTTAAGCATTTTACTAGTACTAGAGGCCTATTGGACTAGCATTATAAGCTTGTTGGATTAGCACCTCGGTGCTTAACAGACTGGCACCTAGGTGTTTAACTGACTAACACTTGGATGCTTAACTGACTGGCACCTATATGCCCTTAATTCACCTAAACTCTGTGAAAGGTATATTAATTCACACTTGTTACCAATAACAAAGCATATGACAATGCCCTTCTCATCCTCTGGCCTCTTTCTTTTTTCACCTAATTATGCATTTTCAGGGAAACCATCAATCATAAATCAGATTCAATTGCCAACTATAAGAGTGTAAAATAAACCAAATATTATAATTAAAGAAATACTTGAAGAGCAGTTTAATGACCTTGTTTTGCTACAAATCAAAATCTGTCCCCCCCAAGAAAATACATCTTAAAAAGCTATGTATGCATAAAATATATATATATATAGAAGCAATTGTAACCATGAATTATTAGAAGGACTCCACAAGTGCAATGATTGGAAGATAAAAGTCTCAGACAAAAGGTCAATTTCAAAAGTTCTGACATTCATGGTGTTGAATGTGCCTATAATGCCTCATTAAAATACCTTATAGAACCTAAAGTCATTTGAATATAGGTTTCAGTCACAAATATTACACCCATATCTAATTTCAAGGCCATAACATAATCTGAGTAAAATCCTTGCCTCAGTTCTAAGTGATGCCAATGAAGTACTCTATGAACTGGGTGCTTTGATTGACAATAACTTTCAACAGTGTAAGACAGAAATGATTACAGCAATATAAAAGCACATTTGGACATCACATGGATATATAAAATAATGTTCAAAAAAATTGGCATCGTCATTAGAAACTAAAATAAAAAATATAAGTGATATCATCCTTTGAAAATGCATAGGTAATACTAAACAGTAAAATTGGCTAGATGAGTGGGCGTTAGCAAGACCTACAAAATTCATAATCTCAATTAACAAAAAAAGGGGGAAAAGAGTGATCTTGGGTTACCATGTCGAGTGATCCGATCTCTGTTGTTTGATTACAGAAGAATCGCAAGCCAGAACCATAAATGGCTGACGCTATAGTTGGTTTTCTTCTGTAGAACCTGACTAACCTTCTCTCACAAGAAGCAGTTTTGCTTCATGGAGTAGAGAATGAAGCTAGATCACTTTCTGATTTGCTCAAGCTAAATCTTTCTAACCTCAGAACTTCCGGTGGAGAACACCACGAACAAGACAACATCAAGGAATTCTTTAGCCAAATTCGAAACCTAGTTCATGCTGTAGAAGATGTTATTGACACGTATGTCGTACCCACTAGCCACAGAGTGGCTAACGAAATCATAGACATCAAAAGTAGATTCAAAGAGATGAAAAGAGGGAAAAGAGGGAAGAATCAATGGGAGGCAAAGAAGAGATGAAAAGAGGGAAGCGAAAGTGATGCGTGAGAAGGCGTGGAAAAGAGGGGAAAATTTTTTTTTTTCTGTGAATGAATGGGGAAGAATCAGATAAATTTTTTTGTGTTAAGCTTGCTGATATGGCTTGGCTAATTGGGCAGCCACATCAGCAGGTATATGTTTTTGGTAGAAAATAAGGGTATGGATAGCATTTCTGCAAATAAAAATACTCGAATTACAATGAGATTCACATGGTAATCAAATGAATAATTTTTCATATATACACACACTTATTAGATTATAATTGAAGCGTTAACATCACAACAATGAAATGTGTCTCACTAAGACTTTAAAATAAATCAAGTCATTCAGTTAAAAACTCGTTTAATATCAAAAGTTAGTAAACAAACATTAAATCCATAGGTACTTGAACTTGAGTTTTCAAGAAAACACAGAATATTTGATGGAAAAACAAAAGATCCTTTTGAACAACTTGTTATAATAAGAAAACCTAATATCTTGAAATTAATTCATCAAATTGATGATAAAAATCCATGAATGTTCTGATGGAAATTATGCTCTTGTTACACACATGCTCCTAGAGGAAAAGGCCAAGCTGTCACGACCCAAAACCCACCCCATGCAAATTAGGGGTCCGTGACCGAGTCTGCGGCCCGTGGGCCGTTTCCTAGTCAAAAGGATCTGAAATACTAAGTAAAGTTTTAACAAAATATTTTATAGTCAATAGTAAATCTAGTAGCATAGTCAGGTCATCATTTAATACATGCCAAAAGAACATAAGTGTTTTTAAGTACAGATCCTCCAAAAACACAAACTGACAGGACCGTGGTGACATGGGAGATATTAAGACCTTCCAGTATTTAATTTAATACAAAAACTCGCCAAAAAGAGCTATCTGTGGCTAGCAGGCGTCTAAACCTCCGGAGCGCCTGAGGGTTCTCCTACTTCATGTTGTCTTGAAAAAATATAAAGGAGGGGTGAGCTAACAAAGCCCAGTAAGTAATTTTCGAGCTTTAACATGGGTTAAGGTTAGTCCACAAGAATGATACAAGAAAGAGTTAATAGATAGCCAAGAAACAATATCATGTATAAATATAGCCAGTCACTAAGGTACAACAATAATGACCCGAGGGTCCAAAAAGGCATATCCCACAAAATGATGCAAGAAGGCAATAACAAAGTCAATCAAATGGGATATAGCCTATCATGATGAATTGCTACCATATACAAACGTTAGCCAATCAAAAGTACAACATGCTTGCATAAAATATGATCATCCAACGAGTACCAAAGATATGTCGTCATCGAATAAAGTATAACATGATTGCAATAATATGATCATTCATAGGGCATAGAATATGATCACTCAATGAATACCAAAGATAGATCATCACCGAGTTCTAATTACCTAGAATGCGTGAATCACCCAGGGCCCGGCATACCCCACTGTAATGCACATTCAGATTCGCCTCATTATCTCGGGCTTACTGAATAGTGCCAGAGCTCTTTCACTACAGGTACCGTAGGACACAACAGACCCCAAATAGTCATCCCCCACGCAATTCTATGAATAGATAGGCCCGTTGTGACTGAGCACAATCCCAAGTACATATAAAATATCAGGATCATGCTCCTCTCCACAGGAACAAGGATGTGGATTGTAACTAATTAGTTCAAGGCAACATAATATAACTATAGCTATCCACAACTATGTTACCGAGCTGCCGAGAACAACCAAATCTCAATCAACAATGCATAAGTATATGGGACAAACAAGATTTCCAACAACAGATATATTAAAAAATCATGACACGGTATACATGATGGTATAAATGTGTTCAAGCATCAACAAGTCAAGATCACAAAATGATATAGGCAAGTAAGCCGAATTCGAAGGACATGCATGAACAAATAATCACAAGTCGATTGGCATCAATCAAATAAATTAGGTTCATCAGGTGGGTAATAGAGTACAAGTTTGGCAGCATATGAAAATAAATATGACTGGTCGGGAATCACCCATATTAAAGCATAAGAGTTACTTACCTCGATTTCTTAGTATTGCATTCTCAAGCGGGTACCACTATCGTTATGTCATAGCTTCTTTTCAGTTTCGTTGCTTAGGTGATCCTATAATCATGGATCCAAAATATTACATAATGAATTAATACCCATTTTAATCCCAAACATGGTCATGCAATGCTTTAACTTCCTTTGAACTTAGTCTATTTAGTTAAGTGTTTTTAATTCCCCCATTCAAGGTTTCAACTTATGTTATTAAATTCCTTAAGTAGGCTTAATAGCTGTCAGAATAATATTTTAAGTCATTTTGACTCCAGTCGTTATCAATTAAGCATTTATTTGACCTTAGGGCAAAATAGTAATTTTGTCATTCTCGCCCCGGACCCTATCGTAGTCCTCAGAATATTTCATATATCTTATATATAAATTTCAAAGTCTTTTGAACTTCATTTGGTATCTGCTTTTGATCATCGGGACACATCGGTCATTTTTTATTTTATAGTCCGATTGTTTTGGAGTCTTATTTAGCCCCTTAATTTACATCATTATACTTATGACAATCAATCATGGCAGATTGACCCTTATTTATCCTTTAATTTGTAGTTTCTATTCTCAGAGGTATTTTGGTCATTTTCTATTTGACGATATTCTAATCTTGAATTATTATTTAGTCACATATGTGAGTTCATAATTATTTGGGCTTCCATCGGTATCAATTTCGTCCAATTTGGACTTCATTTGGATTTTGTATAGCATCAGGAGTAATTTGGTAATTTCACATATTGTATAGCTAAGTTTTTCGGGACCTCGGTTCATAAAATGGACCTCACTATTGGGTCCAGAGTGTCTGACATAATTAAAATAGAATATCTTTTATGTTTATTTGGCCCTAGGTATCATTAGGGGTAATAGAGTCATTTACCATTTACGTGTCTTTATTTTTTTGGGACTTGATTTCACAAATTGGACTCCACTGTTGAGTCCAGAATGCCTGAAAGAGTAAAAATACATTATTTATTTATTTAATTTGGGCTTCGTTTGACTCATTTAGTGTCCAAGGGTAAAATATTCATTTTATCCAAATTAATAAAATAATTAAATAAATTATTTTATTATTTTTTAGGGGCTTATTTAAATTAATTCTTTAAAATCTGGGTCACAACAGAATTTATTAAAATTTTGGGGGTCAACCCGTAATTTATCAAAAAGTTAGGGTTTTTTTTTTTGCAATTCAAATAGTGGACCAATTGGTTCACTTGGTCCAAACCCTAAACCGGTCCATTGGCCTTTGAACCAACCGGTTCAGTCCCTTTCAGAAAACCGGAATAAAATGTTCATGATATCCTTCCTATCCACAGTTGGGTTAACCCGCAAGCCTGATTCCTAATTTCTAACTCCTGTATCCAAACGGTCCAAAATTATTTTAAAATTGGTTTCAAAACGACACAACTTAATGAATCCAAGGTCGCATTCGGTTGGGTCCTGCCCGACCCGACCCAGGTCCACCCCAACAGAGTCATCTCCCTCACCCGACTTTCTAGCCACTGTTCCTGCGTCGTCTCCGGCGCTGGTGCCAGAGACTGCAGGTTATTTCTTCATTTTTCTTCCTGATTTCACGTCAATCTTCACATATTTTTTTCACCGTTTTACTCTTGAGACACTTAGCAATCTTTTGGTAACAGTTTGGAGCGTAAACAGTACCTCATTTCAGCCGTCCAAACCAATTCTCCGGCCATGTGCTGTTTCTAGTTTTTCGACCATATAATGGTCATTTCTTTGTCATTTTACATTATTTCAAGTGTGTTAGAATCTTGACAGACTCACCTACCTGGTTCTAGTCCTAAAATTTGGTCTGGTTTAACAGATGCAAATTTACCATGTTTGACCGAGAGTGACAGTTTCAGTTTCTGAGATTTTCTTTCACGTTTTTGGCTTAATCAGTTCTAACATGCATCCATAGTTTATACGGTTTTCATCCATGCAAGTAGTGTTGAGTTTACAAGGCTCTAAATTGAAAAACCCATTTTTACATAATTGGGTCATATGGTTTCTCGCCCCATTTTTACTCCAATCCTTTCTATTTTAAAGTTTAAACATATGCAGGCAAGTCAAGGGTGAAAGAAAATACAAAATAGTGGTGAATATGCCCCAA
This sequence comes from Nyssa sinensis, assembly GCA_008638375.1. Classification (NCBI taxonomy): domain Eukaryota; kingdom Viridiplantae; phylum Streptophyta; class Magnoliopsida; order Cornales; family Nyssaceae; genus Nyssa; species Nyssa sinensis. Next base: position 18,591,168 of record CM018042.1, on the reverse strand, counting down.
TTTCTTTGAAAGAAAAAGATCTATGTTTGGTGATTTTACCTTTAAAATGGTGATCTCCTTCCTTTAACTGTTTCTTCTCTTTCTTCCCTCAAACCACATGCATGGAGGTAATCAACCTTCAATCTCTCTCTCGCTTTACCTTACATTTTCTCTTTCTAGCTTCTCACTCTACTGATTTCTGCACACACACACACACACACACACACACCTAGATCCTGATTCAAAAATTCTTCACGCAATGATACATATATATTACATAAAAACTTATTTTATATTTTATGTTGGCTGCATGAAATTTGATTGGTTGCTTTGGGAGGTGGAGGGGCTATTTTTTGTACATATATACATATATGTTGTGCAATATATGGCATAACATGTGGGCAGCCCAAGTGGCTAATTTTTTGCACCTAAGTTCCTTCATTATTTTGGGTCAAGGGTTCAAAACCCGTTGGCCTCACCTTTTTGGCAATTTTCCACATTTTATCCTTATGCCTCGTTTGGCTTACACAATTTACTGTTTTGGCTTTTTCTCTCCTATTTTCTTTTCTATTGCTCTTTTTACGAAGCAGTTTCTTCTGGTCGCTTCCTGTTTCGGTTAGCTTCAATGTCGAATGCCTTGTGTCGTATTTTTTTGTGTATTCTGATTAATTTCCTTAATTATTCATTATCTTATTTCTAGCTAATAATTAGCGAACTAATTATTATTTAATTAGGTCGGGGTGTTACACAACAAGGGGGACAACAGGTGAGAGAAATGAAAATAAACAAGTCAAGTTTGAATATATTTTGAAACTCGTTAATTTGTTGAGTTCAGTTCAATAATTCAATAAGTGGTCTAACACTATATAAAAAATCAGTTCATGATAAGCTTGTTGGAGATCGGTTCAAGAAATTAACAAATGGAGCTTGAACACAATTTGCGACTCATTTATTTTAGCAAATCAAGTTTGAACAACTCACTACTCGATATAGCTCGATTCATTTACAACCCTTTCACTACAAGAAATGAGTTGTTTAGTGGCGCACATTTTTAGCACCGTTCATAAAAAAGCTGCCAATGGTCACTAGTAGCAACGCACATGGTTGGCGTTGTGGAAGGCTAAAAAAATTAGTTTCCCGCACATAATAAAAGGCACAAAGATTTTAGCGATGCTCGTTTACTTATTTAGCGACGCCCGTAGCTAATAATATAAACCTATTTGCGGCGTACAAGTGTACGCAGCTAATAACTTCACTTAACCAGACAGCGTTGTTTTAAGCATGGAGTCACTATTAACGACGCGCTATTATCTTATTAGCAACGCACACATATGCGCCGCTAATAAGTCCTTATATCTCTCTTGAACTAGTAGCATTCTTTTCTCTCGTGATCCTCTATCTGTAAACCCTCTCTCTCTCCTTCTCCTCACGCCAACGAGGCCTGCCGTTTTACGCCACCGCCGCCGATAAAGCTTGTAACCACCACCTCCACTGTTTGCCGCATTTTCATGACCTATTGAAAGAGGTTAGGGTTTCATTTTTGTGTCATGAAAAATTAGAAAACAAAATGCTTAGGTGTATGTATATTTCACAAAACTTGTTTCTATCTTTACAGATATAATGGCTCTCATCCATTTTTGTGTGTCTGTATAATTTTGCAATGTATAAATTTTTCACCATGAAAACTATATAATATGCATATTTTTTTACCATGAAAGTTCATAGCTTGAGTTATATAATATGCATATATGTTTTTTTAACTAATCAGTATTAGTGTGTGTGTGTGTGTGTGTGTGTTTTGTGATTCAGATACAATTTTGTTTAAATGGAATTTTAGACTTGAGTGGATGTTTCGTTTTTCTTTTTCTTTTTGGGATTATTTCCACTTTTTTATTATATATATATATATATATATATATATTTTGGGTGAATGGCATAATGAAGTAATAAAAATGTTATGTATTTCTTCACATCAATCCCATATTTAATTTTTTTGAAATATTAAGATAAATTAATATAATTTTGAGTACTTAATACACTACAATGTCAAAATATGAATAGAATTTACCATTTACATCTAACAATGTCAAAAAAGTCACTTAGGTTTGCCAACATCAAGGGGTAGTTCATTGGTAGAGAGCGATCGAGATAAGTGTATGCCTTATAAATACCAATCTCATATTTGATTCCCCTATTGAGTGCAAATTCCTTTTAAGGATCTTTTAGGGTCTAGAAAATTTTTAGACGAGAGATCTCTCATATTTTCTAACTCCTCCAAACAAAACTTAGTCAATACCTATCGTTAGTTCCTTTATATTAATAAGGCATAAAATAATGATGTTTAGTAAATGAGTAATCAAGATTAAGATTAGCATTTGGAATCTAGTTAATTAGAAAAAGGTTGGGTAAATTGCGTGTGTAGTATTTCTAACTAAATGATTAAGAAACCAAATATTTAATTGCATTCATGTAACAGTAGCCCCTATTCGGAAGTCATTTTCAGCATTCGTGACTCTTGTCACTTAATTAAGAGTAATTGGGCTCGTGTGTATGAAAATTGATTCTTAAATTGTCCAGAGTAGGACAGTTTGGGAATGCATAAATTACATTACAGGCAGTAGCAAATTCTTGATTCTAATGGATGAAAATTTCAGCAGTCTCCTGTTGTTCTTTGAGTACATATTTAGGCATGGTAACGTTTATCTTATATACTTAGAGAACAGTGGGGAGATGCTACCAAAATTTTCTCAGAGTAGAATTGATCATTTGATTTGCTAGCTGCTATTGCAATGTAGATTGTGCATTCCTGAATGGGATAGGATCACCTTACCCTTTAGAGAGAAGTTACGATTCATGTTTCATAAATATAATGAGTAACGTGTTTGACTTGTGCTAGGAAGATGAAAATGGACAAACAAGTCTTTTAATATGGCTATTAGATTGTTTAAACCAACATTACCTTCAAGGGAGATCCTTCGAAAATCGTTTTATGAGGTGAAAAGATAGTTGAGGGACTTGTGCCTTGGATATATCCCTATTCATGCTTACAAGAACGATTGAATGTTATTTTAGAATAAGGCTGAAGGGAGTGTTGAGTGTACGATGTCATGAACCTAGGTACAAAATGAATGAAGGAATGAGCAAGAAATTTTTGCACAAGGTGTTGAGATATTTTTTGTTAAAACCAAGGCTAAAAAGGTTGTACATGTTTCAAAATACAACTAAAGGGATGTGGTGGCATAACGAGAAGCGTGTTGGTGAGGCCCATGTGCCGCGTAATGTACGGCTTGGGCTTGCTAGTGATGGTTTCAATCCATTCGGTGACATGAGTAATGCCTATAATATGTGGCTAATGTTGCTTGTGCCCTATAACTTGCCACCGTGGAGATGTATGAAACTGTTTATCTTCATGTCGTTACTTAGTCTTGGCCCGAAGTCTCATAGAAATGAAATTGATATTTATTTGCGACCGTTAGTAGAAGAGTTGAAGGAATTGTGGGAGGTTGGAGTCAAGGTGTATGATGTATCTAGGAAAGAGACATTTTGATTGCATGTGGCATTGTTGTGGACCATAAACGACTTTCCCGCGTATACCAACTTGTCTAGGTAGAACACGAAGGGGTATCTAGCATGTCCGGTATGCAACAAGGATGGATATTTGCTACATTTGTCCAGTGGAAAGAATATATGCTATATATGCCATTGTTATTTTCTACTGTCATCATATATCCAACCAGTGAGGTTTGGGAAGATACCAGGTGTTAAGAAGAGGAAGCGTACGATCATGGAGTATAATTGGATGAAGAAAAACAGATTTTTTTATTTTTCGTATTGGGAGATGTTAAAGTTGAGGCACAATTTGTATTTATAGGAAAATATAGAGATTTTGTCCAAGGGTCTAAGATGAAACCCTAAAATAGAGGGTTAGGATCATGTTTTGAGTGATAATTATCTAATTAAATAAATAAAAATTATCATAATGAATTAATAAATAATTATGATAATGCATGAACCAATAAAATTGGCGTCTACATGCAAGAGCCAATAAGATAAAAAAGAAATAGAATTTAAATAGAAAATAAACTCTAAAATAAAAATGTCTAGGTTCAATGTATCTCCATTTAAGGAAATATCAAGCAACCAGATTTATGGAAACTCTAAAAGTGGAAAGTCCTAATTAAGCCTAAATAGACTATTATCACTCAAGATTACCAAATTGCTCCCAATTCGGTGGAGAATCTCTAGACTGCCACAAGACATGTGAAAAGACCAAATTACCCACAATTCGTCACCAAATAACTAAAGTTACCAAATTAGCCCCAAGTGGGTAAAATGATAAAAAAAAATTATGAAAATGCCCATTAAGTAACTAGGAAATCCTACTGGGTGTAGGATTGTGCCAAAATACCCTTAGTGGGCAAAAAGGTGCTGAAATTACCGAACGGCCCTCTGATGGGCAAAAGAATCCTACTTGGACTATGACTCTGGTGGGAGAGTCCTAATGGGAGTGGGACTCTATCGAGAAGAGTTTTACTTGGACTAGGACTTTGGAAAGAAAGTCTTAACGGGAGTGGGACTCTATCGGGAAGAGTCCTACTTGGACTGGGACTCTAATAGGAGAGTCTTAACGAGAGTGGGAATATCAGGAAGAATCTTACTTAGACTAGGACTCTATCAAGAAAGTTTTAACAAGAATGGGACTTTGTTAGAAAGAGTCTTACTTGGACTAGGACTTTATCAAGAGAGTCCTAACGGGAGTGAGACTCTATCAATAGAAGTCCTAATGGAACTAGGACTCTGGCAAGAGAGTCCTAGCGGGAATAGGACTCTGTTATGAGGGGTCCTAATGGAACTGGGACTCTAGTAGGGGAGTCCTAGCGGGAATAGGATTCTGTCAAGATGAGTCCTGGGAGGAGTCCTAATGGAACTAGGACTCTAATAAGGGAGTCCTAGCAGGAATAGGATTTTATCAAGAGGAGTCCTAATGGAACTAGGACTCTAGCAAGAGAGTCCTAGCAGGAATAGGACTCTATCAAAAGGAGTCCTAATGGAACTGGAATTCTGGCAGGAGGGTCCTAGTGAGAATAGAACTTTTTCAAGAGGAGTTCTAATAGGAATAGGACTCAACTGGGAAGAGTCTTACCTGAAGTAGGTTTCTTAGCATAATCATCGATTTTTACTACTTAATCAAGGGTTACAAAATGAGGTGTCTAGAGACATTTAAAAACGCTGCTAATAAGGTATTAATAGCAACATTTTGGTATAAACGCCGCTAATAGTACTTGTGACATTGCTATTAACAATGTTAGAAGCGACGCGCAAACGAATGCTGTTAAAGGTGATTAGCGGCGTTTATGTTATTTTTAACGGCGCTTGTGGATGCTACTAATAGTCTTGTTTCTTGTAATGTAATTTTGTCTCACTATATGATATTAAGTCAATTCTTTTATCCTTTTTTTTGGGAATAATTAGTGATAAGTCCCCTTGAAGGACATATTTAGAGAGTGAGGACAAGATAAAACTCTTTTGTATTATGAATACAGTTGGTCAACTTTGTTTTTGAGTTTAGGTTCAATGATGATTAGGTAGCCCATATTTTTATTTGAAAATGGCGATTTTACCCCGATTAAAACTTAACCATATCACCTAACTTTCTCATTCTTTCTCTCTCAATTTCATCTTTGTTCGAAGGACTTTCAAAAGCTAGAGAGAATGACGAACCACTAAATCCTTGTCAAATCAAAAATTTCTTTCACATTGGAAGACAGCAAGCTCGGCCTCTAAGATATCACCGGCAAGAACACCAAATCCTTAGCAAATCAGAAGTTTCTTTCACACTCGAAGATGACAAGCTCCGCCACTGAGATCTTGCCAACAGGAACACCGCCCATCGCTTTGTGGGTCACACCAAGGATATTCTTTATGTTGCCTTCTCCATTAACCACCATCAGATCATTTTAGCATCTTGTGATTGCCCACTTTTTTAGCCAAAAAGTTTTGCAAAAGCTTCTAGAGAAGAATATGCCTTCAACACAGGCAAAGGCGATGAGGCATTCAACAAATGATTATAAGTCGTCAATCCAGCAATGTAGGAGTGTAAAAGCAGTGTCGAAGCTAATGAAGCTTTGTGATTGGAGTCGGATTGAAGTTTTCTCTATGTGGTTGGAGATTTGAAAAGGCATTATGACACGTTTTGAGAAAGATATTCGGGTTGAATCTCAAAGCGAGTTTACTTGTGTTGTTTTTTTTTGGTAAAATTGGGAACTAGTTTACAGGTGGTGGAGCTTGGCAAAAGCTGAGACTTGTTGGTGGTTTGTTGGAAGGTTGAGAGAAAGAGAAAAACAACTATTGAAGCCTATACTAAATGTCACTATGTTATGTGTAAATAATGAAATTGCACAATTTTTGTGAAATAGTGAAATTTCAATGTGTAATAGACACAATGAAATCTCATATGAGAAGCGCCATAAAGTTTCTTATACCAAAACTTTAATACGATTTCATTGACACATGAAGACATAATTGCAAAACGATTGCAATGGCTTTTTTTTTTTTTTTGTCATCATAGGCTTTTTTTTGTGTGTGTTTATTTCTTCAGGGGCTCTCTGCATCTCAATTTCTAGTAGGTGTTTCATTCTTGAATCATTAATGGTTTTCATGTGCACTATCAATGATTCTCCATTTTCCACTTACAAATTATTTTTGGTTTTGCCTTTTACATTGATGTCTGCATAAAAACAACAACTAACTCTAAAATGACGAGAAAATTATGCAAGTTGAGTGGAGATTTCACAACTGATACATTCATCCATTAACCCAAGTTGAATGAAGACTTCCTAATGTCCCATTTGCTTGGGTTAATGGATGGTTACGAATCAAATTCTAAGATACAAATTCAGTAAAACTCCACACGAGGTTCAAAATACTTGTCAAAACTTGTATTCCTTTTAAGATTTGTTGTGTTTTCTGGAAGTATCATGTGCACTATGGAGATGAGAATATCATGTGTTTTATGGCTTGACCTCAACATTTTATCCATACCTCAAAATAAAAAGTAGGTCACTTAATTGAAACAACTTTATTAAAAAGGGCGACACAAGCAACTAACTAAATTTAATTATGTCTAAAACTATGAAATTTTATTATTTGTCTCTGGAAGTGAGGTGATTTAATGTTTTTTAACAATTGATTTTCTGTGAACAGTATTAAAATTTTTTTGTTTATAGTAAAGGAAGTTTGATAGTCTCTTTTTTGTGTTTAGGGGTGAATTTTTTTTATTTATTTTATGTTGTTTCATTGGTATGAAAGTTCATTATTTTGTTGGGATGAAATTTTATTATTTCGTATCGATTTGGTTTTCAAAATTTCATATAAAATATGGATCTTATTGGATAGATCTTAATTTTTAGAGTCTAAATATATAAAATTTATTTAAAAAAATTTATATATTTGTAAATTATTGAATTTTTAAATTTGAATTTATTTTTTTAAAAGACTTCCTTAGTTTTCGAGAAGTTGTTACGGTGATAAAAAGTTTTATGTAGTAAAAAGTATTTTAGTCATATAAATATTGAGAGACTTTTGACATTAAAAGGAATAAACTTGAACTTTATCCTAATTAACAATATATTTGTGTACCTTTGTTTGAAAAGTTTTTTTTTTTTTATAAAAAAAATAGTAAATTATACTAACCTATTATGAGGTTTTTGATAAATATACTCATTTTTCTAAGATTTATCAAATCACACTACCTCATTTGTTATATAGGCACACACACCCCGACGGTCAATTTTTTCTTTTAAAATAACAAAATTACTTTTTCCATGTTTTTTTTTTTTTAATTTTTAAGATTTTGACCCTTTTTTTTCATTGTTCAAATAAATATTGACAAAAACTTTAGATTTATTTTTATATAAAATAAAAATTATTTATTTATCTTAAATTTATTTTTAAATAAAATAATAAAAAAATTAAAAAAGTTAGTAAAAATTATTTAAAATTGAAAAATATAAAAATAAAAATAAATAAATAAAAGAGATAATTTTATCATTTTAAATAAAAAGAATTGACTGAATGAGTGTATCTGTATATTATTAATTAAAGTAAAAAAAATTAATATAATTTTAAAAACATTAAAAAGAATCAGTATAATTATTATAAATTTCATATACTTAACTGTAATTTATCTTAAAAAATTTAATAAAAATTGACACATAATTGCAACCACCGTCTTCGACCGTTTTTCTGTTTCTCCTCTCTCTCTCTCTCGCCTATATCTGAAATTTCATTTCTGCATCTGAATCCATTACATTTCCTTAATTCCCTGCATAATTGTTCTAATCCCGACTTCCTTGATCCTACATTGATTTCATTTCCATCTCATCTTACATTCTACACAATTTCCGCAGAACCGAGATCAGATCTTCGCCGCATTCCATCCCAAAATGGCGACAATGGAGAGCTTGATTGGACTCGTTAACAGAATCCAACGAGCCTGCACTGTATTGGGTGATCACGGGGGCGAAGGAATGTCCCTCTGGGAAGCTCTTCCTTCTGTCGCTGTCGTCGGAGGCCAGGTCACATTTTCCTCACCATTATCTTTCTTTGAACTTTTCCGATTTCTCGTCTTTCATTTCCTTCTAATTTCTTGTTTTCTGTGGAAATTAGAGTTCTGGAAAATCGTCGGTGTTGGAAAGCGTTGTGGGGAGGGATTTTCTGCCTCGTGGATCTGGTAGTTCCCGTTTCGTTGTTTTTTATGGGTCTTTTGTACCTAATGCCGATCCTTTAATTACCCATTTCATTTGGTCGATGAGAAAAATGAAAGGAAAGGAATTTGAAATGAATAATTTGAATCCTGAATTTTTCATTGTATATTTATTTGCCAAAGTTGAGATGAGTTTTTCTTTTTTTTTGGTAGGCGAGCTATTCAGTTTTAAGAAACAAAAGTTTTGTTTTCTCTTCTTTTCTCCATTGCCTTAGCAATCAAACACAGTGTTGGAAAGATTAGAGGTGTCACAACTCATGCATCAATTATCTATAGCTTTGGTATCATATTGAATTGACTGCCATCGCCCTGCTAATTCCCAGAAAGACCCAAAAAAAAACGTTATCCATCAGTGAGAGTTATAATGGTTTTAATGATGATTAATTCATGAAAGGATTCTTTTTTCTTTAAACAACAGTTTGTTTTCAGTTTGTTTTCATTTTGTTTTCTTAAACTGTAAGGTATTGTTACAAGGAGGCCATTGGTGTTGCAACTACATAAGACAGAGGGGAGCCAGCCCGAATATGCAGAATTTCTTCATGCACCAAAGAAGAGGTTTACTGATTTTGGTAAGTTGAACTTCAGGAAAGATCTTTCTTCATTCACATGTACCAACCATGGGTTTTATGCAATGCTAAAGTTATTATCTATTAGTGAGTCTGAATTTTCAGTTTACTCTGTTTATGAGAAGAATTTGGTTCACGTATGATTGGATTTTTGAATTTCTCCTGCTTTACCAGTCTTGGTGCCCTTTGTGATACTTGAATTGGCTGATCATTGTTGACCAATGTATAATTGAAACAAAATTTTAACATGTGTAAAAAAATGCCACGTATCAAGCAAATGAAAGTGAGTTCTGCAATTGATGATTTTTTATGGAAATTGCTTTTAGATACAAATATTTGGTTTCTTGGGACTTGAGAATGAGGTTGAGGCATGTTGGAATTTTTTCCAATGTGAATGTGGTATGCTAAATCAAAGATCAAAGCTTATGTATAAGTTCTCGATGCATTTATCTCCTTCGCTGCAGTGTACGAATTTATCTACTTTTACTTTAATAGCTTGAGTGGAATTTTTCATCTTTCCTGTTTATCCATGTTCAGAGACTAGGTATATAATGCGAGACCATGAGCTTTGTATTATCACTGTATTGGTGGCACAATTCAAATTAACATAATGGTTTATATAATTTTGTTGAATGGCTAAAATCGGTGTCACCTCTAGATAGAATGGTGGTGGAGAGGAATATATTGCTTTTTTTTTTTTAACCTTTTGGCTGTAGTAATCTTTAGTCCATTGTCTATAGCTTTGGTATGTGTGATGGTAATAATAATCTCACCTGCATCCAGTAACATTTAGTACATTCACTTCCCATGTCACTTAAAGGTTAAAAATGGGAATACTCCATTCTGGGTGTAACATAGAGAGGAACTCCTCCTAGAAGATGAAGAGGTAAAGGAAGTCACTACTCTTATCGTTGCTTGACCTCAAATCATAAAATGGAGGCCAGCTCACAAATCCTTTTCCACAATGATTCTCACCATTTTTTGGCCTGATGTGCTGACGTGTGTATCAAAGTAATTTCAATATTAAACGAACAAGAACATTTCTCACACATGGTTGATTGATTCACCATAAATTTTTTGAATGCCATGTTTATAGTGCAATAATATTAAGCATATCTGCCAATTCCATGTCTTCTAATATGGTGAAGCCACAATTTTTAATAGCTCGAAATTTGTCATTGATTCCTCTTATCTATTTCTAGAATATGTGATGAATTTTCCAATTCTATGTCTTCATTAGTTTGTTAATATTCTTGAGGAAAACTATTAAGATCACACAAATCAATATATCTAGGGAATGTTTGAACAGTTGTCATTTTTTAGTATCATTCTAAAAAGTGTTCCCTATCAGGACATAATCAGCAATTTTTTTTTTTTCACACCTAACTTATGAACCTTGGGCATGCTCAAATGTGTGGGAAATTATAATAATTTTCTTAAATCTAAAGTTCTTTACTGGTTGACAAACATTCATTTTTGCTTACGCAGCTGCTGTACGTAAGGAGATTTCAGAAGAAACGGATCGTATAACTGGGAAGACTAAGCAAATCTCAAACATCCCAATTCACTTGAGCATTTATTCTCCAAATGGTTTGTATTTTCTTCACTTCTACATTGTTCTCAACTCTAAGTTTTATAGTTGAACAGTAACATCGTGACTGATTGGGAAGCAGACGTGCAAAAGGGGGGTTCAATTGTTTTTTGGTTTGAAGTAGGTAACTTTTTAGAACCTTTGCCTGTGCTCTATTTGAGACTAAGGAAGGCTTTCAATCACTAATATGAGGAGCAGGAAGCTTTGGAAGACTTACTCTCATGATTTTTTCCTTTGCTGCCTGCTTGTGTACCTGTTCAATACCATTATACAAACCAGTAGAGCAAGCAGAAGAGAGGAATGCTAACCACAGGTTAGGAACCCCTACCCCTGTTATATTAGTATAGTTATAAAGGAACTAGAGGAAATCCTTTTAACAACCTTACTAATGGGAAGGGGATGTGCTCAAGCATGTGAAGAAATCTCTTTGAGCTTCCCTTATTTCATAGAACGGTTTGTAGAAAGGGGCTTCTTCAAATATCCCATAAATTCAGTAGGGGCCTCCAACAAAGCTTGTAGTTTAGGGGTGTGCTCAAGCATGTGAAGAAATCTCTTTGAGCTTCCCTTATATCATAGAACGGTTTGTAGAAAGGGGCTTCTTCAAATATCCCATAAATTCAGTAGGGGCTTCCAACCAAGCTTGCAGTTTAGGGGTGTGCTTTTGGAGCCCTATACAAAGGGCTGCTCGTTCCTATATCTAAAGGCCGATCTGCTCTTCTGGCCATGAAATATACCGTTTCCCATTTGTGATTCTTTCTAGCTTTCTTCTAATGATTGCGATGGCATATGCAACTCAATTCAACAATGCCTTGTCCCAATGCCCCAATGCCCAACTATTTAGGGTCAGCTACACAAATCCTATCATGTCACACTGATCTATCTAGGACCATACTTTTGGTTAAACCATAAGCTACCATGTCATTCCTCGCTGCTTCAACCTATGTCCTTTTTGGTCTTTCCTTCATCCTTATAGCAACCTCAACCTAGTCCATGTGACTGTTGCAGGATGCGATTACTTGCACGATCTGTTGTTTCTTCTGCTAATAACAAGTGTTGGTTGTGTACCCTCTGTCTACACATCGTCAACTATTTATATTATGCAAAGGAAAGCATGAAGATTACAATAATCCCCTCCTTAAGTACTTTAGCTTACAAAACAAGAACTTAATAAAGTAAGAACTCTAATACAGACCATTCCTTTCACCATGCTAAAAATGTTTCCGCAAGGACAACCAAGCAATTGGAGATTATAAAAAATAGAGTTGCTGGAAAGTAAAGATGGAAGAATGCCTATTTAGGAACTTTGAAATTTCTTCCTCAGACTGGTATTCTCTACTGCAGACCTTAAGGCCTTCTCACTAAATATGTGGATCGCAGCAAGGCCAAAGGAAGGGTCTGAGGGATACATGATGAAAGTGGTGGTTCCAGAGCGATAAGCCTCTGCCAAAGAATCCAAAGGCAAGGGTACTATTGGCCTGAAATGCGCCAGCAGGCTAACGAGTTGCAAGGAAATTGTTGAAGGTGCCAGGAGTTTCCTGCTAAAAATAAGTCTAATTTTGTTGAAAACACACCAGACCGGAGGCGTGATTATATTGCCTACCTCAATGAGGAATCACTTCCCATTGAAAAGTAAGTGAGCAAATTTCCTGGTCCCAGTTTTACAGATTTTAAATAGGTGTGCTCTCCTTTAATCCCATATAACACTTCTTATTGTCGTAACATGCTGAAGTTTCTCAAATCTTGTAGTTGAGTGCCTTTAAACATAACAAATCATTGTTTTCTAGGAGAAAAGGCTAAAATGTGACATTTCCCATATTACAATTAAGGTCAGAGTTCTTTGTCCCGAGAATTTGTTGAATATGTATCATGGTCAGCATGAAGTCTTCTCTAATCTGCATCTACAGTTTCCGATTCAACCTACAATGCTTTTAGTTCAGCCAATTTTCTTAAACATATCCTCAACGCTAATGGAATAAAAAAGCTGATAGATAGAATGTGGCCATCATTTTGAGAATAAATTTGAACCTGATAGATCTGCGTTTGCAATAATTTTGAATCATGATGGTCACTTATGCCAAAACCATATTGTTTTCAAAAATTCTTGTGGTAGTTGATGGGTAGATGAACACGGGATTGAGTTTTTTGGAGATATAGTATTGGAAAGATGCTGAAGTTATTATAATTATTACAATCATTTGGTAGGGAGGATGCTGAAATTAAGAAATTTAGTGTGTGATTGCTACTTCAGTTTAAGTAGAGGTAGAGAAGGATAGATGCTAATTTTAAATTTGTAATGAAAATAAATTTTGTCATGTGATTGTAGAAGTCAATAAATTACATGCCCATGCAAAGTAGAAGTGCTTTAACTTTGACTTATTGTGAAGGGCGTTTAAGGATCTGGAGGGCTGGGGTCGCTTTAGGTCTAGTTGTTTCAGTTGACAGTAAAGAAGTTGAGGTTCGTGTAATCCCTGCTAAGGCATGCGCACTGATGAAAATTGCTGCAATCATAGATGGAAGGGATTGTCATAGAAAAAATGTACCCTTATTGCTTTATGAGAAGAAAATAAGCTTAACTATCAGCACTAAACAGAGAATGATAAATAAACAATGAAAGGACAGCATGGAAATTTTTTCTGCCTTTTGTTTCTAACTAAGGCTCAGTTCTGTTTTGGAATACTATTCTCAGTTTATTCTGATATATGCTGAATGATCCTAGGATAAGTTGTAGCTTTGCATTCAGAAGACCAATTCATAATCTTTTATGTAAATAGACATGGACCAAGTGCCACGTTATGTTAGTAACTTCAATAGAGTAGCCTATTAGAATGATGTTTTAAATATGCCTATGCTAGTAATCTTTAGCAAGTAAATAGGTGTCATTCCAAACATCTTACAAAGATTTCTCGTGATTCCAAGGCATCCAGAAACTTCTCGGTAGTTTTTTCCCAAGAGAGGCATAAAAGACTAGGGTTTAGATATGAAAGTTCTTGGTATCAAGTTTTAAATTTTCCCTCCATCCTTCATAAGTTGCTTTTATTTTTCATACAAGCAGATTCTCATCATTCTGATGCATCTTGACATCCTGTACAATACATTGACCTTATTTTCCTTCAGCACTTTTTGATTTGATTTTTGTTTTTGACTCCCTTGCAATATATGACTATCCCGTCCATGGTTTTGTTTTACAGTTGTTAACTTAACCCTCATAGATCTTCCTGGATTGACAAAGGTTGCTGTAGGTGAGTACCTTAATAGTTTTTCTTTGCGTATAAGAAGCAATTAATCCATTTTACTTTTAATGCTTTATTATTATATGGATGACTGATCTTTGTTGATAACAAAATGATAGCTTTTGCTTTTTGCAGAGGGACAGTCTCAGAGTATTGTTGAAGATATTGAAAACATGGTCCGATCTTATGTTGAGAAGGTGAGGACTGTATATAATTGCAGAAATAGCTTACAATTGGACCTTGCAAAATTACTAAATAACAAAATATGCATTTCTTGAGTTGAGTTACTTTCTGAATCCAGAATTTCTTTATGGTTTCTATGAAGTGTCAATGAATCCCTATCAAATTTCACATAAAGAACTCATAGGATCCTTCATTTTATGTTTATTCCTAGCAAGTTATTAAATGTGGTTCCTTCGAGAATAGGAAAATAATTTTCAAAAGATTAATTTTTATGCACTCAAAACTGCTATTACTCGAGCAAAAAATATTTCAATTGGTGAGGAGCATCTTTTTAAATTAAGAGAATGGTTCATAAAATGTGTATACTATCATTGAGACAAAGCTAAGTATATATACAATGGTTGTACACTTGTACATGTATGGTAGACTATATATAGCTATTGCAGTGTACAAATATAGAAGTGATGTCCAACACTCCCCCTAAAATGAATGATGAACCATAAATATAGTTTGTCTAATTGAATAGAAAATCATTTCTTTAGTCAGGAAATCAGCGAGCTAAAATGTTGAGGGAGATTGGATAGTGAAGTATCCAAGTACTAAACAGCAGTAATAACTACCCCCAACTGATACAGGATTATTCATTGATATAATAAATATCAAGGATACCCAAATGCTGAAATCATTTCCTCATCACTCTTTGATGTGGACTGAATTCATGTAATGTGCAAATGACAAGTCTGGCTGCATGTCTCCCCTGATTGCAAAGAAATCAGCCTCAAGTTTGTCTTCACCGCTTGAACTTTGGCATTTGACTATTCCACCATTCCCATTTTAGCTTTTTTCTATCTTCTGTCAATGAAATTTTTGGTTTTATGATGATAGGAGTTGGGCCTAAGTTTGATTTACCACTTTTCTTTAAGAAGTCCATAATACTTATCTTTTCTTTAAGAAGTCCATAATTCTTTTTCTCCCCATAACATTTTTTTGATAATCTTCACTTTTAGGTAACACCTTCAATAGAACTAAATCAAAAGGTCTCTTTACACGATCTATAGAAAAATTCCTTAGAATTTGATTATCATAATTCAAAGAAGATCTTGGTGGATTCTTTTCAAAACCAATGATCATTTTAAGCTTCTTGTTATCAATGAATAAAATTTTGGATAATATTTCTCGTGATTCTTTACCCTTCAAGTAGAATATTATATTATCAATAATAAATTCAAGTCAAAAGAAATTGATTTCCAAATAACCATTGTCAAAATAGTTATCAGATATCGGAGGTGATTCCCAACCTATTGGTTGCTCGAGTGAAGATGAATTCTTAATGAAGAATACATTTTCTAATTTCGTTGAGAGTTCTTGAGTACCTTTCTATGTATGCTACACAACAATGGCTTTAGTAACTTGATTGCAGTGTTAGTCGATGCTCAATCTTTCATTCATGGGACGTTAAGGCAACGTTTGGTATGCAATAATATACTTTGGAATGAAATAATCATTCCCAAATCCATCAAATTATCGTGTTTGGTATAACAAATTCAACTGGAATGAGCATTCCAAAGGAATGAGATTAGAAGGGAAAAGAAACATACATATACACATAAACAAAGTCACATACATAACATATGTTACATATACGCATTATATATATATATATATATATTTAAAATATATATGTATGCATAAATAAAGACATACATACATATAAATAAATAAATATATATGTATATAAATTGAGGGTGGGCCTGTGTCATTGTAACCTGAAGGTCACGGGTCATCGGAGGTAAGGCTCTGTATATCTAATACTCCCAAAACTGGTAGGAGTCTCGTGCACTACGTACATATATATATACACACACACAGACATACAAAAATATAAATCTACAAATACATATATATGTATGATTTACATAAATATGTGTATATATATATATATATATCTACATACATATAAATCTACTCATACATACATATGTATGTATATATGTGTGAGATTATTTATGTATTTGTATGTATGAGATTATTTATATGTATGTATATATAAAGCGCAGAAGGACAAGGCTTTGCAACTGTGGTAGGGTCTGGACTCTGGAGGGTATACATGTATTTATATATAAATATATACACACACACACACACACACACTTATTGTTAAATAAATAGAACTATTGATTTTTACCAAACAAAATAATGGAATGAATTAAAGAATGGTCATTCCTATTCTATTCCCACTTGATGTTATTCCTTAGTTCATTCTATATCATTCCCTTCTAGCGTACCAAACGTGGCCTAAGTTTTCAAGAGCCACAAAGTGAAATATCAGCGGGTGCCCTACTCAGAGACAAAACTATGAAAGGGTAGGGCGGAGCTAGACTTTTGTGTCAGAGGGGCAATCTAAAATTTATTAATAAAATTAAATTTAAATTTTATAAAATTTATAAAAGTTAATTGTTGCTACTTCTATCTCCAATAATGAAATACAACAAGTAATAGATAATTTCTAACGCAAAATAAAATATAATAGTCATAAATAAATAATTTATAAAAGTTAAATTTTCAAACATAAATAAAATTAGTTTCTCTTAAAATTACTTGAGTTAGCTTTTTTTTTATCTATTACTTGAGTTAACAATTCTAGTTTTGAAACTGTTTTTTCCTAGTTCACATCTACTTCTCCAAATTTTAACTAAAGAAGATTTAATTTTGATTGGTATTAATGATGTAAGAAGAAACAATTTATTTTGAACTTAAAAATAAGAGAGTTGTAGTAAATGAGACTATTAAACTTCTAATAATTAATAAATCTTAAAGGACTCAAAAATTATTAATCAATAGAAATATTAATTATTAAGTTTTACAATATTTTTTATTAACGAAAAAATTATCTTTTATGATAAAATAGGAAATGCACAAATATTTGCAAGGGTGATGAACATTTTTCTTGTAAAATAAATATTATATCTAATTTGAATTATAATAAAATTCCTAGTTACTTTTTTATTACTAGAAACTTAATGTTACTAGTAATTTTTCTATAATAGATATATATAAACATACGTATTTTTTCTATTTTTCTAATTAATACTATAAGAATTTTTTTAAAATGATTAACTATTAAATAATAGAATTATTAATTATTCACCACATAAAAGAGTTAGTTTCTTAAAATATTATTTAAAAATTTAACTAAATAATAATAGAATTTTAAAGCCTTAGTTTTCAACAATATCGTGAGCAAAGCCTCTTCTTGTTCAACAAACAGAAATCTTTCTCTTTATTTTGAAGGTTTTTTCCTCTCTTTTTATTTAATATTTTTTAATAGTACTTCTTAGATTAAGCATATGAATTAATTTAAGAGTTTTATATTTGGATAAGTTATGGGGATAGAGAGTAATTATAATTAGCTATCTAGGATCCAAATATTTACTAAGATCGCTTGAGGGTTTTTTTTTTTTTTGGAAAATTCTTGAGGTTACTTTTGTTCTACTCTTTCTAATCAATTTTTTTTCAAGTAACCTTAAGACATTTCTCTCTGTATTTTTACCAAACAATATAAAGAGAGTAATATTAAGAACTGTCATATGAAGTGTCATTTAATGGAGATTTAAATCAGGAAAAATTGACATTGGTAAAAAGAAAGAAATCATTTTACATATTCGAGTGTATACTTATATCTTCCTTTTAGTCTTTCGGATGCTAAAAAGAAAGAAAAAAAATCATCAATTATTACTTTAGTAACTAAATCACCAATTGAAGATACAAAATAAATTGAATAAACAAAGTCAAGAAAAAAACATATCAAAATTTAGTGTTGAAACCCAAAAAGAGAAAAACAATTGAGTAGCATCTGAAAAATGAAGTAGCATATCTCACATTCTCTTTGTTTCTTCCATGTCTATCCCCCAATGGGAATAATTAAAAATTTGGTAAAGCAAATTTAGTGGGGGCAACTTTAAAAAAAAATTATTCAGTGGGGGCAACTTTAAAAAAACTTTTACAAACTTTTAAAATATCAATATAATCCCAATTTTTTAAAAAACAAATTTAGTGGGGGCGTGTGCCCCCACTGCCCTCATGGGAGACCTGTCCGTGTAAGGCTTATAGACCCCCCCCCCCCAAAAAGTTTTGCACCAAAAAAAAACATTTATATGTAAATTTTATTTCTAGTTTTGAGAAAATATTTTTTTCCTTCCAAATTTTGCAAAAGAAAAAAAAAGTTACATGTAAATCTAGCCCCCCTAAAAAAAATACCCTCCTTAAATTTTCCTCATAATTTTTTTCTAGCTCTGTCCTTGTCACTGCTATCAAATGATGCAGCAAAAATAGAGGGTTGCTAAGAGTAATAGTCAAATACATATTGCAGTACTGACCTCAAATTTTATCAGAGCTGATATACAACTGAAGGATTCAGGCACATGTTCTGCAATCAAAATACCAGAAAAACAACTGCTGTTTCATATCTGGCACCAATGCATGAACCTCAGGTGCTCATCACTGTTGTGTCCGTACAATTTCACTGATGGTCCATATGGATTGTTTGTACAGCATGGTAGTTGAGACCTTTCAAGGTTGCTGTTTCACCCCTTATGCAGGGTTTTGTGAAGAAGATGAAGAGAAAAGAAGAAGAAACAGAAAAGAATTGGAAAGAAAAAGAAATGAACATGAAGTAGGAACATTCTTGCGCTGGTTTTGTGTTTTGATGGAAGGGCAGAGAAGAAGATGAAGAAAAAAGAAGAAGAAACAGAAAAGAATTGGAAAGAAAAAGAAATGACCATGAAGGAGGAAAATTTGCATGTCAAGTTTTTAATATGATCTTTTCTATGATACCATGTTCTGTATCCCGGTATAAGCAAGAAAATAAACAGTGAGAAATGAAGATAAATGATTGAAAGGCTTGTCCAAGATGGATTATACTGCTCTATTTATATTACTATAAGAAAATACAAGTGAATTACATATTCATCCATTAATACATAATACTACCGTCAACAATCAGGAATTTAGAATGTCAGTTCTATCTATGGAGTTTATGTATAGTCGATGATACATTGGCTACCTTATTTCTATCTCTAGGAGTTTGTATGTGTCTATAAATATGGAAATCACAATAGAATAGTTGTAGGAAATGGTGAATGATGGCTTTCCCATTGATGCAGCCCTTCATGGCTGAACTACTAACACATTCTGTCTTTTATTTTTATTCTTTTTGTATCCTTCATTACCTATTTTTTCTATGAAATGTATCACTCTCTTCTTAGAATCTCTGTTTGTTATTATAAGATCGTATAGTAATCTAGGATAGCCGGTTTAGCGTCACTCTTTCCTCTGCTTGTAGTCCCCAGTTTATTATATAATAACATCCACCAGTGAATTATTTTATCGCTGCTATTCCTAGAAACATTAATTTTTATGGTTTATCTGCTCTGTAGGATAAGATAATCGTTCTTGTTGTTTCTTCTTTTGGGTACATAGCTAACTGGTTTAAAAGAACTATTCTGGAGCGTTGAGTGTCTTCTTGCAACAAACAGCATCAAACAACCCCCCCCCCCCAAAAAAATAAAAAATAAAAATAAAATAAAAAACGAAAAAGAAAAAACAAAGGGGGGATGGCACATACTACTGCCTGCCATTGGAGATCTCTTCGCCGGGACCTGCTGATTTAATGGGTGAATGTGTATTTCCACATGTATAGTTTAGGATATTAAAATGGGACCTCTTGAATTGCCCTTGTGCATTTGCACATTTATACAACTCCATAATAGTGAAGCACTTTTATGGTGTTTTTTGTTCTTGTGGTTATATATTATAATTGAAAATTGTCGAAGATATTTTAGAGAATGAAAAAGATATATTCTTCTCTCTAGAAGGTCAAGATTTATAGTCACAACTTACAAGTAAATAAGGAAACTATCCTAAATTAGTTCCTACAATCAATACAATTAATTGATCAATCAATCAATACAATCAATCAATCAATCTAATGCCTAAATTAAGCTCAATCTAATGTCTAAATTAAGCTACAAATTCGGTCAATATTTACAATACTCTCCCTCAAGTTGGAGAGAATATATCTATAATTCTCAGCTTGCTACAAATAGAGTCAATGGCAGTCTTTGGTAAGGCTTTGGTGAAGATATCGACAAGTTGACTACCAAAAGGAACAAACGGAGTGGTGATTTACTTGGACTCTACTTTAGATCAAAAGAAATGACAATCAATTTCAATTTGTTTGGTCCGTTCATTGAAATCCTTCTATTTTGTATTGGTTTGTGATCCCAAAAAAAAAAGAATCTTTGTTATCCTTGGTGTCCAATTTATCAGCCATGATAGGACAATGAAGCTACTAGAGCAAAGATTTGGGAAGCAAAAGAAGGTGGCCGAGACTGGTTGGGCTGAGAGAGCTGAGAGGCTCTGCCAAGGGTGACAAGAGGTTGGGCCGAGGAGGCCGAGAGGTGCCGAAGGAGCCGAAAGGCTCTGCCGAAAGGGGCCGAGAGAGACGAGAGGCACAGAGAAGGGGAGGACCGAGAAATAGAAGCTATGGTTTAGAAAACCTACTCTGATACCATGTCAAAGATATTTTAAAGAATGAAAAAAATATATTCATCTCTCTGGGAAGTCAAAATTTATATTCACAACTTACAAGTAAATAAGGACACTATCCTAAATTAGTTCCTACAATCAATCTAATCAATCGATCAATCTAATGCCTAAATTAAGCTGAATCTAATATCTAAATTAAGCTACAGATTCGGGCAATATTTACAACAAAAATCATATGTTGTTCTTTTCTTATTCTTCCTTTATTGAGGGGGAAACACATTATCCTTTCATATGCTTTTTGGGCATTAAATTATTCTCATTTTGGATCCAATCTCTAAATTGGTAAGGGTTTTGGCAATTGAATGCATAACCAGTTTAGTAATTGCATGTCTGGAATCCAGTTATACTGAAGTCATCTAATTTATTGCTCTGATTTTGTAGCCCAATTGCATTATATTGGCTATTTCTCCTGCAAATCAAGATATTGCCACTTCTGATGCTATAAAGCTTGCAAGAGAAGTTGATGCTACAGGTATTGTGAAGTTGTTTTTTTCTTTTTTGGGTAAGTCAGGTATTGTGTAGTTGGTCCAGCACTCTTCTCATTTCATAAGGCTAGGTTACTGTGTTCTTCCAATAAATTGTCTATTAAATTATTAATGGTAATTATTGTTCCCAAGCCAAACAATATATTATTTATTATATTTGGTGTTTTTAGGTGAAAGAACATTTGGAGTGGTAACAAAACTTGATCTGATGGACAAGGGAACAAATGCTCTGGATGTATGGATTTGATACTTCTTCATAAATTGCTAAAACCATACAATATATTTACAATTACAGTATTGCAAATGCTCTGGATGTATGGTTTTAATACTTCTCATAAATTGATAAAAGCATACAATATACTTACTATTACAGTATTGCAATACCAAATCTTCCCCATTAATGATTGTTACTCTTTATCAATGTTTAAGGTTCTTGAAGGAAGAGCATACAGGCTTCAACATCCCTGGGTTGGAATTGTGAACCGTTCTCAAGCTGATATCAACAAAAATGTTGACATGATTTCTGCTCGTCGAAAGGAGCAAGAATATTTTGAATCTAGCCCTGAGTATGGGCACTTGTCTCATAAAATGGGTTCAGAATATCTTGCAAAACTTTTATCGCGGGTTCCCCTTTGACCTCTCCCCAGCCTCCGGCTTTAAAATACATTTATTTTCATTAATTCACCTGAAGTTATTGATATCCCATAGTTTTAAAGCATCCTTATATTGATTTTTTTTTTCAATTCCATTTTTTTAAATTTTTTTTCGATAAATCAGCATTTGGAGATTGTTATCAGGCAGCGCATACCAAGTATTATTGCTCTAATAAATAAGACAATTGATGAGCTTAATGCTGAGCTGGATCGTATTGGCAGGCCTATTGGTGTAGACGGAGGGGTAATTAATGAGACTTATATAAAAATCTGTATTCTTGGTTATGAATGAGATTGTAGGATTGTTTTAATGGTGTGAAATGCTTTACCTGTATATACAGGCCCAGCTGTACACAATTTTGGAATTATGCCGTGCATTTGACCGAATATTTAAGGAGCACCTGGATGGAGGGTAATGTAATTTTTTTTTTTTTTTGCATTTATTGGGAAATTTTGGCATCGAATAATTCTATTTTATCTATGTTGTTATCATTGTTGATAATACTAAGATTCTTATCAAATGCATTATGTCTTTGGTAAATTGTTCAACTTTGTGTCAAACTCCAAGGATGGGTACTTTCCACCAAGGATCAAAATATCATTTCGGTGTATAGTTTCGGTCTGTCTAGAAATGGAAACGTTTCGGAAACATAATGAAAACAGAGAAAAAATTGGAAACATGTGGAAACATAACTTAAAATTTATTTATTTATACAAATAAGCCTATTTATTGAATATTTGTGCATGTTTAAGGCATATACATCATATTCACAATAAATGACACTAATTCATGATAAATGACATTATAGATATATACTATGTAATATCCAAGAATTATATAATTTGACACAAGTTACATATAAAATAAAAAGTAAAATAAATAGCGATTTAAACCTATTATAATTAGTAACTTAGTATTAAAATATTTGTTTCTCTACACTTTATTTCCCCTACTACTTTTCTATTATTTTAGAAAAAATAATAGAAATATCTTCTTGTAATTTTGAGTCTTAATTCTTGAAAAATAAATGGATATTATTTTTTACTAACTTCTAGAATTATTGTTTATGCAAAAGAAATGTTTCCTCTGATTCGGTATGTTTCCACTAGTTTCAGTATGTTTCCACGAAAACAATTTTGTTTCCATGGAAACATGTGAATTTCGATATTCCACTACTGTTTGTTTCGATTCCTTGAGAAACGGAAACGTTTCGCTCGTTTCGACAGAAAAGATACAAAATTTTGATCCTTGCTTTCCACAGTTATCAAAATTGTATGATTCGATTCAAGTCACCATGCCTTTGATACGAATTGGTTGCATGAATTATCCAGTGATATGAATCAAAGAGAATCAAATTGAACCCGTGGGGAAAATTGTATCATTGGAGTCTATGTAAAAAAATTCTTAGGTCATTAGTCATGGCAATTCATTCCCAAAGTATTATTGAGTTTGTAATGGTTAGGCCAGTTGAATCCTTGTGTTCGTCATTCTATTCCCGTGAAGACTTCGAGTAACCAAACTGAATTACAGATAGTATTTTTGAAGATGGAGTTTTTTGTCATCAACATGAAGACTTCATATTTACTCTACCGAGAAATGTATAAACTCATACACTACATGCATTGCGTTCACTTTTAGAGGTTACTTTTAATCCTTCGCATATGGTTCTTGTAGGGTCTTTTTAGTATTGACTATAGGCTAGAAAGACCATAAGATTGTGTTAAACCCTAGGTCCATTTAAAAGTAATACATGTATGTTTGAGATAGATTGTCAAAACCAGGGATCTTTCGTTTGAAGGCCCTCTATGGTTCGAATGGCAAATCTTTTGTTGGTCTTTGTTCGAATGCAACAATAATTGAAGTTTCATAAAATCAGAGACAAAACCAAGATCGTCCAAACATAGACATGGATCGTCCAAACGTGGCTTCATGTCCAAACATGAACATGTTCGTTTAAATGTGAATATCTTAGGTATTGATTTTGATTGGTCAATTAGTTACTTGGTTAGGTTAGGTTTTATAATTTTCTATAAATTGTCTCTTTCTCATTTTGTGTTTAGAGAATGGAAATTGCACATCATTGGGAACACAAACGTCATATTAGAGACAACTAAACCCTGGATCCTAGAAGCGAAACTTAGAGTTCTTGTTCCCCCTTGAGGACTTATATTATGAACAAGACTCCATCTCTAGTCTCTTTCACAGAGGTTTTTGTGAGGTCTACTAAATTACCTAGGAGCACTTTAGTGGTACAACTTAGATCATTGTATAGAGAGTTTGTACACTTAGTGGAGTGGATCTAATAATTGTGGTTAGTAAAAGATGTTATTATGGTACAAAGGACTAATAGAGTGCATTTAGCATACAAGAGCAAAACAAGAAGACAAACTAGTTTAGTAGACTAGCGGTAATCTACACAAGGGAGTGTGGCAGTTCAAACTGTTCAATAACTATTTTTTGTTGCTTATGAGTCTTGTAACTAAGCTCTCTTATTACTAGAAATGTTTTGTGCAATAATGGATTTTGGTGCTTTTGATGTTGTCACACCCCAGGCCCCGAATACCCGAGATGTGATGGGAAATTACCAAAGAATATCAATAAATAACTTTCCAAAGGTGGGAAAGTCAATGGAGGTCAACTGGACTCCCAGACACTTAGGTTTGACCAAGGTGTTGTCATGCCAAGGCTCACAAAAATAGATATTTTAAATACTTAGGATTGCAAAAGTCCTAGTAAATAGTAATTGTTTCTTAGGTCTCCAAAAGTCTAAAAATGATTTTTCATAAATCATAACTTCGGAGGGGTGTTTGACTTTTTATTCTTAAGGAATTAATTTTTGAAACTATTTTTAGTGAATCCGAATGAGGGGTACTTCCTTATTTACATTTAATGTGACAGTCCCTATACATATGTCTAGATGTATTGAATAGACCTAGAAGGGGGGTTAATAGGCTTATGTAGCAAATTAAAAAATTATCTTGTCCAATTTTAACTTGCTTTGGCATGATTGAGTTCTCACTTCAATTATGTGCAAATTATAGTTATGATGTGTGCTATCGCAAAATGTGATAAAGCGATAAGAAGAGATAACACACCGATTGTTGATGAGGAAAGCACCGCGGATCAAATCTAATCTACTTTACAAAATCCCAAGGTACTCACCTAGATGCACACAATCCACTAGAAGAATTTTGGTGATTACATACTCTTGCTGACACACAGACTTTGTACCGCAAGCCTTGGTCATAATCTAAATCTCCCCCAACTTGAATGTCCAAGTGTGTAAGTGAAAATGGGGGTTCCTGGGAGCTTTCCTCCCAAAATGGAAAAAGAGGGTGACGTAATAGAAGGGAACACATGGTCGGTGGAGAAAAGGATGGGTAAGAGGTCAGGACAATAAGAATCAAGATGGCAGTCGTCGACGGAGACAAGAGGAAATTGCCAGAAACCTTTCAGAGGGTCATTCTTGGTCCCTTTCCCTTTTGGGCAAAGGTGTTATTTATAGGCGTTCTGGTCATGCAATAGTGGGGTTCACGCATTTTGTGCTTGCCATAACATTTGCCGTTATCTCATTAGTCTGGGTACTTAAGGGGAATATTCCCACTCAGTCAATATCGAGCCCCTCTCACCAACCATCAATCCACTAGGATCCTTGTTTTTAAGGTGGGGCTACAGCCTGGTGTATCATAGTTGGCACTAGACTGCACCACGGGCTATGATCAGATCGCACATGAGAGCAAAACCACGACTGCAAGGTTAAAACACGTTGCAGCCTTCTAGCGTAACATAATTGCTAGCTCGAGGACATCAATTCGAGTAGATACCTTGCAACCGTCATCTACTCACCTCCTCGGACTAGCACCAACAAGTTTTTAGGGCTATTTTGTCTTCCCTGTCATTATTCTTTTGGAGATTTAGGAGTTAACTTCCTTGGAGGAATTCAAGACAACTCGCTTCCTCATTACTTCTCTCCTTTAGAGGATAACCAGCTTCTTTGTTTGAGTTAGGAGGTTTTCAATTTCACCTTTTTGAGGGCGTTTATTAATGATTTGCGAGGTCTCGACGCCCCTTTCATGTATCATGGTTGCCTCAGCTTAAGAGGGTTATAATCACATTTTCAAACATGTTTCCTTGTCATTCTATTTTGTCAATATTCTCAACTTCGACCTTTGGGTATGTCCTCGTTTTATATTAGTCACATCCTCGCTCTTACAAAGTGTTCTTCGTGTGCTCCACCGATTTGAATCCTCGAACGGTCCACTCAATCACAATTGCAAATCGCCACACAACCTTGAACTCTGCCGATTATACAAACTTGAATCCCCACAAGCTTGTACTCCTTGGAAAGATGGTGTTGTTGCTTGGCTTCTTGAACAATAATGGATTTGATCTATATGTTCATTATGATCATGATGAAAACTCTTTGGAAAGTGTTTTAGATCTGTTTTTGCAGCAGCAAAAAAAGCCTCTCATAAATTGGAGATCAAATCCTTATATACGTAGGGTTTAAAACACAAAAATGCACTATTTGAATCGAATTTGGAAACTTTATTGTGTGGCACTCGTTCGAATGAAACATCGAACGAGCTCAAACGAAACCCCACTGTTGACATTCATTCAAATGAAATGTCAAACAACGTCCCACAAACACCTATTGATCAGCTTTGTTCAAACGAGGTCAAACAAAGGTTCACTGGAATTGCCTACGTTTGAATGAAGCCAAGGCTCATTCGAACGAACCTTGAGTCATTTCTGTTCAATTAACACCACTCACATTTTCAAATCAAATTGTTTAAGAACTTTTCTAATGCATGAAGTGTGTGTGTGCACCAAACCCAAAGCAATGCATCCGGTCCATTACCTGTCACTTACCATTTTGAACCCAATCACCGTAGAACCTGAGAATGATGCTCGAATTCTCATGAGAACAAGGCTTGCGAATACGACTCACTTGGACTTGGACACATTACAACTCTCTAGTGTTGTCAACATGGATTAGCCAACACAACTTAGACTAAAAGTCTTAACAAAATCCCCCTTTGGCAATCTGATATCACAACAAGTACATGAATACTGATAAAATAAAAATGTAAACCCCCAAAAACCCAAAAGAAAAGATTTACAACTTTTGACCTATAACGCATGACTGTAACAACACTATACTTGACTTCATGATGCTCAACACCTATCGCCTATAAAACAACCACTAAACCATACCCCATGAAACGTATAAAATGATAGAGAAATATAAACCGAATGTAACACAAGTATGGTAAAGCATAGAATACACAAATGTGAGGCGTACAATCATAATACGTAGAATAAGAAAACTAAGCATAAGAATTATGATCATGAATCAAGAAAGTACAAAAAATCTCCTCTAATTGCACACAAAAGAACTCCCCCTCACTAAATATACCTAAAGCTACTCCCTTTTTTTGTCATGATGACAAAGGGTGAACATTAAACATAACACATGGTATATAGCAAGTAGAAATATCATCGTCATCAAGTATACAAGTATAGAATAGAAATATAGGAGACAATATACGATGTAACTGGTCAACAGAATATAGTAAAGGATAGAAATGGAGTTGTATCTCATACATCATAAAAAGATAATGCAGAATAAACTGTCTCATAAAGTGTAGCAAGAACATCAACATCTCACTACAAATCACGCATCACTTGGTTGCATAGCCATCAGCACTCCTATCACCATCCACATCAGTATCGTTTTCAGTGGTGAAGAGATCATCGACATCCTGAGAAACAGATCGAAGATCGGTCTCAAGATGTTGTTGATGAGTCCAGAGACACTTTAAGAACTGATCATGGTGATCCATGTGCTCCATCATTGGCATAAAAATATCCTAGAGAATACACTAATAGTGTTGCTCTAGATCAGCAATCGTAACTAACTGTGATGAGGAGGATGCACCAGGGAACTACTGAGATGATGGAGGTGTAAGTGATTGTTGTTGCTGCTCTTGTGGTAGATTATTAACCAAGTAATCCTCCTCCTTTGCCTCCTGCGGCATCTAATCCAGCTAATGACTCTGGGATAGATGAAGTGTAAGTACTAGTAAAAGCAGAGTTCTGCGGTGTGATCGTATCAATGTAATAGAGGAACACACTAACGGACACTGATACGAGTGATCAAACTACCAAAGGCAATATGTCAAACTTACTACTAGACATAGCTGTGTTGATGTAGCAGAAAATTGTAGTTGTAGCATCCATGGGTACACCAGTCCCAATGGCATATAGTAGTGATCCATTAGTATGACTGAAGGTGTTGGTGTGACTCAGTGGTGTAAGAACAAATAGACTACCAAATTAAGAAACTAGTAGTCATCAGAAAGAAGACCATACGTGAATCAATTACCCACAGTATGGAACTAAGGTAAACCATCAACCCGCAGGGTAGATGCAACCAATGCCTCAGAAGGCTCAGATGTGTCATCAAAAGGAAATGTTAGATGAAGTAAGTGTTAGAGTAGTAGCAACTAAGGCGAGAGAAAAATCAAAATAGATGCCTTGTGCATAAGCTTTAACCACATCCTGACCCGGAACTGACTCCAAGTTCACATGGAACTTGTGAACAATTTGCTCATCAGTCGGACCCTCTATAGAGAGAAGTGGGAACCACCCTCTTGCAAAATACTGTCGACGGTCTATGGTGCCAGCTATGTGATCAAGACGTATAGTCTTCTCGGTAAGAATGTGACGTTGTGCAAATGCAGTGCAATGGGTCATAGCCTGATCAAACCAGAATTGAACAACGTCCCGTGGCCTAGAAGAAAAATAACATCATAAAGGAATAATGATGTGTCTGCAGACTAACGACGTTGTGCCATGATGAACTTACACAAGGAAAATACAATCTCAAAGATGAAGTGAATTCCTAGACTAGCTCTACTTCAATGAAACTGAGCTAATAGTTTCAATCTACTCCTAAGATCTACTCAAGATAAGAAGAAAGCGATAAATAGAAACAAAAACGAAAAGAACTTACTAAACATTGTAATGGAGACAAATCACAAAATTGGTTAGTAGAGTGGTAATCCTATGCGTGTACTCGAGAATAACCAGAGCAGAACTTGAAAACTCGATGGAATAGAATGGTACTCCTAAGATCTTTTTGAATTTTTTGTTTTATCAAAAACAAGAAAAAAACTAACTAAAACAAAATAAAACAAGAAATCCTAACTACAAATCATAGACCTAAAAATAAGATGAATATAAAAAGACCATCCTAGGCTATGGGAGGGACCAACACTCACTTGATGGAACAAATATCTATAGATTTCTTAAGATTCTCGAACCTAAAGCCATCTAAAGGTTTGGTGAAGATATTAGTGAGTTGGTGTTCTGTGGGGGATGTACTGCAATGATATGACACCTCTTCAACAAGTTCACAAATAAAGTGGTGTCACATATCAATATGTTTAGTCCTAGAATCCTAAACTGGATTTTTTGAGATATTAATGGTACTCGAGTTGTCACACTACACTGTCATCATGCCAAAGTCAACTTCATAGTCCTTCAGTATTTGTCTCATCTACAAAAGTTAGGCGCAACAACTACATGTAGCTAATAGCTATATACTTGGCCTCGGTTGTGGAGAGAGATATGGAATTCTGCTTCTTGCTATGCCAAGATACCAAGGCACTACCTAAGTAGAAGCATCCATTGGAAGTGCTCTTCCGGTCATCCACATTACCAACCCAATCTGCATAAGAATATGCAGCTAAGGTAACATTGGTATCAAAAGAATACCAAATACCATACCCTAGAGTTGCATTAACATACCTAATGATCCGTTAAGAATTTGGCCTTCAATTTATCCCATAGTTCCATGGTATTCTTTGCATTTTGTTACAAATTGAACAATGTGTCAGCCATTACATTCAAGATATGTCCACGACACCAGTAATCGTTTGTCTCCCATTTGGTATGTAGCCGCACTTATGCCACAGTCTTCTCTTCTTGTTCTACAGGTTTTGGAGTGTTCAAAACATAGACAATCTTCAATGTTGTAAGTAGTAAGTGCAACTTCCTTTGGCCTATCAAATATGTCCAATTTGACTAATGACTTTTTTTCTATCATAGTAATCTTGTTGCAAAAGAGTCTGCCATTTTAAATATTGATTTTAAATTGTTGAAGAATAGGGGCTTTTAGGTTGATGTAGATAGAAAAATGGTTGCAAGAACTACACTGTAAAGGACGAAAGCTTCAAGGCGTGAACTGGACACTTTCTTAAAATCAATATTTTCTCCCACTTGATTCTATAACTGGTACGCAATGGAATTTACCACAAATCTGATGTCAAGGTACAACGAAGCCAATGATACACTGTCTACAAGTTGCATACTTGGAGAGAATCTATGACGTTTCCACTGGGTGAACTAAGGCCAAGGTTTGACGTTCTGTTATTGTAGATTAATAGAACTCAAACAATGTATTTGTAGAAAACAAAGGAGCAAAATGTTGTAAGGAAGGATGCTTGTATTTGTAGAGAACTTTCCAAGAGGAAGGAGATGATGTTCTATATGAGTGCAAGATATATATATATATATATCTAATATATACATACATTCTATCAGTGCTTCTTGCAATGAGATGTGACTTTTTGAATAGATATTTATTCAATTGAACAAATTCTTATTCGTTTAAACTGATATCCATTCACATGAACAAATGTATGTTCATATGAATTGTTTAACAAGTTGCAAAAGAATAACACTCATTCAGAATCCCGATTCGCAGGTCGTTCAAACGAACTCCAAGGTTGTTTGAAGGATTTTTCGAACAAGATAGAACGAAACCTTTCTAGAATTTGACCCCTAGGTTGTGTTCGAACTACCTCCACTATGAAGTGTATAACCTATTTGTTAGCTTTATGGAGGCCAATGATCACCCTATGCAGTTGTCATGTGACACATGGCATTGGTGTTTGACAACCCATCTCGTTGGCGCTTTAAGTGGTGCAGCCCCTCATGTCCACCTACTACTTAGTGCAGGGCTATGGGCTTCGATGAAGTATAAGGAAATAAAGTTGTGCCCTTGCTAAAAGCTATAGCTTTTTGCCTGATGGTAAGCGTTTGATCCGACAATTGGTATCAGAGCAAGGTCATGGGTTCAAGTCCCTCGGGTGTCGCTAGGGGAGATTGTTGGCTTTATGGGGGCCAGTGATCACCCTATGGACTCGCTATCATGTGACACGTGGCATCGGTGCTTGACAGCCCATCCCGTTGGCACTTTAAGCGGCACAGCCCCTCATGTCCACCTGGCGCGTAGTGCAGGGCTCTGCGCTTCCATGAAGTATAAGGATATAAAGTTTCTCCCTTGCTAACAGCTATAGCTTTTGGCCTGATGGTTCCTACACTATTTACTCAAATGGGTGTTTGATCAATGCACAAGTTCATAAAATGTTAATACTAATTAAGAACCCGAGAGCAACTGACAACCGCACCCTGCAAAGTGAGAAGTGCACCATCTAAGCACCACTATGAAGCCACATAACCCACTGCTCGACTCCCACATCCGTGTCGTGGGCACCCTCGTGTGTATGGTGCTTCACACCGTCTTGGGCTGACCCAGCTCCATGGTATAACCCATTTGCTAGGAAGCAAAGGCTTATACCACTCAAGAGGTTACTTACCTCTTTAACTTTTCTCTCCTTTCCTATGTGAGACAAAGTTCTACTACAAGGAATAAGCCACCAAACCCATTTTCCTCCACTCCTTATTTTGAAAATATCTAACATTCCATGAATCATGTAGTAACAACATCCAATACATAGTTTGCATTGACTGGTTCAAGTGTTCAACAGAACCCAGAACTAAGGAAATCAAGGATTTTTGGTGGAAGGAGACTAATTCAAATGTAATTAAGTGGTAAAAGGAGGAAAGAAACATCCTGCAACCTCTAAACCTAATAACGGAATCTGTTGAGCTTTATGATTTTATATTATATGCATTTGTAGAGTAGCCTATTTGGAAACCGAAAACTTAGGTTATCAAGCTTTTTATTGGAGGAAAATGTTCAGATGTAATTACCCAAGTCAAAGTTGACTGCTCAGAAGCACTCTTATTGCAGCCCTTGTGCCATTAAGCTTGCAGAGTACCAAGATATCAATATCATTTTCAATTTTTAGTTCAATTTTCGTTTCTCTCTATGCGATGAAATTGTACATCTTCTCTGCTTCTAATGTCAGATTTGATGCTGATGCACGTCTTCTGAAACTCATCTTCTAAATCACTATCTAGAAGCAATAATTGTTTGATATGAGTGGGACAAGCAGCGAGAAGAAAGTAAATAACATATCAATTTTTTCATATAGGTATACTTACCCTCAAGAACAGCTGCAGGCACACTGTCACTAACAGAGAGAAAGAAAAATTCAAGTCATCCTCACTAGTAGTATTAGATGGCAGAGGAGAAAACTGACTAAATATGTCCAAGGGAAAATACGTCACCCAAGACTTGACTGCATTCCTCTATTTTCTAGATATCTTTATTGTTTTGCAGCGCACAGCCCTTTGTCTGTCCCCGTAGTACATGCAGTCACACACAAACATGATCAGTAGTGGGAGATTGTGTTCTTTGCACTTCAAAATAGGTAAAACAAGTCAACCTGAAAATTATTTATGAACTGTACTATGATCATGAAGCCCAATTACCATGATATATGTGTGCTTGTGTGACTGCATATATGTTTCAAGAGAATACTTCTCTTTAACCAAATATAGCAGTTATAGGCTTTTTGTCATTTGACCCCACAATCTACCAACAAAAGCAATAATTTTTTACAAATAGCTCTGCCTATAATTTCAACCCCCCCGGGGGAATTGAAATCATTTTGGAAATTCAGCATTTTTATGGCATTAAAATTTTAACACATATGAAATGACATCTTACCCTCGCCAAACCCTTGTGGGAGCTTCATGCACTGACCTTGCCATTAGATGAATTTACATAAGTAAAATTGTGGAGGCAAACAACACAGAGCCTATGATTAATGTTGGCATGTTAGGGTTCACATAAAATCAAGGGATAGATGCAACTCTATGTGGTTTACTTGTAGATACCACATATTCTAGTCAATGGTTTATAAGGATATTATCAACTACTGCATGAAGGCTCACACTAGTCATCTAGGCATGGAGCCTACATAATCTCATTTTAATGTAGAACAAGTGGCCTTTGATTTCTTGGAGCAATGGGAATGTTCCAAGTCCCATTCAAATCCAAAATAGTAGTCGGATCCTTGATGACCTGAAGCAACCCCCTAGAAATTTGTTTTGACCCGTTTTTGGGATATTTTGGTTTCCTAATTTTATTCGGATTAGTATTAATAGTTTCTTGTTCTACAAGTATAAGGAATTAATAGTTTCTTAATCGGATTAGAAGAGGGAATTAGTAGTTTCCTATTCGGATTGGTAGTCTTTAGCTCTATAAGAGCATCTCCAAGAGACTCCTCAAAGTCACTCTTCAAAAATGAACTTTATTGACCTATGTGGCATTTTGAAGAATTACTTTTGGTCTAGCATCTCCACAAGACTCTTCAAAATTTAATATTTTATTATTCTTACTTTTTAACTTTATTTAGTTTTGTTTGATTTTATTTAAATTCCCTCTCATTTTTAAAATGTATAATTTAAATTTCCTCCAATTTTATTTTAATTTTAAAAGTTTAAATTTTAAATTCCCTCCAATTTAATTCGAAATTTAAATTCCCTCCAATTTCATTTGAAATTTAAATTTTAAAATTTAAATTCCCTCTAATTTTTATCTATAAATGCAACAACTTCTCTTTCATTTTCATTCAACTTTCTCATTCAAGACATTTCTCAACTTCTTTTTCTTCATTTCATTTTTCTTATTCACTATGGACGACAGCGTTTTATAGATATGCTTCTTGATGACTTCGATTCTAATGATGAATTGGAAATGTTGGTAATAGCTGCTATGGAAGAAGAGAGACTTCAAAGGGAGACACGATTAAGGCCACAACGTGGTTCCGTTCAAGGTCATGCAACTATTTGGCGTGATCATGTCCAAGGCCACAACAGGCTATATCAAGATTATTTTGCTAAAAATCTTGTTTATCCCCCAAATCTATTCAGAATGAGGTTTCAGATGAATTGTTCTCTTTTTCTGCGTATTCATTCTTCAGTGGAAGCACATAACCCATACTTTGTCCAAAAACAAATGCTTTTGGAATCCTTGTCATCCCTTCACAAGGTCGTAGTAGCAATGTGAATTCTCGCATATGGAGTAGCAACAGATTTTGTGGATGATTACGTGAGGATTGGTGAAAGCATCACAATTGAAAGTCTAAAAAGGTTTGTCAAGGCAGTGGTTGAAGTTTTTTATGATGAATACTTGTGATCGCCAATAGCAATGACATTGCTAAACTACTAGCAGAGGGTGAAAAACGTGGATTTCTTGGGATGTTGGGAAGCATTGATTGTATGCACTGAAAGTGGAAGAATTGTCCGATAGCATGGAAAGGTATGTATGTTTGGCCACGTTCATGAACCTATTATAATTCTTGAAGCCATTGCTTCATATGATCTTTAGATACGGCATGCATTTTTTGGATTACCAGGATCTCATAATGACATTAACGTGCTAGAACGATCTTTTTTATTTAAAGAACTTGCTGAAGGACGTGCTTCTCCAGTCAATTATTCCATCAACGGTCATGACTACACAATGGGATACTATCTTGTTGATTGTATATATCCACCATGGTCAACATTTGTGAAAACAATCCCATTTCCTCAAGAAAATAAACAAAAGCATTTTACTGCAGCTCAAGAGTCAGCAATGAAGGATGTAGAGCGAGCATTTGGAGTGCTCCAATCACGTTATACAATGCTATTGAATGATACTAGACATAGTCAAAGTAATAATTCTAAGAAAAAACTAATCATAAATTCATAATTAATTGTTACTAAATCCCCTTGCGAGAATTTTCATTTGACGTTGGCAATAATATTTTGCGACTTGAGGAGGCATTGCATTCATATCCAGAAGCATTATTTTCTCGTCTTCTTTTATTTGTTCTAGACGGCTTTTCTCTATCTATTCAGAGCTTCTCCTCGAACATTTCCATTTTCTTCATATGTGCTTCTTTCTTTTCTTCCTTCATTTCTTGGAGAAGCAACATAAATGCCAAATTCGCATGTTCATTTATACTTTCAAGTCTCTTTCATTTCTCATTCTTCTTTCCTAATGGCCTCTCCAAGTCTACAAAGTTGTCTTCTACAAGATCCAACAGAGTCCCTGGAGTAGAAGGAGAGGATATGTCGGAAGTGGAAGTCACATTTTTATTTTTTTGGGTTGGTTTCTTCCTTTGAGTAACGTCCAATCATTTTTGGTTGGTGCCTCAACATATTCCAACGATGCTTAAATGGAAATTTTCTTCCATTCATTTCTTCATATATCCTTTTTGCATTTGTAATCTGAAAAAAATAAGAAATTAAATTTATTATGATACAAAAATAATATATAAATATAAATTTAATTTTTAAATAATATAAATACCTTATCTTGCTGATTCACACCACTTTGTTGTCTAGATTCAATCTAGGCAAGACATCTGAAAAATTTATTCGTTGCTCGTTGAATCTTCAACCAACGTTGCATCACAGACTTATCATCCCGGTTCGATTCAAATCTCTTGTACTTGTGGAAATACTCCCACACTCGAAACTAATAAGTCTTGTGTTTTTTATCGTTCCCTTGTATAAGATCCAAACTAATACTAAGCCACGATGACACAAGAAGCGTATCTTCTTCAATTGTAAAACTATCACCACATTTTTTTGTGGCTTTATCAATTTGAATGGAGCATGGAGATGGTTGAGCGGTGAATTGAGTGGAGAACTCAGGCGATTCGGAAAATTGTATTGCAAAAAAAGATTGATCCATTTAGATGGAAGAGTTGAGGAATGAAAATAATGCACAAAATATGAATGATTGTTGAGAATTCTTGATGAGTGTTGAGAATGAGAATGGAAAAAAAAATTCGCAATATATTTATAAAAAAAAAAATTATCCGTTACAAATATTACTGTTTGAAAAAAGCAGTAATATCTGTAATCAGTCTCAGTCAAAAGTTACAAGAGCTCCAACGGTACTATTGCAAGCAATATTTTAATTGAGTTTATTATTTTGCTGGGTGAGTTTCAATTAACAGAGTACCCGAGTAAAAGAAGAACAACATAAATTGGAGCAGAAATTTCCGATGTGGCATGTCAAACTGGGGCCTCGATTGGGTTTGCCGAGGCTCTTGGAGTTGCTCTAAATACGATGTAAGCAAACTTCTATTATTTAGTTTTATCAATAATATCAGATTTCGAGTTTAGAGAATTCTTCTCTTGTTGATTGAGTAATCCCCGTGCTACTTGGTTTTCAAGGAATTCGCGATTCCTTTTCACGTTTTCGTACTGCGTTATATTTACTTGAAGTTCACAAGTAGGGTCTTATAAGATAACATGAGGCGTGTAAAACATTAAACATACATGAGACACACAAGACTAGAGAGGTGCTTCAAACATGAAACACCTTAAACCTCCTCATTTTCAATCTAATACAAATTTACATATAGTTGCTTGCATGAAATGGTAAGGCGAACTTTTCTTGCAAAGATTTCTTAAAAATTAAGACTCCTTTTCTGAGGGAGTAAAGTGATGAATTTTTTCCCTTACCACCAAAGGATCATGGCTTTTCTATTTTACAACCCAGAGATCTCTAGCCTACCTAATTTCCTACATTCTAGGAGTTCTTTATTCTCAAGTGTTCATTACTCATGGAGTTGATATGCAAAATGTAGCATACTCTTCATTCTTAGTCAAGGTAATTTCTCTTCTGACATAAGCAGGACCATTAACAATCAGGAAATAGTTAGATAAAAAATATGGTCCTTCTCTTGTTTTTTTTTTACATGTTCAAATTTTTGTAGTAAAGTGTCGTATTCCTCTCATTCACAAGAAACTTTGATTGGACCCTAGCTCTTCACTTTTTGCAACATCTCCATTTTTTTTTTGTTGACTTTTGATGTCCAAAATAATTTTTTTTTTCTCTTAAGCTATATTTGCACTTCTAGAGGAGCAAATTATATATCTAGTCGATGAAATGATAAGTACAAACAGGTCTCATTTGGATGGTGGTATAAAAGGGTTAGATAGGATAACTCTTATCGTTTCCTACATTTGGTGTCTTTAGTTGGTTTGGATAACTCAATTCAATCCTGCCTTTTTATCCGGTCATCCAAACAGGGCCACAGAGCACGAAAGAGGATGTAATCAAAAGTAATTTCTTATGTATTTTCGATATCTACTTCATATACACATTCTAGGTATTTATAATACAATTGGGAATAAGAAAAGGAAAGGGTAAAAAAGGAAAAACAATCTTCCTACAAATCTTCCTACAATTTCTCTATAGAGAATAAAATCTTCCTACAATAACGCCACAAATTGAGAATTTCCACACTCCCCCTCAAGTTGGATCGTAAATGTTAATCATATCCAACTTGCCAATGATTTCATCAAAACTGGGCCGAAATAGCCCTTTGGTAATGATACCCGCAGTTTGTTCTTTTATAGGAACATAGGTCATGCAGATAATTCCGTTCTTAACTTTTTCCTTGATAAAATGTTTGTCCACTTCTACATGCTTGGTTCGGTCATGCTGAACTGGGTTGAGAGAAATATTGATGGCTGCTTTATTGTCACAGTAAAGTTTGATTGGGAGTTTTACTGTGACCTGTAGTTCTTCCAAGAGTTTCTTTAGCCATAATCCTTTACATATCCCTTGTGCAGCAGCTCTAAATTCGGCTTCAGCACTGCTTCTGGCCACTACACTTTGCTTCTTGCTTCTCCACGTGACCAAGTTTCCCCATACATAGGTGTAATACTTGGTAGTGGACTTTCTATCTTCTATTGAACTTCCCCAGTCAGCATCTGTGAAGACTTCAACTTCCTTGCGTTCTGATTTCTTGAAGAACAGTCCTCTACCCGAGGAGCCTTTGAGATATCTGAGAATCTTGTACACAGCTTCTAGGTGAGTTTCTTTTGGTGAATGCATGTGTTGGCTCACCACACTAATTGCAAATGCAATGTCAAGTCTAGTGTGAGATAGGTAGATTAGCTTACCAACTAGTCTCTGATATCTGTCCTTTTTCTACTGGATTTCCCTCATCCTTTGGATTCCTTCCTGCTTCGATAGGTGTGTCACTTTGTTTACATCCAAGCATGCCAGTGTCGGTTAGAAGGTTAAGAACATACTTTCGTTGAGAGACACTAATACCCCTTTTTGATCTGGCAACTTCCATTCCCAAGAAGTATCGCATTTGGCCCAGGTCTTTTACTTCAAATTCAGTAGCTAGGATTTTCTTCAGTCTCTCCATCTCCACTAAATTATCCCCAGTTAGGATTATATCATCAACATAAACAATTAGAATTGTTTTCATTCCATCTTCGGATTGCTGGAAGAACATAGTGTGATCTGACTGCCCTTGCTGATATCCTTGACCCTTTATCACCTTTGCAAACCTATCGAACCATGCTCTAGGTGATTGCTTGAGACCATATAGAGACTTCTTGAGTTTGCATACCTGATTTTCTTCTCCCTTCTTAAAAAATCCCAGTGGCATTGTCATGAAGACTTCTTCTTCTAACTCACCATTCAGAAAGGCATTCTTAATGTCAAGTTGTTAAAGAGGCCAATCCAAGTTGACTGCTAATGATAAGAGGACTCGAACTGTATTCAATTTTGCCACAGGTGCAAAAGTCTCTGTGTAGTCAATACCATAGGTTTGTGTAAAACCTTTTGCGACAAGGCGGGCTTTGTAACGCTCGATTGTCCCATCAGCCTTGTATTTCAAGGTAAAAACCCATTTGTAGCTTACTGGTTTCTTCCCTCTCGGTAAATCCATCACAACCCAAGTCTCATTTTTCTCCAACGCCCACATCTCTTCTAGTACGGCATCCCTCCACTTAGGGACCTCCAAGGCCTCCTGAATATTTTACGGAATTCCTATACTATCAAGGTTAGAAGTAAAAGCACGAAACTCTGTAGACAGGGCATTATAAGATATGAATTTCGAAATAGGGTGAAGAGTACATGACCGAGTTGATTTTCTGAGAGCAATGGGTAAATTAGTATTAGGAGACTCCGTTTCATCATTAGACTTGGAAGAAGACTTTTGGTTACTTAGAGCTATCACCAGATCCAACTCTCTTGGTGCTTCAGGTGTGAAATGTTCCTTGTACCTTGATTGTGGCTTCCGTGAATAAAAAAATATCTCCTTGTCCTGTTGTTTTCCTACATCACCTCCTAAGTGCAAGTGTCCTTCTGTAAATGGCATATTAGAATAGGATGGTGCGGCAGGTTCAGTGTTTGGGATAGGCTCAGAAAAGGAGAGTTCAAAATCTAATACCCGACCTTCACTCAGATGCTCCCCCGGAAGGGAGGGCTTGTGGAAGTAAGAAGTGTTTTCAAAAAAGGTATCATCAAGGCTAACAAAAACCCGTTTGGTGGATGGATCATAAAACTTGTAACCTTTCTGAGTAGGAGAACACCCAATGAAAACACACTTAATAGCTTAAGGGTTGAATTTATGTCAATGGTGGGAATGGACATGAACAAAGGTGGTACAACCAAACACTCTAAGAGATAGACTAAAGGAGAGGCGAGAGTGAGGGAAGAATTGCTGAAATGTTTGGAGGGTGTAGCAAAAGAGAGAACACAGCTAAGCATTCTATTGATGAGGTTAGTAGAGGTTAAAACAGCATCACCCCAAAATATTTTGGGCATATGCATAGTGAACATCAAGGCACACGCAACATCGAGAATGTGTCTATTTTTTCTTTCGGCAACCCCATTTTGTTAGGGAGTGTTGACACAAGAACTTTGATGAATGATCCCATGCTTCTGAAAATAATCACCCAAAGTAGTATTAAAATATTCGGTGCCATTATCAGTGCGCAGAATTTGAAGTTGTGCCTCGAATTGGGTTTGGATCATGGAGTGAAAATTGATCAACGCAGAACGAACATCCGTTTTATCCCTTAATAGGTAAACCCAACAGACACGAGTATGGTCATCAATAAAGGTAACAAACCATTGGGTATGAGTACGATTAATTATACGAAAAGGACCCCACAAGTCACTGTGAATCAAAGTGAACGGCTTGGATGGTTTATATGTGGATGGCAGAAAGGAAGTACAGTGATCTTTTGCAAGTTCACATATTTCACATTGAAAATCAGAGAATCCTTTATTCGGAAATAAACGTTGCAAATATTGAAAATTGGGATGACCCATTTGAAAATGCCATAACAAAAGTTTACTATCCTGGGAGACAAATGCAGAATCACAAAAGGAAACGGGACCCGGTTTTCTCACATTAGCGTCCTCAAAGTAGTAGAGACCAGCACACTCCTTAGCACTGCCAATCGTCGTCCCCAATGATAGGTCCTGAAAAAGACAATGAGAGGAAAGAAACTTAGCAGAGCAATTGGAATTTTTGGTCAACTGGCTAATGGACAACAGATTGCATGATAACTTTGGAACGTGAAGAACAGACTCGAGTGTAATAGAGTTAGAGGGACGAATACTCCCTTTGCCAGCTACAGAGGAGAGGGAACCATCTGCAATTTTAACCTTAAGATTACCAGCGCAAGGTGAGTATGAAGAAAAAAAGGTAGTAAGAGCCAGTCATGTGATCAGAAGCACCAGAGTCGATAATCCAAGGAGTTTTTGAGTGAGAGGCAGTAACGAGGGCACGTAAAAAATTACCTTAGTAGGCTAATGAACCAGATGGAGTAGGCGTGAAAGACTGACCAGAGGGTTGGAGGCTAGAAAAAAGTTTGTAGAGCTAATCCAACTGGTCAAAGGTAAAGGCACTGGTCGGAGTGTGGTTGACTTCGGGAGGGGGCTCGGCCTGATGGTCAGTAGTAGCGTAATAGCCACTGAGTACGATGATTCGGTCGTGGTTTCCAGTTAGCAAACTTCCCATGGAGCTCCCAACAGGTGGCCTTAGTATGACCAGTCTTATGGCAATGGTCACACCAAGGGCGGCCTCTGTTTTGTTTCGACCCAGACCTAGCCAAGGGGCCTTTTGTTACCAAGGTAGACACTTCAGGCCCAGCAGGAAGAGAGTCCTTCAGCATCACTCGATGCCGTTGCTCTTCACGCCACACTTCTGAGAAGACTTCACATGTGGAAGGCAGAGGTCGTCGACCAAGAATACGGCCACAAACATCATCCAAGTCGTGGTTAAGTCCAGCAAGAAACTCGAAGACTCTCTCAGTTTCGAGTTTTTTCTTGTAGCGAACACTATCACCAGAGCACTCCCATTCATCATCAAAGCTAAGATCGAGTTCCTGCCAGAGAGTCGTCATCTCCATGAAATAATCGATGACGTCCTTCTTTCCTTGCTTCATCTGCCGTAGTCGAGTCTTGATGTCAAAAATCTGAGAGGAATCCTCAACATTAGAATATGTCTCTCAATTGGCACCCCAAACGTCTTTCGCCGTCGGCAAGAAAAGGTAGGTCTTTTCGATGGCAGGTTGCATGGAATTCACTAGCCAAGCAATCACCATAGAGTTCTTAGATGTCCATTTCTGCAGAGAAGCCGCTGGTTCAGTTGAGGTTGGCTTGGGTGTCGCGCCAGAAAGGTAGCCAAGTTTGCCATTGCCGTCGAGCACGAGTCAAATAGACTGAGCCCATTCACGGAAGTTTTTTCCATTCAGCTTCTCCACTGTGAGTTGAAGGGGCGAAAGAGAAAGGCCATTGGAACCCATGGTGGAGAGAACGTCAGCCTTGCTGCTGGGACCTTTGGTCATGGATTGGGTCTAAGGTCTAGAAGCTGGAGTGTTTTTTTTTTTTTTTTTGAATAGGAATAGGGTTTAAAACTAAATTGGGTCACTGGAGGAAAATAGAGCCCAAGCAGCTGGTTTAAAATAAAAGTGGGTACTGGGCTGCGACCAACTGGAGAGTCCACGCAGAACCCGTCAATGGCTGTCTCCGAAAGTGAGCGATTGTGCTTGAATAGAGGCGATCAATAGTGCTTGAACAATGGCCGTCTCCGAAAGGATTTCAATCGATTGTGCTTGAATAGAGGCGATCGATCAATTGAAAAAGTGAATAGATTGGGAATGTGACACTGTCGGTCGAAGAAGCAGACACAATGAGGAGCTAAGGCTCGATCTGGAGATGGAACAACTCGAAGGTGTTCTGCGATGACGATCAAGCAAACACGATGATGGACAGAGGCCCGATCTGGAGATGACTGACGAACCGAGGATGTGCCAAAGCGATGAAAAGGGCAAGCCACAGATCGACAGAAGAAACAAGGATCAATGGTAGGACAGATGAATTGAACATAACATGAAAGTGTACCTTATGGCCTTATTTATAAGCTGAAGATCCCCTTAGTTGAGTAAGATTAGGAGCCATGAAAGTAGGGATTTGAAGATATCCATAGATAGTAGTTTCCATGATGAACTCTGTTTCCTTATTCTGAGGTCGGTAAGCATGGAAGGCGGTGACTAGATCGGAATCACTTGTGCTTGTGTTTTGTATGCTAGTAGGTCGGACGGGTAATCGCCCTTGTGATCTGTACACTGAAGAACCTCTTGGGAACATGTGTCATGTTCTGAGTGCTTTTGGCCAAATTATGGTATTTCAGTTAGCATACGACTCCATTGCTGCAAATTGGCAGAAAAAGTTTGGAAATGTTCTTTTTAAATGAAGACAGACAACTGAAAAATAGAAAGAAAAAAAAGCAATGAGAAATATAAAGAAGCCACGTAGTAAAGCAATTTTCAAAATGAATGACCCCACATTGTTACATATGTAACCTTGAAATTTGATTCTTGGAATAGGCACTCATAAGTCTGCCAAAGAATAATCAAGTTCTTGGTTTCTCGTTTCTGTTTCTTTCTTTTTTTTTTCCCTTCTTTCCCCTCCCTGTAAGTAGTCCTTCTGTTTGTCCTGACAAAAATTTCAAAATTCAAGTTTTCCTTTTGTTTTTATTTTCTTAAAATTATTGCAACAAGTTCACCTGTTTTTTAGCTACTTTACCACTTTATTTAAGATGAAAAATCAGTGTCATGATATAATGCGAATGGTAGAGTATATTATAAAACCTTAATCTGGCTAGCTACATCTATCAAAAGGAGAGGAAAAAAAAGAGCCAGATACTTTGATGAGGTACGGGTATACAACAAGGCTATGTAGCCTTTATAGTCTACACAATGGTACTCGAGCTAACAAAACATGTAAAAAGTGAGCTACTGGTATGCCATGAGGTATCAGATCTTTCTGGAATTTCAGCGGAGCCGATGGAATTAAATTAGTATAAATTGACCAAAATCTTTAGGCATAGGAAGGGATATTGTACTTTTCTGTCTCATAGACATGGTCAAATTGTGGGTGAATTGAGCAAGGATATTTACATGAAATGCAGGAAGGTTGGACATAACCTTCTTTCACTGACATGGCGAAGTACAGTAACAGGAGTCGATATTTTTAATGGTGTTCATTGCATGTGTACGTGTACGTTGACTTGGTAAGATTGTCACATTCCAACACAAACACACAAATCGAAAGTGCTAGCCTTCAAAATTCCCCAGAATATGAGACAGTGGGAAATGGTTATGCATATTGCACACATGGACACACTCCTGTCTTGAGTTCATATATCAGTAATGCTATGCTTCCCAAATATTTATCCCAAGTTTTACATCCCAAATGATGTGGCACAGTAATATTGACCGATGCATTAAGT
Organism: Nyssa sinensis; assembly: GCA_008638375.1. NCBI lineage: Eukaryota > Viridiplantae > Streptophyta > Magnoliopsida > Cornales > Nyssaceae > Nyssa > Nyssa sinensis. The sequence continues at coordinate 18,547,292 of CM018042.1, read as the reverse complement.
CATGTAATTAATGTGCCACAGTTAAATTCTGCCATATCACTGCCGCATAATTTGAAGTATAAGTTTAGAATAGACTTTTGGGATGTATAGCACTGCTATTCGAATATATGCACCTGGCAAAACCATAAAGAAACGTGAAAGATGTAATATAGTTGGTTTTTCTTCAAAAGAAGGATAAAAACTCTTCTTCTTCCACAAATATTTCATAATTATAGATGAAATGTCTTCTTTTAAGTGTTTAACCTAGCATTGGCCCTGGGTGTGAGGTTTGTTGTGTTTACAAGTGCCAGATCCAATTATGGACACAGGACTGTTCAATAAATCACGAGTTTTTATTGATGTAGTGTACACTTATTGGTTCAACTGATTAATTGATCCAAAGATGTCCTTTATTATCTCGGAGTAAAATTTTGATATTTTTTACCAATTTTATTTCGGTATATTGTGAACTTGTGGAAATAGTTCTACCTTTGTATATCATATTTCTTAAAACTTACGGAAAATAATGTCTTTCAATTCAGGTTACATTTTCGATTTCATATAATATGATTTATCTAAACTGTGTTGTAAGTTAATAAATTTCTTCCTCAGTCGACCAGGCGGAGATCGGATATATGGCGTTTTTGATAATCAACTACCAGCTGCTTTAAAAAAGCTCCCATTGGATCGTCATCTTTCTCAAAACAATGTCAGAAAAGTAATTTCAGAGGCAGATGGTTATCAGCCCCATTTGATTGCTCCCGAACAAGGATACAGAAGACTAATTGATGGATCTCTTGGCTATTTCAAAGGCCCAGCTGAAGCCTCTGTTGATGCTGTAATTTCCTAGCTATTCAGTATCCTACATGAAATACTTTGAATTCTGCAGCTATATAATATCAACGTGTGGATTTCATGAAGATTATAGTTCTCTTATGAGTTCTATTAGATAATATTGTACACTTTATGATGTTCATCTGTGAATACTTGAAACTTGACCTATTTTAGTTTTAGGGATATTTATATTACAATAAACACGATGCCCAAAATTATTGTAAATTTGCATGGTCAATGATATTTGGTGGTTAGTTATGAGAGGTGTGCGTTCTTGATTTAATATTTTGTGGGTGGTGAAACATTATAATATACTTATTTTATAAGTTTATTTACTTCTATGATTCTTAACTTTCTATTCACTTTTCACTGTTGTAAACTAAATAAGTAAGACAACTTACCAGAAAAAAAAATTATTAAGACATAATGAGAATCATTTTCTTCCATATTAAAGAGTGATTTCCCCAGACTATGGATTGTCATAATGTGGTACTTCTAGAAGGGGATTTTTTTTTTTTTTTTTTTTGATTGGTACTTCTAGAAGGGGAAATTCAAATGAAACAGTGAAAATTAAGAAGCTAAAAGTTCAGGGTGGAAAAATATCTTCAGGTTAGTCAATATGCGCCTAGTTTGAAAAAAAAAAGATAATATATCGACTGGTATGCATCAGGAATAAGAATTCTATGTTTTTTCATGCCTCCCTACCTAAGGAAGCCAACCTTGGACTTCATTCAAACCTTTTTGGTTTTCAAACTATGTACTGATCTATGTTTGATGTGCTGGCTTTTTCTTCCAAATTAGAAGTAGAATCAAGTTATAAACTAAAATTTACTTGTCAAAAAACAATTTGCAGACTAAAATATTGAAACATAAGAGAATTTTAGCGGCTCTTAGAGGATTTCTGATGGATAAAGCTTCTACAGGATGGGTTTTCTCTGGCATTCTATAAGATATTAAAGATAGTAGTGTGGAAAATTGTTTGAGGTTAGTAGTTTTCAATAATATGTGTTTTTTGGGTTAAAGCTGTTTTGAGTCTTTGTTAGTTTACTCCTTATAATGATTTGCATTGTGTCCAAAAACTCCCAGACTAATTTATATGTTATGTCCATTTAGTAGTCTTTTATATACTCTAGAGACATGTCAAGAGGTGTTTATTTTCTCATCTTTTAGGGGATGCTGAAAAGGGGAGGGTGGAGGTGAGATGAGACTTAAGGATAAAATAACTTCAGACTATGAGGTAATAGAAGTCTGGTTTATATTTTTAAGGAAAAAAATTTGCTGCATTTTTTATATATTTAGTAAGGGAGGGTTATTGATGACCGTTTGATAATAGGAGACTTTTGGATATGCTTGGTTCCTTTCAGTGAGAATGTATTTTCTTGGAATTTTTTCACAGGTCATGAGGTTTTGTGTCAAAACTTTAAAGTATCCAATCATTGTCTTTGTTGTGATGAGAAAAATCCTTGAAAGAGTTGCATTATGGTCTCTAAGGCATGGGTCGGGTGGTCATTGTAAGTGCTAGGTTTGGCATAGTTAGCAAGATTCAAGAGATGTATGTGTAGCTCTAGGATGGAGCATCATTGAAGATCAAGAGGAGGTTACACAAGGGGATTGAAGGTACTCAAGGAGCTTAAAGACAAAAGAGATCATCAAAGACTCAAGCTTCATCAACACAAGTGCCCAAGCAACAAAGACAAAGAGGAAGACCTTAGGCTTAGGTTTAGAAACCCATGTTGGTGTCTCATACGTCCTAGGAAAGCCCCTTAGAGGTTTGAATTGTTGGGAGAGTTTGATATACATTGTTGGCCCATTCTCTAACAGCTTAAGTTTTTGGAGCAACTGGTGATCTAACATGGTATCAGAGCCTTGGTTGTGGGAGGTCACGGGTTCAAGTCTCTCCATTTGCATTTTTTTCTCGTCTACATTTGCATTTGCATTCTCTTCTGTCATTGGTTTCTTTGTCTCTCCACGAACGAGTCTGGGGTCGCACGTGAAGGGGAGTGTTGAGAGAGCTTGATATACATGGTTGGCCCATTCTCTAACATCTTAAGTTTTTGGAGCAACTGATGATCTAACATAAATATCTAGTACTTGGAGTTAGAACTCGTTAGAAAGGGTAAAAGACAAGTAGGCTTAACCCTAGTCGCTTCAGCCTTGGCAGTGAACGACCACAGGATGACCAGTGAGTCGCAAAGTTGTAACCTAGCCGACTAAGTTGTGCATGGTCAACCACAGGAGGACCAGTGTCTCGCAAAGTGTGGCCTAGTCGACCAGGCTATGTCAAAGTTGACCATAGGAGTTTTGTAGGTTCTAGGTTGTCTCCCTAGCAACCTGGATGGTCGACCACAAGGGAAATCTCGGAGGTCTGTGGTCAACCACAGGAAAAGCCGATCAACTAGGCTGAGAGAAGTTTAAAAAAACTAGCCTTTAAAACCACACTCTATACATATCCTAAGCCTTCTAAAAGGGTGAGATTGATTATATTGTCAATACACATATCTACACTCTCGAGGTTTGAAGCAAGAGCTTTCAAAAGAAGCATCATCAAGGCTCCAAGCAAGACACAGAGAGGTAACCTTCCAATGCTCTATTTGTGTTTCTAGACGCATTTGGTTACCTTTAGGTACCTAGGTTCCGATCAGTCACCAAGAGTGTGGAGTAAAATCCCTCAAGTTCTTCCAAAGGGAAGTGTGGTGATTAATTTGGTTCATGGTGGAAGACTAACTCTCATTTTCACACACCTTAAACAAAATCCGAGTGTGGGATCACTAGGTAAGTTATTGATTATCCTTGGTGTCAAAACCGACATTAAAGGTTCTAAGTTAGCCTTGGGAAACCTAGGTAAATCCTAATAGGGGTGACCCCTGATTAGATTGCTTGTTAGGTTAGCCATAGTGAAAACGTACATAAATCCTAGATTGTCTCTAGGTAAGTTTTTGGGTTGCCTTCGGTACAAAACCTACAAATTTGTAAAGGGTTGTTGTTAGGGTGATCCTAGAAAACCCCTCATGGTGGAAAATCTAACGAGGCGAGTGGAACAATTTGAATAACCACAAGACTAATTGAGATAATCCATTACATATATGATTAAATTATAGATCAATTGATTATAAGGATTTAGAATAGTTGAGTAATTAGAATACATGAATTAAAATGAAAAAATCAAATATTGTATGAATACTTAATTAGTTGGGATTGACTATAAGTTGAATTAGGTAATTTTTGGAAGTGCAATCCAACAATTTTGAATAACCAAAAGACTAACTGAGAGAAGCCATTACATGTATGATTAAATTCTGGATCAACTCAATAGTTGGTTTCTTTCAATTTGATTATTCATGTATTCCAGTTACTCAACTATTCTAAAGCCATAAATTTGAGCTTCGCATGTAGGGAAATTTACCAAGCCAATTCAAAACACTTGCAAGCTAACAAAACATCTCACTATGGGAGTCAAAGGACAAAGGAAAATTTGAACAAGACTTAATTAGCCTTAAGAAAATTAAAAAACTAATAAACACCTAAGGTTCTAGAAGAGTCCTATTCAACACCCCCCCCCCTCCTTTTTCTAGGACACTTTCAGTCATCAATTGCTTCCCTTGACAGGGATACTTCTGTAGACGAATAGTATCCAGTATTAGATGGATATTTGATACATCTCAGACTCTCATTGGACATTTGGCCAACATGTCGAATTCATTTATATAATTAGAAATTAAAGTTTTTTTTACTTTTAATGCATGGTTGAGACTTCTTGGAGACATCTGGATGTGTCCAGCTTGCCTCTGAGATATTCTTTCTTTTTTTCCTTTTTAAGTATAGAGATGAAAGTATAACTGTGAAAAAAATATTGGGCATGTTGTTTTTTTTATAAAGTTAAAATATTGGGTACGTATTTAGAATTTTTAAAGATTGAATCAAGTTTTTGAAAGCGTAGAAGTGAAATATAGTGATGCTTTTGATGAAAGGAGAACGAGATAACTTTTCACTATTATTTTTCTGGATGTACATACATGCATACAGACAGGCATGCATGCATGCAAAAAATATTGTCATATTATTGGGGCGTCAGGGTTCTATCTGAATGAGAATTTGCATTCCAGACTCGATTTACAGACAATTGGCTACTTTTGAGGGAGATCCTTCTTCTTTTTTCAGCCAATATAATGTTTTGGTTTAGATGGGTTTTCTAAAGGAATGTACTACTACAGGCTGTCAAAGGCAACTTTAATTCCATTCATCCTATATAAAAGGGCCAGCCCGGTGCACAAGGTTCCTGCGATTGTGGGGCCTGAAAAGGGTTAGATGCGGAGAGGCTATTTCTGTGACTTGAGCCCATGTCCACTCATCCTATATATTTTTCTTAGTCATCACTCTGATCAGCATACATTTATTCAATGTGATTTTCAGCTTGTCTCTGTGGATTTAGATCCTTCTTCTTTTTTTTGTCACATTTTAACACTGCCTATGATGCGTGGAATTTCTTTGGTTCGGTCTTAGGTTGGACCAGGTACTTCCCCCAGCCATTTAAGTTTTCAATTCCTGGCATGATGGGATAAGTTTGGTAAAAACATCCTATTTATGTTGTCTGATAGGATTTACAGAATTGTTCAATGAAAATATCTTTTAGAACTCTAGTCTTCTTCCTCCAGGATATGTCAATATTGGTGGCTTTAGGGAGATTGTCATCTCATTTTAGGTGATAACGATAATAAGAGAGGGAGGCCGCGTTACACAAAATGTTTCTTATCATATATAATTTTTGATCTAGAAATGTAAACTATAATTTACTTTTTGGTTCTTTTACAGGAACTGCTCTTTCAAAATATAAATTCTCATTTACTCCATCTTATCATTGATTAGTTTGTATTTTGTTCTCTTCCTTAGGTGCACTTCATTCTGAAAGAACTTGTGAGGAAGTCAATTGCCGAAACACAGGTAAACAACCGTTAATAGTGACAACTGCTTGAAAAATAGTTATGCATGTTAGTGAAATCATTTTTAGGTTTTTTCTTTAGTTGCTTGATTATCTTGTCACAGGAAATCTGTACTAGTTATTTAGCTAACCGTATAGTTTTTTTTCCGAAGAAATAATTTCCTTCCTATGCTAAACTTGTGCTTGTTTTATCGGGTTTGAAAACCCCTTTTGTTCATCCCCTTAGTAAGATAATCGAGAAAATTAAGAAGAAATAAAATAAATAATGAAATGAAGAGAGACAAAAGAAACAGAAATTTGAACCTGGTTTGGGCAATGAACTCAGTCCGTTGAACACACTTCATCTTGCACATTATCTTATATCCACTCTATAGCTTCTTTTATCCATATTTATATAGTGAAAAGAATCCAAGAGGAAATTTGTTTTGATTGATTAAGCTAATCATGGAATCAAACATATGATTAATGTGTTCAATATGATCACTCTTTGATTTTTCCTGTTAATCACTCCAATTCCAGGAGTTAAATCTATCAAAGATTCTCATTCTCCCTCAAGTTGTGCTTGGACGCCTCAATGAAATTGTCCAACGTGGTAGAAATGGATGATATCAACTTAATTCAATAACAAAACTCCCCTTAAGCAAGGGCATAGCCTCCTCCCCCAATTGGAAAAAAAATTGAGAAAAAAAAATCCCCATAAAATTTTCCACCAATTTGAAGGAAAAAAAAATTCCCCCTACAATTTTTCCCAAAAAGATTCAAACCCTCCTTCCCCCAATATTTTTTCTGACTCAGCCCTGGCCCCTTGCCCTTAAGCTAAAGTGTCACGTAGAATTCTCCTAAAACTTTGGTCTCAGTGTGTAATCCAGGGACTGATCAAGTGCTCATAGTCCTCCTGCACAAAGAATTGAACTTTTCCCTACAAAATAGATAGATTTGGATCCTTGTTTATATGTCTGTACATGGGCTCAAATAGGTGTCTTATTTTAAACCTTCTTTTTCTTCTTCTACTTCTTCCTCCCTCTTTTCTTTTCGCTTTTGAAAGCTTTTTTTTTGAAAGGAAAAAATAAATAAATATTACTCATTAAAAAGACATTAAAAAAATGAATGCATACTACTCGTAAAACAGAATGAATGGAAGAGCATTGGCCAAATGCCATTGGAAAAAAGACAACTACAAGATAGTAAGTTTAAGTGAGGTTTGATTGACCTTCGCCAATATCATACGAGACAATCAACATACTAGAAGAAATGAAATAAATAAATAAAAGAGAGAAAAATGACACTGAAATTAACATGGTTAGATTAATACCCCGTGTCCGCGCCAAGCAAAACCCAACAGGTTACATTTTGTCTATTAACTTTTCTTTTTTGTATCTTTACAACAAAGCATCCGTATGTATATGGTCAAGAAAGTACATTCCACCAATTCCTTTATATCATGGGATTCTCCAATACCCTTCCTATAAAAATTAATTTAAATATTGAAGAAGGAACCTTTTTTTGGATAAGTATTCTATAGAAAAGCACTCAAAAAAGAAAAGAAACTATCTATAGAAAGAGATAAGCCCTGATAACCAAAAATAAAGGTGCTTAGAACAATAGATTTTACATTCCGCATTGGGAACTCTACACCCTAAAAAAGTCTATGATTCATCTCCACCTAGGTATTCCACCACATGCACAATGGATCCATAGACCAGGCCACTCTCGCCCTTCTGCTAAACAAACTACCCTTCCATAAGGCCAACACCTCCTATGCGGACTGCGGCATGACATATATGACTCTAAAGAGACCTAAATAATAACCACACCGCCCACATGATTGGACAAAGAATTAGCAAGTGGTTGACCGTCTTCTCATCCTCTTTGTATAGGCTACATCAATTAACAATGATTTCCTTCTCTTGTGCAAATTATCCATCGTCGAGATTCTTTTCAAAGCTGCAGACCAACCAAAAAGGTCATAATTATTTTTCTTATTTTTTAGTAGACTTATGTGTGCAAGGTGTAGGTATAGTTCAGAAAAAAAATAAATTAATAACTTGCCTAGTCTTAGTACAAGGGGTTAAAACAAAATTGTCAATGATGTTTTCTACACCTTTGAAAGGCTAAAACATCCAATGTGAATAGAGCATCTGACATGCTCACTTCACTCATCTTGAGATATCCATAAAACAAAAGAAATGGATTTGTAGATTATCTTTAGGAAAATTTTAGACAACCATGTTGTATTTCTTTCGGTCTTTTTTTTTCCTTTTTGATTTTCTGACAGGTAAATCCAACAAAAATATTTCATGTTAAGTCTAGCACAAACAAGGAAAAAAATTTGAAAAATATAATTTGTTTCTGCTCATGTTCATCATATAAACATAAAAAGTTACCCATCACCCTGCCTCCCATAAGTAAAAAATAATGATCTGATTTTTCTTTTTTACTCGTACGATATTTTTTTTTAAGAAATTTCGTGTAATCCACTAATAAAGTTTTGTTTCCATGAAAATATGCACCAGATTGAATCATTACTCAAAGTTCTATTTTCAGTTGACGATATTTCATTTCATATGTTGCTTGCATATCTAATGGCCTTTTTGTTGCTTACATGTTCTGTTTGATTGGACCCAATAAATTCGAGCATAATGATGGTTATTGTTGTGGCTATAGCTCTGTAATGATAGATTTCATGAAGTGGTGATGGTAGGGATAGACATTATCCGGAAGTGAAAGCGCAGAGCATTACTTGCATCTTAAGCCTTACTTCTTTTTTATTATACACATAACTAAAGACATTTTCTATATATCATGTCTCTTCACTGTTGCACTTGCATTCTCCTAAAGATCTGGCACCAGTCCCTTCCTATTTTATGTGGAAAGGAAAGGAGAGAAGAAAAAAAAAGCTTATAAATGTTAGAAAATAAAAGGAATGCCATGCACACTTCACATCTTTATATTTAAAATCATACGAGAAAACATTTTCTCCAATAAAACGAGTTCAGGATGCTCAGGAGTCTAACAAATTATCTTGCTTCGAGCTAACAATACTTCATGGAAATTGCAGGAATTGAAACGATTCCCATCACTTCAAGCTGATATAGCAAATGCTGCAAATGAAGCATTGGAAAGATTTCGTGACGAAAGCCGGAGAACAGTTCTACGGCTGGTGGAGATGGAGTCTACCTATCTAACAGTAGAATTTTTCCGGAAGCTTCAACTTGAGCCAGAGAAGAATCCAAATCCATCTGGTCCCACTCCCAGTATGGACCGTCCTAATATGGACCGTTACTCAGATAACCATCTCAGGAGAATAGGTTTGCAATTTACTGCTTGCTTTGTCCCCACCAGCATGATTCTTCTATTTAACATGTTCTTGTTCTTGGTCATGCTTAAACAGTTAAATTTCTATGTTGCCTGTGTAGGCACATGCAGTTGCAGGCATCATGATTAAATTACTTTCAAATCTAAATTAGATTTTAAAACAGTTCATTACTTTTCAAGAGGCAATGTGCACATGTTGGATGCTTACATATGTCGCTTGTTCCTCTCAGGATCAAACGTCACAGCTTATGTTAATATGGTTTGTGATACACTTAAGAATTCTATCCCCAAAGCTGTTGTTTATTGCCAAGTCCTCTCAGCCAAGAGAGCACTGCTCAACCACTTCTATGCTCAAGTTGGAAGAAGGGAGGTAAAATTTCTTAAATGTTACTCATAATATGTGCACATGTTCTTATTTATTATATATTTCTTGTATATTTCCTTTGCATGAGCTTTCATAGGAAAAAATGGATAAGATAAAAATGGCTTTATGTGGCATTAATTGAGTCAATTACTCATCAACCATCTGACATCATCTATCACCCATAAAATGTAAAAACAAAAAATTATATATATATAACAAAATGTTTCACTTCAACTGAAGATGTCCTGGCAAATTAGCCTCTTTTTCTTCTTCTTCTTCCTCTTTGGGAATGTAGTTGACTCTACTGCGAATTCCTTTTCATTTGACTCTACCGCAAATTCCTTTTCATAGTGTACCATTTTTGTACCAGTCGTCACTCTTCTCCAATCCCCTCTGAAGAATTATAAATATGCTCTTATTTCTTCTCCAGTTTCCATATAATCACCATTATAACTGGTGCAATTATGTTCCATTGATTAGATGAAACTGTACTAACGAGTACGTATAAATAGTGAAATAGGGACACCTTGAACGGTAATCGGGCATGCTGTCTGCATTTTTTCTCGGTACAACCTTTTTGTATTCAGTGTAGTTGGTTCATAGCTTCTTTGACACATCCAGTTGCACCTCTCTTGTGAGGTGAACTGCACCTTCTGGATAAGGTTCTAAGAAACAATTCAGTGTGTGTGGTTACTACGGTACAGCATGGCCATAAATAATTTCATATGAAGTTTCTTACCCTATTTGTGATATTACTATATGTAAACTGAAGTCTTATTCCCAATTTAGTCAATAGGGTTCTCCAAAAATGACAAAGACTAGTATCCTATTAGATGTGAATGCCTTGGAACTCATGCAGACAAACAACTTCCTGTTATTAAATGGACAATTTTAAAAAATCTATCGACTGCAATGAAGACAAAACCAGCCCTCCAATTTTTTTATTTTTTATTTATGGAAATCTAACGGATTCTAAAGACCTGTCTTCTACGAGTATCCTTTAAACAACTAACAACTCATTAGTTCTCGCATGCTAATATGGCTTATTTTGGGCAAAGTTGGTTGGGGTTTCAAATTTTGGACGGCTCAATCATGCCTTATTTGAACCAGGACAAGTAGAAGATCAGATTTTATGCAAAAAGCTGGTTTTGAGTTGAGCTTGGTTTAGCTTAGCTTAACACTAGGGTTGGACACTCACATGCGCACATACACTCAAAAGTTGTATGATTAGAGTGGACCACTAGTTGGAAGGGGTTTGGTTTCTAAGGACAAGTTTTTAGCTATCAGGCACACCTACGCAAATTTACACAATTAGAATACCCTAGTTGGAAGGCATTTGGTTTTTTAGCACAATGTCTTAGTGGTCTCTCTCTCTGTGTCTTTCACACACACATACACACACAAAGTTATACAATCAGAATAGAATAGTCTAGTTGGGAAAAGGTTTGGTTTTTAAGCACAACATCTTAGCTGTCACGCACGCGCAAGCAATTGGAATACAGTAGTTGGAAGCGATTTGCTTTCTAAGAACAAAATCCTACCTATCAATTTATGTTTTAGCAAATAATGTCTTATATTATAAGAACAAATATAAAAAGGGTAAATTATACTGAACTCTCCTGAGATTTCTGACAATTACACTAATCTCCCATGAGGTTTCAAAAAATTACACTGACCTCCCTTGCTTTACCTGACAATATACCTCTCTCCAGTCAAATTTTTTTTTCAAAATGACAAAACTACCCCTTTATAGTTTTTTTCTTTAATTTTTTAAATTTTGACCATTTTTTTTTCATTTTCTAAATAAATATTGATAAAAGCAAAATAAGTTATTTACTTTAAATTTATTTTTAACTAAAATAATAAAAACACTTTAAAAAAAGTTAGAAAAATTGGTCAAAATGAAAAAATGCAAAAGTAAATAAATAAAAGGGCAGTTTTGTCATTTTGAAGAAAAAAAATGACTAGAGGGAAGTATCTGTAATGTCGGGGAGGTCAATGTGATTTTAAAAACCTCAGAGGAGGTCAGTGTAATTTCAAAAACTTCAGGGGAGGTCAGTGTAATTTACTCATATGAAAAAGATCCAAATACTCACTTGTCAAAATATGGACTATTATTTATCCAAATATATATATATATATATATATATATAAGTTGTGCTTCCTTCAACTATCCTTTTAAAACTTGTGACTTTTTGATATTATGTTTGATTTGAAAAAATGAGTCCACAGGTATAAGGTCTGAACCAAAAATCAGAGCAGGGCCTTCCTATTAGACTGAGGTGGGGCTAGTGTTAGCCTAACCCTATTTGAACCCTTAACTTTCATTTGGCAGACCAAAGCTAAATTAAAGGCCAACAAGTACCGACCGTGACAGTTGAAATGATGAACAGCAGTTATAAAATTATAATCTGTAGTTGGCATCATGGTTGAAGTTCTATGAAGATTGAGCTGCAAACTTAAGACTTCCTTAACAGGATTATGCCGTCTTGTAGTGAATTTCTTACTGTTTTGGAGATATGAACTAAAGCTTAGTTTCCACCAAAAGAATAAATTGAATTGTCCTTTGTGGACATAAACTCACCCAGTTAGTGGCCCAGGACTCAAGTGGAGCTTCAAACACTTTAAGAACAGTAAATTTTTTTTAATTTCATAGAAGATGAAGAAAGGATGACAAAAACTGAGAAATTAATAGGGTTTTTCCTTTCTCCGTTTGTCATTCCTTTTCCTCTCATATTGTCCTGAGAATCAAGTAGAAGAAAATTGACATATTAGTAGCTGTTGTTATGACAACATTGTGATATCAATAGAATAAGTTGTTTGCCAAGTACATCCCAGCATACCGGGGAAGGCATATGGAGGAGTCAGCTTCATTCTTACTGTTGACTTGACATCCCCTAAAAAACAAAAAGGAAGAAGGAAAGAAAAAAGGCAGAACAAAAGAGTTAATTTAATTCTTGAATAAAATAGACAAATGTTGATCTGTTGTATGGTGCAGAAGGAACAGCTTGGTAAAATGTTGGACGAGGATCCCTCACTCATGGAAAAAAGAGAGACTATAGCCAAGAGGCTTCAGCTGTACAAGTCAGCGAGGGATGAGATTGACTCAGTTGCGTGGAAGTGATGGGTGCGCAATCATCAATGAATGATCCAAACCAGGCAGGAACTTTTTCCCTCATACACACAATTCATTTATTGATTAACATGCTAATTGCATATTCTTTTTGTACACTCAATAATGAAAGTTCACACGTACTCGAGGAGATTGGAATTGGGCTGGTATAATTTTAATTTTGTTGTTCTTTCTTTCCTTTTTATTCTTGTTGGTTCTTCCATTCTTTGTTCCTAAACAGTATTTGGACTTCTGCTGTGGAAGATATGAACAGTGAAATGATTATCAATGATTTTGCATTCAGTTAAGGAATGTATTACATGTTCTATAGTAACTTTGCTGGAGTAATTTATTTCCTTGTTTCTTATTTTCTAAGCATTCTTCCTCATCAGTATTGTTCTTGTTATTGCTCTAGAAATGGGGATATTCAGCAACACTTCCCGTGTCTCTAGCAAACCTTGGCTCAATTGTTATTATCCTAAACTTAATGATTAATGGGTACTTGTAAAATAAAAGAGTAGAAAAAGCTGGCTTATTGTATCTTATAATTGTCTAGACTTTATAAGAGAGTCTAGATGAGGAAGCCGAATGGGTATTCATTAAAAAATCTCAAGTCGCAAGACTTATGTATAAAATAGCGAAAAATGGAGGAAAATTTTAATTGATTTTACCTGTGGTTACATCCATTCAAAACTCAAAATGATCTAAATGATATGGTCCACGTTATTGAAAACATGTTATTTTTATGGGAGAATTAAGCAAGGGGATTGAGTTCAAAGTATTCTTGTAGTGACGTTGGAACAACTTCTTTCTTTCCTTTAATTTTTTTTTCCCATTTTCATCGGTATGTAATCTTCACTAATTTTTTGATAATAACTATTTTCAATTACCTCCAACTTTTTGGCCTTTTTTTTTATACTGGGAAAAACAGCAGTTATATTATCTTTATTTGGAAAATGGGAAAATGAGGAAAACAAAGTCCCATTCGATTGTAGCTTCTTACTCTCTCTTTTTAGTGCTAGAGTGTGCAGTCCCACCAGGAATAATTTGGTACTATTGTTGTACTAAAAATTTATCGAAAGGTGAGGCTCGAACCTATGCCAACTGCTGGGAGATGCATTCAGTAGTATGCTTTGTTGCTTTTTTTTTTTTATTATTATTTGCTGCAATGTAAGCATTTGATATACTATAATTTGACTACGGCACTAAGAACATGACAAGTGTCCCGGAAGAGTTTTGTAGAATACAGACCATAAGGGTAGCCATGCATCCAATCTGTTATCATGCCGAATTCAATAGTAGCAGTTCCGAACTGATCACTACTTTCTATCGACTATCAATCTCAAAATAAGGAAACATAGTTCTATATGGAAACTACTATCAATGGATATCTCCAAATCTCTATTTTTATGGCTCCTAATCTTATTCAACTTTGGAGATATATAATCTATAAATAAGGCCATATGGTACGCTTTCAGTTTATGTTCAATACTTCTCTTGAGTTACTGTCTCAATTTCTTTACTAATTTCATCGTCAAAGTGGCTACCACCGGAGTTTTCCTGGTGGCCCTCTGACTTCAAGATCTTGACAGGTAATTGAAGAGAGGAAGCCTTCAGACCAGAAAAGTGCAACATCAGTTTAGTGTTGGTCTATAGGAACAACGATTGTTTTCACTATTTTACGCCAAAAACCAAGCTCGTTCTCTTAAAATGTCAATGGCTCTAAGTCTTCATCCTAGAAGGAATCCTCCCAATCCTCAAGACTAGCCCTCTGTTGGAAAAGGAAGAGGAGGGGCATCCACCTGTTTGCAACAATAACTTGATCGGATGCAGCGGCAATCTGACTAGATGCAAGAGCAACTCACGGCCATGTCACAGGCTCTAGCCTCATTGGCCAAAAACCAACGAAATAATCCTCCTCCTCCTCCTCCAATCAACACCACCCATGGTGGAAATCAGCCTCATACCACTACTACCATGAGCGGAGGACCTCATAACGAGGAACTTCCTAACACACGAACGGTACACCCCCTTGTTACCATCCACACAGGAACTAACCCACAGGCCTCAACAACTTTGGGTAGAGGCATGGCACCATTTCGTCCTGCCGCACATTATCAAAGCAGGACAAGGATACCAATTCCAACAATCTCTAAAGTAGATCAAACTAATCCAGGACTTCAGCCACCCAAAGGCCCTCATCCCCCAGTCCTGGGAGAGCAGCATCCTCTTGTTGTTGCAAGACAAATCCCCCCATAAAGGGGCAGGATCAACAACGAGCACTAGCAACAGCACAACAAAACCTACCCAAGATCCCTTAGAGGATTGAGGAAATAACAGATTCTCAAGGTCAGACTATCTCAACCAAAGGGTTCCACGTTCCTCTAGAACAAGACAAGTTAGGCAAGTTACTCGGTAGGTTCTCTACTCCGTTTATCCCTGCTATAATGACGGAAGAATGACTCAAAAAGTTTATTATCCCAAAATTTACTCTCTATGATGGGTTAGAAGACCCAGGTGATTACCCTTCTCACTATTAGCATATGACGGCTTTGCACAGGGTGACTAATGCCTTCATGTGCAAAACTTTCGTTACTAGTCTAAAGGGTACCACTCTTAAGTGGTTCCACAACCTCCCCCAGAATTCAATCAACAATTTTTATGAGCTCAACAGACTATTCCTTGATCGCTTCTTAACAAGCAGAAAGTTGAGGAAGGGACTAGAATTCTTACTCACTATAAAGCATGTGAATGGGGAGACGTTGAGGGAGTACATAGCTCACTTCAATACCAAACTCATAGAGATGAACGATTGCACTCTTTAACTAAGAACCCTCCAACTGACATGGCAACGCTCATAGAAAGAGCTCGGAAGTACATTAACCTCAAGGACATTAAGACTTCTTTTCGGAAAGCTAAAAAACAAGCTCAAAAAGATAAGCAAGCCTAGAAGAGAGACAACAAAGACAATAAGAAGAGAGCCCAACGTCCTGGCAAAGGATCGGCACCCAAAGCACAAAATAACTTTGGCCCCAAAAGGTATGAAACTTATAACCCATTAAATGCCTCCCTTACTAACATCCTCCAGCAGATCCAGACTCATGAAAATCTAAGGTGGCCTGAGCCAATGAAGAGCAATCCAGATAACCAGAAATAGAAACAAATATTGTGACTTTCACAAAGAGTAGGGCCATACTACTAAAGAATGCAGAGCTCTGAAGCAGGAGATCGAGCATCTCATTAGACATAAACGACTAAATGAGTTCGTCTGCTAGGACGGGAGGTGCGACCAAAGAGATGAAAAGCCCCCTCAGAGGAGGCTAGATCAACGATCCGAGTAAAGAAGAGCTCCAAATGATCAGCATCCACCGAACGATCAACATATGATTTTCGTACTTCATATTGATAATGCAATGACTGGGATGTCTAATAGGGCCAGAAAGAGCTATGCTCGGGAGGCAAGGGCAAAACCTCATGTCATCTAGATCTCATCCATCGAGAAGAAGACCAAGACAACACCTCGGATATAGTTCTCTGAGCTGGACCTTTTTGGGGTGCATTGCCCCCATAGTGATGCCCTGATTATCTCGCTTAAAATTGCCAATTTTGATATCAGAAAGGTTCTCGTGGATACTAGAAGCTCTACCAATGTTTTGTTCTATGAACCCATCAAACAAATGAAACTGGATCAAAAGGATATCAAAACAACCATTTCAGTAATGGCAGGGTTCAATGGGAACCTTAGTTTTCCTTTAGGAAGAATTGACCTGCCAACCACTATTGAAGAATGTGATGAGCAAAAGACCTTAATATCCGAATTCATGATTCTGAATGCCAAGTCTCCTTATAATGTCATAATTGGGAGACCTTGGATCCACCAGATGGGAGCAATCACGTCCACCTTGCACCAGTGCCTCAAATTCATACATTAAGACATAGTGGTGACTATTAAAGGTTGCTAACCTACAGCTCGGGAGTGCCATGCCATTACGCTCAAGGAAAAACACTCCAAATAGCAATTACAATGACACTTTAGAGGGGAAGACTTATCCACTCTAGATCTTGAAAATCTAGAGGAGTACCTCTCTGAGATTGAAGAGTTGTTAAGTCCTAGAGGAAGGGATAACATGATTAAGCCAAAGGAAGAGTTACAAAGGTGCTCATTAGTGCTGAGGCAGAAGGAAAATATCTGCAGATCGGATCAGCTTTATGCCCTTCAGAGCAGGTAGAACTAATCGAATTCTTGAAACAGAACCTCTTAGTGTTTGCTTGGGAAACCAAGGATATGGAGGGAATAGACCCTGGCTTCATATCTCACAAGTTGATAACAGATCCAAACCATCCCCTTGTACGACAGAAGAGGACATTCGCTTCTGAATTCCATAAGATCATCGACGAAGAAGTCCAGAGGTTACTTGATGCTTAGATGATAAGAGAGGTATTATACCCTGAATGGCTCTCCAATACCGTTCTCGCAAAGAAGAACAACAATAAATGTAGAGTCTGTGTTGACTATACTGACCTCAACAAAGCTTGTCCTAAAGATAGCTTCCCTCTCCCCAAAAATGATCAACTAATGGATACCACAGCAGGTCACGAGCTTATGAGCTTCATGGACGCCTATTCTGAATATAATCAAATCTAGATGTACCCTCCCGATCAGGAAAAGACTGCCTTTATATCAAAACGAGGTCTCTATTGTTATAGAGTGATGTCATTCAGTCTGAAGAATGCAAGAGCAACTTATCAAAGACTCGTGAACAAAATGTTAAAACTTGAGATCGGAGATACAATGGAGGTTTACATTGATGATATGTTCCTTAAAAGTGTTCTGAAGTCCGACCACATCCCACACTTATCCCAGACATTCAACATCCTAAAAGAACACATGATAAAATTGGGATTCTTGGTCTCACAAAAGGGAATTGAGGCAAATCCTACTCAGATCAAGGCCCTGATTGATTTAGAGTGCCCTAAAACAAAGAAAGGCATTCAAAGACTGAATGGCAGAATAACAACATTGAATGGATTCATTTCTAAGTCTACAGACTATTGCCATCCATTCTTTAAGGCTTTGAGGGGGAGTAAAGCCCTAAAATGGAATCTGATTATGAATAGGCCTTCCAACAGCTAAAAAAGTACTTAACCTCTCTCGACCTTCTTTCAAAGCTAGTATCGGGAGAAAAATTGCTCCTATACTTGGCCGTGTCTGAAAGTGCGGTCAACTCAACCTTGATTAGGGAAGAGAAATAGGTCCAGAAGCTTGTATTTTATGTTAGTAAAGCACTCCTTGATACTAAAACGAGGTACTCTAAAATTGATAAATTGGTTTTTTCCATAGTGGTGTCAACTTGGAAGCTTAGACCATATTTCCAAGCACATCCCATTGTGATCCCCACATCCTATCCTTTAAAGTCAATTCTTCACAAACCTAAAATCTCTGGGCGATTGGTTAAATGGTTAGTGGAGTTAGGAGAATTTGATATATCTTATGTTCCACAAACTACAATCAAGGCTCAAGCATTGACAGATTTCATAACTGAATTCGCTGAAGTACAGCATCCTGAAGCTCAGACCCCTACAAGCACTCCAGCATGGATACTTTACACATATGGATCTTCTACAAACAATGGTGTTGCAGTAGGACTAATACTCTAGTCCCCCGATGGGGCCATTATAGAAAAGGCATTATACTGGGTTTCAAAGCCTCTAATAACGAAGCAGAGTATGAAGCACTGATCCTTGGATTGAAGTTGGCACTAGAATGTGTGGCTTTAGATCTTAATATATTTTCTGACTCCTAACTCGTGGTCAGTCAAGTTCTAGGCAAGTATTCAACTAAAGATAACAGAATGATAAAATATTCAGAACTGGTGGACTTATTGAAAAAGTCTTTTCTTAAATTCTCTATTCAGAAGGTAGACAAGAACCAGAACTCCAGAGCAGATGCACTAGTTAATATGGCTTCTCACTTACAGCCCAAGAGGGACTTCACTATGAAGATTTCTTATCAATCAAGCCCCAGCATTGAAATATCACAAGCTCTTCAGATTTTAGAACAATATTCCAATTAGATGAATCACATTGTTAGATATCTAACGAAAGGTTTCCTTCCTGAAAATAAAAACCAAGTCAGAAGGATCCATATTAGAGCAGCTCGGTATCTAATCCTTATAAATAAACTATACCGAATATCTTATTCACATCCCTCATCCTACGATTGACTCCTGAGGAGGCTCAATACATCCTGGCCGAAATACATGAGGGGGATATGTGACAACCATAGTGGTGGGAGAACTTTTTCCCACAAAGCTCTATCTCAAGGATACTACTGGCCTAGCATGTTGAGACAAGTTAAGGACTACATTCAGAAGTGTGACAAATGCTAATGCTTTGCTCCTTACCAACACTAGCCTCAACATGATATCATTCCTATAGCCATTCATTGGCCATTTTCCCAATAAGGAATGGACATTGTGGGGCTATTGCCAAAAGCCTCACAGAACAAAAAATTCCTACTAGTCACCATTGACTACTTTTCGAAATGGGCAGAGGTTGAGCCATTGTAGAGGCTGAGCCATTGACCAACATCACCAAAGCAAAAGTAAAAAACTTCACATGGAAGAATATCGTGTGTAGGTTCGGGATCCATAAAGTGATTATTTCTGATAATAGGACATCATTCACAAGAAAAATGTTCGGGAAGTTTTGCAAAGATCTCCACATTAGCCACCACTTCTCCTCTTTATGGCATCCACAAGCCAATGGGCAGGCCGAAGTCATTAATAGGACCATCTTAGAAACCATAAATAAGAGGTTGGAGGAGGCCAAGGGAAAATGGATCGAAGAACTCCCAGGAATTCTTTGGGCCTACCGAACTACGAAGAGGACTCCAACTATTGAAACATTGTTCTCACTCGCATATGGAACTGAAATAGTCATTCTTGTCAAGATCAATATGCCAACCCTTAGGACGGACTTCTTTGACCAAGAAAACAATGACCAAAAGCTTGTAAAAAATATTGATATTCTTGATGAAAAACGTAAACAATCGCAGATCATAATAGAGGCCTACCAACGAAGGATGGCCAAATGTTTCAACAAAGGATTGAAACCTGTCAACTTTCAACTCGGAGACCTCGTCTTGAGAAGGGTGTTCCCAAATACTAAAGATCCTGCTATGGGAAAACTTTTTCCTAACTGGGAAGGACCCACTGTATAACAAAGATTGTAAGATCTACCACTTATTAGTTAAAGGATCAACTAGGAAACCTGCACCCAAATCTTAGAACATCGAGCATTTGTGCTAGTATTATCAATAAACTTCATAATTTTTGTGCATTTTCCACCCTATTCAGACCCCTAAAAGCCTTGTATTTCATTACAAGTGTTACAGGTCTGAACCATTATTTATTACGGGATTGCCATCCTATTCAGACCCCTAAAAACCTTGTATTCCATTACAAGTGTTATAGGTCCAAACCATTATTTATTGCGGCATTACCATCCTATTTAGATCCCTAAAAGCCTTGTATTCCATTGTAAGTGTTACAGGTCTGAACCATTATTTATTGCGGCATTGCCACCCTATTCAGACTCCTAAAAACCTTGTATTCCATTGTAAGTGTTACAGGTCTGAACCATTATTTATTGCGGCATTGCCACCCTATTTAGACCCCTAAAACCTTGTATTCTATTACAAGCGTTACAGGTCTGGACCATTATTTATTGTGGCATTGTCACCCTATTCAGACCCCTAAAAACCTTATATTCTATAACAAGCGTTACATGTCTAGACCATTATTTATTACGGCGTTGCCATCCTCTTCCGACCCCTAAAAATATTATATTCCATTACAAGTGTTACATGTCCGAATCATTATTTATTGTCGCGTTGCCACCCTATTTAGACCCCTAAATACCTTGTATTACATTACAAGTGTTACAGGCCTGAACCATTATTTATTGCGCAATTGCCATCCTGCTCTGACCCTTAAAAATCTTGTATTCCATTAAAAGTGTTACGGGTCTGAACCATTATTTATTACAGTGTTGCCACCCTATTCAGACCCCTAAAAACCTTGTATTCTATTACAAGTATTTACAGGTTTAAATATCTTGTTTAAATCGAATCTTTTGCAAAAAATTCTTAAATTTAGAAGATCTAGTACTTTGGAAAGTCGTTAGAGTTAGTATTCAGATAGATCATGCTAATATGGAGGAGAAACTTATAGCTAAAAGGGAAGATAATCTCATTAAATACTAGGAGGATTACAAAAAGGGAAACTGAAAGCAAGAAAAGATACAAAAAAAATTATTATTCTGTAAGAACATTCTTCTTATCTTGCTCGGTGGCCCTTGGTTGCTCGGAAGGAGAGGGATCCATAGCTGGCTCTATTGCTCTAGTGTTCTCTTCCTCATCCTCAACTTCCGAAACAAAGATTTCGTTTAGACATACCAAGCTAAGGTTGGGGTACAACTTCTAAAGATTCTTCATATACATTTTGTACCCATAATCAATAAATTTTTCTCCTAGTTTATGGACCTCTGCCCTCAGAGCCCTTTTGGTCTAAACCTTCACAGCCTCAACACTTTCAAAGAGCTCTTAGGTAACGGCCACTTCGAAGTCGGCCAGTTTCTTATTCAGTCCCTCCAATTCTGAAGCTAAAGCGTTTTTCTTTGATTCCAAGATGGGCTGCTCCCTTGAACATAAATGTGGCATACGCCACCTTTTAAACTTCTGTACATGTCAGGATACGAAAGATCCTGTTCATCTCCAGTAGCCACTCCTTGGCCACTGTTGCTCCCTTCGTGCCACCAAAAGATGATGGTTTCATCTCTTGAAAGCACTTATATGAGAATGTTTGATCCCTTTCGTTCCTTTGTTGGCCGCTTATGTTGACAGGACACTCCTGTCGTATCGGCTCGCTTGTACTAGCCTAACTCCTAGGTAGAGCCTCAATAACTCTTTCCATTAAGCGCTCTAATCGGTCTAATCGATCCATCTCACTCGGGGGTTCCTGGCTATCGTCATATTCTTGGTGTTAACCATTCGCTGTAAAAGATAATAGTTAGCATTTACGTAAGATAGGCAGTCATCGTTCATGTATGAGTCTAGCATAGTAACTAAGCATTATCTATGGGCTGACTCTTTTAGAATTAATAGTCTTAGTACTCTAGTCCTGTCTCACATGACTCACTAAAATCTAAGGCTCAGATCTGATACCATTCTGTCACGACCCGAAACCTCACCCTATGCTGATTGGGGATCTCGGGGCCGACCCTCTGGCCGTCCCTACTTTTTATTTCTTTTGTATCAGTGATAACAATGTGTAATATAAAACTTGAACAGTTATACAGCGGAAGTCTTAAATAGTCATAATAAGGTTCTACATATATCAAATGAGAACCAACATCACATCACCCTTAGGTGGTGAATACATGGAATAACTATATCATCTCTAGTACATTTTTCAAAATGCTCTCCTATGCTCTTAAGCTCCTACCGCTGTCTTGCAGCGTCGCTTCTCTCTGTCATAGGTCAGGGTCAATATAAAAAGAACATAATCCAAGATAAACAAATACATGATAACATAATAGCCAATCATGAAATAGGATGTTACTATAGCTAATAAAAAAGAATATATCAATAGCCAATAGAGTGGCTATCACAATAGCCAGTAGAATGCCATAATAGCAAATAGAATTAATATCACAATAGCCAGTAGAATGTTATAATAGCCAATAGAATGAATATCACAATAGCCAATAGAATGAACATCATAATAGCCAATAGAATGTCATAATAGCCAATCAGGACAATAGAGATCACAATAACTAGTCAAGAATAAGTAAATAAATGGTACAAGGTATATGAATCATCAATAGGGGTCTGTCAAAATAATAGCTATATTGCCACAATCAATAGGTAACCAATCAATCGTAAACCAATGGATAAGCTTTCAACCTATGATCATTCATAGGAAAATTATAATCATTCTATGGATTCAATAAGTGATATGATATCAATAACTTTTTGATGCATATTACTATTAGGGCCTATCATATCCTCTATCCTTGTGTATACGACGTCATACGTCCATTCATGGACACTGTCACATGTTCCCACACTTAAGGTTCCAAAGGTCCAGCCTCGCCGAACCAGTGAATAGCTTCGTGCACTTTAACCCGTAAGTCCATTAGCATTTCAGTAACTAACCCATTCAGTAAAAGCATCGGATGGACAGTTGTGACTGAGCACAACTCCAGGTACTCATAATATATCATGACTATCATAATTCCACGAAGGGTGTATATATAAATATAGAATATCATTTTTCTTAGTAGCGAGAACATATCTGTTGGCCTTTCAAGGCATGGTACAAAGTGTAAAATCAATTATGAATATAACAGTCAATAATGTCCACAAGAAAAGACAAGTATCACATTGTGGAAACAATAAGCATTGAGTACGTATAAGAGTACAACTTTTGGCAGTGGAAAGAATAACCATAACTACGAATACCACATGCAAGAGATTGGATTTTACTTACAGTAAGAACATATCAATCTGTCTTTCAAGACATGGTACAAGGTGTACTAACAATCATAATCTAGATATAACAATTCAATCCTCAATAATTCCCACAATATAGAACAAGTATCCAATTGTAAACATCAAGTCCATAGTCTAGCTATAGCAATTCAATTCTCAATAATCCCCATAAGATAGAACAATCATCCAATTGTAAACCAATAGATATTAGGTACGTATTTCCATAAGATAGAACTATCATCAGTTTGTGGGATCAATAAGGTCAAATAGGTATAAGAGTACAATTGGGCAATATCAAGAATAATATTGACATGGCTAAGAAATATCGCATATTAGAGCGTCGGGGTTTAATTACCTTTAACAGTTCGTTCTTTCTCAATAATTAGTCACTTTCCTTTTTCCTTTTAAAGTCCCTATAAATCAGTAGACATATCTCAGTTCAATACTATATATAGCCTCACCCCCTTAAAAATTATTCAATTTCATACATCGATATTGTAGATGTCTTATTTGGGAAAACGGACTCTATCATTGAGTCCGAAACGTCAAAGAAAATATGTTTAGGCTTTTACGGATTTTAATTTGGCTTTGGGCAGGCGTAGGGGCAATATAGTAATTCGGTACTTTTCGAGTCTTAATTTTTTGGGACCCCGTCTCGTGAAATGTACCCTTTTATTGGGTTTAGAATTCTCAAAATAGTAAGATTACACTATACTTTCATTTTACTTGGACTCCAGATACTATTTCAATAATTAACTATATTTTATTTAATTAATCTATTGAATTAATATTATATATTATTTAGATCAAAATATAACCACACATGCCTCAGTGGCACGGTGGTCCGCGTGTGAGGGTTAAGTGCCCACACGCTCCATGGTCTAAGGTTCGATTCTTAGGGGCAGGCAACCCCCTTTATTTTTCAACCTATTTATAAAACAAACAGTGGACAATCCTAAAACAGGGATAACATATCCCTATCCAGAATAGGTCTTAACCAAATTAATTCACTATCCTTACAACCAAACACCCCACATACGTATTAAATCAACTCCCAATACTACGCCGTTTTGAATATAACCTAACCCAGTTCATTTCAGGTTGGGGCCCAACCCAACTCTGACCCATAACCGACCTTGTTACTGTTCTTCTTCTTCCGGCCAGATCCTAGAACCTTCTCTAGCGCCGGCTGACTTTTTTCAGTAGAGTTTCGGTGTCGGTCCAACATGGTTCGAACCCAAATTTTCCAAGGGTTCCATTTCTAGGGTTGAATCTTCAAACATTTCAAGCCTTGGCCGTCAAACAACCACTCACAGTGGCTACTCCGGCGAGGGTTGTTTTTCCAATGACCTCTATTCCTTTTATTTTGTGATGTTTCAATGGATGATTTTAGCTCATTTTTCTTCCCATATGTTCCTGTGAGTATAGGGAGCATTTTCCCATTCCTAAAATGGCTTAAAACTACCAAAAAGCCTCACTACCCTAAACCTGCAACTAGCCATAGTTCTTCATTTCTTCACTATTTTACTCTCTATTTCTTCCTAATTGTTCCATTTTCTTTATAGATTAAGACCCTATATTCATTTACAAGTTCTAAGCAAGTTTTGTAAAAACCTAAAACAGAAATTCATAACTTTAAATCTTACCTTTTCTTGCTTGTGGTAACTCTGCTTCCCTCATCTTCTTTCTTCTTCTTAGACTTCTTTGCTTTTCTTTTCTTATTTCGTTCTCTTTTCTAATACATGCGACGCATGCTTAGATAGAAATTCACCCACCGCCTCTCCATTTATTTCTTTCTCTCTCTGTTCTTTCCTTTTTTCTTTCATTTCTTTGTTTTATCCTCAAAGATATTTGTATTATTATATATATATAAGCATATAATATGTATATATACATAAGTGGTGTCAGCACACCACAAACACACACACAACCAACACTTACCTCACACCTATTTATGCACTTTTTGTATATATATATACACACACACACACACACACAGACACTTACATATATATATATATAACACTCACACAGAGCACAATATATATATACCCACGGTTACACACACAAACATATAAATATTACTCACATATATACACACTATATACACATATAACACACATACATATATACATGCATACCGTTACATATATGTGTATATATATATACATACCCACAAATGCATATATATATATATATATACATATGTACCGGTACATCGATACATACTCATGGCTTTGCTCAGGTATTATCTAGGCATTCGGGACTGTTTGTATTCTAAAATCGGGCTATTTATTTAATATCGAAGAACGAACTCTAACAGCTCAGGTTTACAGTAGTTGCTCGGTCATATTTTGGGTTGGGGCATTACAACAAGCAAATAAAAAGTAATTGTGTTGAAGCTTCAATAAGTAAAAGCTTCAAACAAAGAGGTTGGGTTGTTCACTTCATTAATTTGATTTGAATTCACTTCACTAAAGATTAAAGATAGGGGTCAGGTGAGCAGTGAAGGCTCATTTAGTAAACAGCAAAAGAGCAACAAACACCTACTCCTCACCTTCACCTTCCCCTTCACCTTCACATTTTGTGAAGTAAGGGTCAATCATAAAAGACCTTTCTCTATGGTTGTGTGGAATTCTATTCGTTTCCTATTTTTTTCAAATTTTTTGCACAACCATTTCCTTTTTTAAGGTTGTGTTGGTGACAACACAATTCCACTCCAACCCTAAAAGGGCCCCGCAATCCTTTATAATTTCTCCATATGAATCATTTTCCATAATTTTTGCATGCCTTCTGGGTGCCACCACAACCTCAACTTTAAGCTCCATCACTACCCTTAGCCCATTCTTCCAATATTTTCCATTTTTAGAGAACATCAAATTTAATCACTTTAAAAAAAACTATGAAAATACTTTTCCAAATTATTTTGAGCCATAAGAAATTGAAAGAAATGTATGAAATAAAAATCGAGCTGAACCCGGTTACATTTTGTAGTCTGGGTTCGCGAAAACGGAAGGAACCAACTTGTGTTACGAGCTTCTCTATCATGTACGTCGATGTAAAAATCTTTCTTGTTAATAGGATGCTACAAAATCGGGTCGTTTATGTATTTCCACAATCTAAGTCTAGAGGTCTCACGATGGTAACTTCGGAAGAATCTCAGAGAGAAAATGAAGAGAGGATCCAGGAGAGTTAACGGATAACCAAAAATCCTCCCACACTCATCGCGTAACTAAAAACGCGGTATATATCTGCGTTGGTTCAAATTTGAAACCAACCAGAAAATGATAAGAATTTTAATCTTATCACAACTCTCATTCAAATCTTGTAGATGCCCAAATGGCTATGGGTTCGGGTCAAGCCTGTCACAATATCCAACATCTCCCACTCATCCACATAAGGTGAGTACAAAGTTCTCTACATCACCTTCCACACACAAGAAATGGATCGTGCAACCGGATGAGAAAGATCGGGGTAGGAGTACTGTATCAAGCTACCATCACACCAACATAGTATCTCACTACAAACAAACAAATGATCTCATCTATGCCCTAAACTATTCCATTACACCAGATTCAACATCTCTTATCCCTCACGAGAACTAATCTCAATGCGATGCTTGAACCCTCCAATTTGTATTGTACTCATGATCACATTGATAAACACATAAACCGACAGATCGCTTGGGAAATGAGTCACAACACAATAATGTATTACAGAACCATCTTCCCTAGGTATTCACGTTAATCCAATTGAACTCAACTGCTTTCCTAGACATGCCCCGTCGGACCGCATCAATCATGGTCCTTTAGCAACATGCTAAAGTAGCAACATCAAGCTTTCTCTTTATAACGTAGTCCTAGGTCACAAAGGGCACAGTGAAACTCAAAGTGGTTCTTAGAGCTCACATAATGATGAAAGAATGATACATTTAGTCACTGTCTTTATTAAAGGTCACGTCAATAACATATACAGTATGTAATGTATGCTACAACAGAGCTTCCACTCAATTGGGCATGTCAATCTCAATCTCATAAAAATAAGAATATACGTCATACGAATCTTAGTCTAGTCGCTATCTAGCACACGTCGCTATCTCAGCGCCTAACCCGAACATCCCAACCCAATCACTCTCCTAGCGCATGTGTGAAAGTTTGCATTCGGCTTTCTTCAGGTTACATAAGGTGTGTAGTCAACCTTCATGCTCGATTCTTTAAAAGAGTCTCATCTTAACCCTCATTGTCAAGGTGACATATATGATAAAGATGAATTCTCCCACTAACCAAGAATTTAGTGTCTCATCTTGCTTGCTATCTAAGCGCCAAGGCGATTGCTCGTGTGAGAGAGCCAATCAAAACCTGTTGACATCTTTCATGTATACTCACAACATCAAAAAATCATCTCAATATGAATACGAAATCATATAATGATGAAATAGTGTCACACGGTGTCCAATATATCAAATCCAAAATAAACCCACAATTAAACGCAAGATGTAAAACATCACTAAGTATGGGCTTAGGATCACCTCTCTTTGCGCAATTCTATCTCAAACATGTATAGTGAAAAATAATGCCAATATGTTTGGTTCTTCTATCACCGCTATTGGTCTACCAGCCCACTAACGAGCCAAAGCTTCCAGCCTAGTGGCGAGTCCGCACGGTTTTGTTCTTATGGTCCCTAAGTCCAAAAGACACCACAAAAAGCAAAAGGCATCACCTGTACTTATATCCCTCAAGCTTGTAAAGCTTATTAATAATGTGGAATAAAGTTGCAATGAATGCAATACTTGTATATGATATAGCTGTCATACAATTATAGCTGATGAATATATCATCCTAACTATACGGCACTATGTTAAGACGTTACTAGAATCTCCACAACCAAACTACTACCTCAATTACGATGACCAACCATGTATTTTTTACATCACTTAGATATCAAATAAACTAATTAACTAAATCTCAATGAGCAAATACTAAGTCGCTCTAATAGTTAGACCATCTATACGAGCAAAGCACTAAGCTGCTTTAATTATTTGACAATCCATATGAGAAAAGCACTAAGCTGCTCTAATAATTTGACTATCAATAAGAGCTGCAAAAACAATCGAGTACACATCCCAGTGCACTTCAGAATCTCAACTGAGCTCAAATAGGAAATTTCACAAAAATATCACTTTCCCTACTAATCCAATTGTAATGATCAAAATTATAGTATGCCCATATCAATCTGTCGATAAGTTACGACTGTGTTAACAAGATCGCTTATAGATTTCTCAAGACAAAATGAGAAATCCCTCAAGGCAATCTTCATAGAACTCAAATCCAAGCATATTCTACTTCATCTATGTCCTCATCAATATAGGACAACCACCTTCACCTGGTGACAAAAAATTTCATATATATCAACAACCATATAAAAGATCAAAATACTTTCTTCGGATCATATGTGCCTTCCTTGATCAACGTGAAGCCAATTGTTTAATGAAATCTAAGGTTTCACTGGCTTGGCGATGGCTTTAGGTCATAAATGAATACTTGAGTAAGCAAACTTTGCGCTCTTTTTTCATTAACCTTAAAGCCCAAAACTTCATAGACGATCTTTAGGTCACAAATGAACACTTGAGCAAGCATACTTTGGGCTCTTTATTCATTGACCTTGAAGCCCAAAACTTGATCCACATAGAATCATCGTCTAATTCTCCATATAGGAAATCATGTCTAAGTCTATCTAAAAAATTTCTAAGATCTAACATGTGCGACAATCATTGGAATAAGGTAGATGGAGACAATACTTCCCACTGGGGAGAATCTCTTTATATAGTCAATATCCCCTTTGGGATAGGTCATTTTCAAAAAAGATAAGACATAAACACTAATTAATCACCCCTACACAAAAAAAGATAAATCATTCTCAAAGTTTGATTCTTTGCTAATTTAGCTTAACTTATCACTCATAGCAGCCATCCTTACACTAGTAGAATAGAAAACTTTTGTCTCTACATAAGAAGCAATATTCGCTTAAACATGTGGAGTAATAGTAAAAATTTCTCCCTTCAATCTTACAAAGATGATGAGAAAAGATTTTACATTTGCTTCTACACAACTAAAGATCTTAAGAATCTTCCTCCAGTAGTATAATTCCAACTAATGGTACACTCCCACTACTCGGCAAGTTACTCTCACTATCTAAAACAACATCAACGATTCTAAAATGAGATAATAATTTTTCACCCTCACCGAGAGATGGTGTGACTTTTATAGATTCCATTTACCTACAAAATTAAAGATCCTTTAAAGTTTTCTCACTGCACAACTCAATTTAGTCATTCCTTAACTTGGGGTGTTCAATTAAAAATCCAATAGCCCTTTAAACTTTCAAAAAGAATATTTTAAAAAGTTAGCAATTTTTAAACTTAGGGCCAAGTTTTCACAAAAATAATAAATAATGTGAACAAATCACATAAACCTCAAAAGATGATAAGTCGTCTAAATTAGGCTTTTCACCATTTTTAATTTTAAAGGAATTAACTATTAGGGCGCTTAGTTAAAAATATAGGCCACACAAAACATATTTGCGCCATCATCGACCTAACCGTATTTAACAAAATCTAATTTCCTCATTTTTCTCACTTAATTGTCTTGAAGTAATCAAACATGTACTCTCGCTTACAATTAGAGTGAAGAATTTCAAAATTCTTCATTTTTGATACTCAACCTCTTGACAAATGTTTAAAACAACTAATGCTTATAGCAATACTCAAAGCAACTAATGCTTGAGCTAGGTGAGCAATCATAGCGCGAGTAAAAAAGTAAGAAAACAATAGGTTCTACTATGTGCCAAATTTTCATAATATCATGAGTTTGCATATACTATTAAGACTGACTCTAGTGGATAATTAAGGAGTCGGTCTATCTTACAAATAAGGTTTCTTATAAGCCTTTTCCAATCAAATGGGGTTTACACACTGATAGACTGATTTATGCAAGTAACCCCAATAGGTATTCTCAAGCTAATCTAACCATCCAATCTAGTTCAATGTGTCTATGTTATTGTTCAAAAAATAACATCGTGTAAAGCCATAAAGAGATAAGTCCAAAATTATTAAATAATCCAATGAGACAGAGCCACTATCATACTCATATAATGAAGCTACTTCTAACATGGGGTAGATCAAACTAATCAATCTACATTGAACTATTATTTCACAAAGAATAAATAGTTCCATTCAGTCCCAAAGACTGAAATTTAAAGATGAGAAAAAAAAAAACAAAAATCAATTGGATTTGAGGTGGACCAAACGTCTAGTCAAACACTAATATCCAATTATTTTATCATAAGGCCATGTGTTGCTCAAAAGAATTAATCAGCTCCCTCTTGTGGCGATTAATTCTTATGTTACCACTTGTGCATAATGTACAAAATACTATGAGCATTGTAAAGTCACGCTCTTTACACATCATTTTATGTCTTTTACTTAATCTCTTTTCTTTTTTTAATAAAATGGTCAACTTTGACTTAGTACAATTACGAGCAAAATGATCCCTTTTATTCTTAAATAGCAGTTCATTCTATATCTCATTATCTATCATGTATGCCCCTATGACACTTGACTTTCTTGCCTACTTTTGGCACAATTTTCTTAGCCCCACCCTACTTAGTAACTTTTCATTGTCTTTAAACATAGGCCCAAAAGCCTTGTTTGGCCCACCCAAGGCGACAAGGTTAGTTTAGGAGTTCACCTGTTGGCTCTACCTTTTGTCTCAAGATGACGCATTATTTTAAAAAATATTTTTATTTAAACAAGTAACGTCATCTAGGTTTTTTTTTTAAAAAAAAAAAAATTTAAATGCAAGCCAAGTTACTATATGAAAAGAATTTGCTGCTCACCAAAGGCAAGTCAATAATTGTTATGGAACTAATCCAAACAATTTTTCAATGAGATTTATTTATATGCAGCTCTACATAATAAAGCGCATTTAACAATTTAATTAATTATGTCAGGCTTCCATGTCTTAAGGTATTGGAATATGTTTTCTATTGGTCAATGTCTACACATATGCTATATGTGTGATGTGGTCATTCTAAGCAGTTATATTGGTTAAGTCAGCATTCACATTCATTTAGGTTATTTCACTACTATCATAGTGTGCAATGTGACATTTGCATACATTCATCATATTATTCTACTACCAGAAATTTAATTAAAAATATTATTCTATTATACACTATGAGATTAAATTTCGCTAGACTCATAATTGTCTCTCATTTATGTAAACAGAAGTATACTTTTAAATAATTTCGAGCAAAATAATTTTGAATTAAATCAAATTTAATTCATCCACATAATGATTTCTGAATTAAAATAAATTTAATCCATTCACATAATAATAATAATAATCAATGCGCATATTCTAAAGTGCATAGACTCTACTTAAGCCTAGTTGGCATTCTAGTACATCATGCCAAGATAATTTATGGACATATGAGTTTGCGGCGAAAACACATTCCCTTACAAGGCTTCATAAATAAATATAACCCTTTCCAAAATTTATTACATTGTAGAATGAATCTATTACATCAATCTACTAAAAGTAATAAAATAAATAGGGATGCTGCGTCAATATTTCATATATCACAAAATTAACCTTGTTATTCCATACATCACAATAATACGTGTTCTAAAATATCAATTAAATAAGTCCATCCAATCATAACATACATCCATATGTATAATAATATAATGGGTCTTGATGATGGCTTTCACCACACCTCGCCAAAATAAGAGTGGGTATTTAGACCTCACAATTAATGATGATCAATATTATATAATAATAGTGCAATACACAACTATCCACATGATAATTAATTCATAAATGATCCACACATAATATAATTATTCATAATTTTAAGAGTCTTTTCAAGAATTTTTCATATTTAAAATAAATTTTTTGAAATTTTTAACCAATTTTGGGATAAAAGCCTAATTTTTAAAGCCCCCAAAATATCAAAAATAGGTAACAAATTTACCAAAAATAATTTGGACCCCCAACAGTATACTAAATATTGATATGTGATTTTAATATCAAATATAGCTCTCTCGAATTTTTGAAAAATCATTTAAACACATTTGACACTTTTTCGTAATAAAAATTAATTTAAACTAATTCTTAAAAGCGAAAAAATTATAAAAAATATATCACGGGGTCACAAATTCAGTGAGTGAGGCTCACTCTCCAGAGGTGTCAAAAAATAGGCTCCAGAAGACGATACATGTGCTCCCACATGCCCCGCCGAGAGTGAGGATTGCATTTCTCTGCAATTCATCTTCTCCAAAAATAAGGTTTGGCCATGATTGCTGTCAAATTTTTTAGACCTTATATCTCCCTCATTTCTTGATGAAAAATTATGTTCCATATATCATTGAAAAGCTCTCGCGACAAGGAACAATTCGATATAAATTTTGTGCATAATAATCAAGGTTTTACAGATCGTATTAAAATTCAAAAATTCATATTAAAGTTATGTTTTCTTGAAAAATCATAACTTTAAACTCAGATATCTCATAAATCCGACAATGGATCATCATGAAATTTTAAGGGCTATATATTGGGTTTATAAAGAACACATCCATCGTGGCAGATATTTCAAAAGGTGTTCTTATAATGATCTTTTAAAAATCATCCGTGTGGGTTAAATACATGATTTTTTTTAATAAATACCCATGCATACATCACATATATTAGCGAACACAAGCCTATGACTCTGATATCAATGAAGGAAATATATGAAATAACAATCGGGCTGAACCCGATTACCTTTAGTAGGCCGGATTCGCGAAAGCGGGAGGAACCAGCTTGTGTTACGAGTTTCTCTGTCATGTACGTCGATGTAGAAGGTTGATGTAGAAACCTTTCTCGTTAATAGGACGGCTACAAAATCAAGTCGCCTATGTATTTCCACAATCCAAATCCAGAGGTTTCGCGATTGTACCTTCAGAAGAATCTCATAGAGAAAATAGAGATAAGATCTAGGAAAGTTGACGGATAACCAAAAATCCTCCCACACCCATCGCGTAACTAAAAACGCGGTATATATATGCATTGGTTGAAATTCAAAACCAACTAGAATTTTAATCTTATCACAAGTCTCATTCAAATCTTGTGAATGCCCAAATGGCTATGGGTTCCGGTCAAGCTTGTCCCAATATCTAATAGAAATAAAGATCGAGGTTTGCGGATAAACTGATTTTGTACCTAATGCTAAGCATTTAGATAAAGAAAGTGGAAGGTGCAAAAGGAAAGAAAAATTACAGAGTTTGAGAAGCTGGGTATGAACCTATTTCTTGGTAGCCTGCGTGTCAGCGCCATAATTCCTAATCTTTTAGTCAATATAAATGAATAAACTCACTTAGCACTTCTTATGTGATTACTGGCATCAATTATCCAACACTTTGCAGTTTATGGCTTATGACTACAGCTCCAGTCGATCAGTTCACCAAAGCCTCCATTTGGTTGCTTGCTGAGGAATTAATGAATGTTCTCATGGTTCATTTAATTGGATCCAAAATCCACAGTTCTAAAATCAACACTGAAAGACCCATTTTCACTTGACATGAAGGGTTTTGATGTCTTCAATTGACTAATCTGGGACTACATACAACACACGCGCATATACCTTCTGTACATATTATATGACAATCATATATAAATTAAACAAGGTTTTGATGTCTTCATAAAACATAACACAGTTCCAAACAAGAACATATAATGCCCTTAAGTAAAAGGAAAATGTTATGTATCTCTAATTTATATACCTAATTGCATTTCTAATGTGATGTGTTACTATGTGATATTTTAGGTCCCACCTGATATAATTTCCAAAACCACCATTTAGTGACATATGAAATCGGGGATACAATATAAATTGATGATCTCTAGCATTGATCTAAGCAAAACTCATCAAAAAATAGAATGAAGTGAGCAAGACAAAACCTCAAAGGAGCACGAGTTATGAAAAAAATCTTCTTCTGGATTCGTGCAATATTGCAGCTTGTGATAAAATCATGGATCTGAGTCCAGCTTGCTTGTTAAGCACAACTCATGCAATTCATTAAGAATTCATTCCTCTCCAGTATGGCCACCTAGAACCAAAACCCTAGTCCCTCCAACCACGCAGGTGCTATGACCCCAAGCATATTTTGGCAGCTGCCTAGGAACATTGAGAATCCTCCATGATGGTTTTTCTTCAGAAGCATCTAACGAGAAAAGATAAGATAAAGAGTGCAGTCTAACAATAAAACCACTAAAGATGATAATCCTCCCACAAGGCATACTTACGGCAACACGATCAAGTCTAGAAGGAATCATAACACTCTGACTGCCTATGCCAGTGAATGCACCAAGCTCCAGTAGCCTCCACTGTGGCTCTCCATCCTCCAAATCAATGGCGTATTCACCTGATTCGTAACTGCAGGTTCCTACTCTTTGCAAGACCACCAAACATAAGAATCTTACACTATGTTTGGATGGAAGGAATTGGAAAGAAAGAGAAGAGAATGAGAAGGAAGAGGAGCTTATATCATGTTTGTTCTAAAAATTATGAAGGAGAGGGAGCGAGAGCTTAACCCTTATTTAAGCAATTTTGTTATCCCTCCAAAAGTGGGAGAAAATGGAAGGAAAGGAAAGAATAATTTAATAAATTTTTAATAATACCAATATTACCCTTAAAATTATAAAAGCCAAAATAAAAATGACACTCCTATCCTAAGGCATTCAAATACACATTGTTTTGTATAATAGTAAACTAATATAAAATCATTTCCTTTCCTTTCTCTCCTTTATCATTCCCAAACAAGATAAAAGAATTCCTCTCATTTCCTTTCATCAGTTACCCAAACATAAAGGAGGGATTACCCTCTCTTCTTCTCTCCTTTCCTTTCCCTCATAACTAATACTCTCATCTCCTTTCCTTTCCCTCCTACTTATCCAAATGAACTGTTAGTCCTTCCATAAATTGAAAGAGAGTGCCCCAATTTAGAGGGATGAGCCTATGAAGTAAGAATCCCTTTCCACATTGGTTTATCTGTAGTGAGATCCAACAAATATATATCACTAAAAAGTACCCCTGCATCTCTGCAACCACCCGATGGATAACTTGGAGCCTTCTACCATGCAAAAACTATGCCAAGATTTGGGGAGAGGGGGAGTACCACCGGAGACTTCTTTCCATGTTGGTTGTTTGGCATCTATGAGAAACTCCAGCCATGTTCTCCATATTCTCACCTTATTTTTATCTGAAATGGTCATAAATTAACTTAGGAAGCTACTTTTTAAAGGTCTATTCCAATCATACTCTCTATTTTATCTAACTTTGAATTTTTTTATTAATTTCTTAAATTTAAACTATCGCAATTTAAATTTATTTCAAAAATAATATTCTTTTAACGATTACTTTTTAATAGTTTTTTTCAACTGTCACTTTTTAATGGCCACTTTCAATGATTATTTTCACATAGCTAATTTTTAATTTAAATTTAGCAACCATCTAACTTATTTAAAACTTAACAAAATATTAAACAAAAATTTAATTAAGGAAAAATTTTAAAAAAATATATATACAGTCAAATGTCTTATACTTACTTTTAAACCATATTAAAAAAAATACATTTAATTAATTTATATAAACATAATTTTAGAAAATAAAATACTAAAATATTCATTTAATCAATTTAGGGAGTCTTCTCTTTCCTCTCTCTCTCTCTCTCCCCTCACTTTTAGGGAGCAACTTTGGTATTCTCTATTTTAGGAGCTTGATAGAAAGTGTCGTTGTAGCATAATTTTTCCATTTTACTCCCTAAAATAGCTGAGGAGTCTCATATAGGGAGCCCATTGGAGGTGCTTCAAGTCAAGAACAAACACATCATTTGGTAATCCTTGCCTCTCACATCCACCAAACACCACCAACCAGGAACCATTCGGACAAGAGAGAGTAAAAACCGACTGAAACAAAAGATTTCCAAAATGAGGCACCAATAGACCACTTGTATTGTAAAAATGATTATAACAAATGGTACAATGATCAAAATATTTACGGAATGGTAAGTATAGATGCCAATTCTCAATCGGTAAACTCGTATGTAAATAAGCATCAGAAAAGAAAAACTACATTTTAATAATTAACGCAAAGAAATTCAAAATATTGGATAAAAAAATTCATTAGAAAGAATTGATTTGAAGGTTTATGGATGGTCAATACTTCATTACAGACCAAGGATATAAGTTATTGTAGAGGATGTATAATTACTTTCAGATAATTGTATGAGTCAAACTTAAAAAGCAGGTACCATTGATCAGTACGAATATGTTATATATAAAATGGAACAAATGAAATTCTTCCTCAAACAATTAGAGATTAATTAATCTCAACCAAAATTTTATAGAGAAACTCCCCAATAAACCTATGTTATAGACATAAATGCTTTCTCTTTTAAATTTAGTAGAAACAAGCAACTGAATATCTGATAGCCTAAGCATTCAATTGCAGTATTAACTATGTCCATCAGATTATTCGAACAAATTAAGTTCAAATATCTCGGGAGGTCAGGTTCAAATACTAATCCTTCCTCAATCTGATCTTACTACAGGCCAATAAGCATCAACTCTAACCTGCAATGCAATTCCTTCATCAGATTATTCAAAAAAATTAAGTTTAGATACCTCGACAGGTCAGGTTCAAATATTGATCCTTCCTAAATTTGATCCCACTATAGGCCAATAAGCATCAACTCTTACCTGTAAAGCAATTCCTCTACCATTACAAGTTTCTCTAACCATGCATCCCCGCCTTCAAGATGACATTGTTTGCTGCAATGAGAGCTATATTTTAGAGCATGAATCATGAAAATGAAAAAATCTTTTAAACCACCCCAAATCCACAAAACATAGTTTATTCTCTATCGATCCAAGTCAATGCAAACTTAAGCCGAACTACGCATAAAGTTGTTGAAAGGCCCTATTTATATCTAGATGAGTAAACCTTGACCTAGAGGGGTGTGAATAGGTCAAATGATAAATTAAAAATTTCTTACTCAAAGATCAATCACCCGACAATGATTAAGATTTTCACTTCGATTAAGTGACCACAAATCAGTGTGAATTATAAATTAATGCAATCAAGCAAGAACAATAAAAGTAAGAACGAACACACCAACTTTTGTTGATGAGAAAACCGCCACAAATCAATCGTATCTGCTTTGGAAAACCCCGGGGCGCATCTATTAGAAAAACTTTGTGATTATAAACACGACAGACACAACTAGGAATGACAACGAGGCGGGGTGGCCCTTGTTAAAATATGTCCCACATGAAAGGGTAATATAGATATTATTTGGACTTAATGAAATCAGGTAGTTATTGGCTTTAAGAGTTATACACGGTTACTTAATTAGTGAGAGATAATAGGAGAAATGATTTTCCTATCTACCTACTTTTATGGGGAGTAGAATAACAATTTTATTTTTTTTACATAGGAATTGTCCTCTCTCTACCCACATAATTTTAACCAGATTTTTTCATAACATTCTAGCGCAGAAAATAAAATGGGTTAAGTGAGAGAAATAATTTCTACAGGCTTTCTTCAAGAAGGTGATTTCATTATGACTGATTCTGATATGTTTTTAGGAAATACTTCTATTTTCGCATAAATGATGATTGTGTGATTTTTACGATAGTTGAATATTCCGATTTCAGTAAATTAAAATTTTCACATGTGGTATCAGAGCTTGGTTGAAACTATCATGATTTTCTTTTTAATATAGAGATCGATTTCATTAATATTTTTTGATCTCGCTATTATTTTATGTGCAATGTTTTCTGTTCATAATGTTCAGAACTCACTGTTCATTGATTCCAAAATATTCCTATTATTTTCTTCTTGCACTAGGAATCCTTTTCCTTCATTGGGAGGGTAATTTTTGGAGGGGTACTGTTTTAGCAAAAAAAAAAAAGAATTCGATAACAATGGAAACCCACTGAAGGAATTTAAAATCGGATTTTGTATAAAGTAGAATAGTTTTCTTTTTTCTTTTTACTAATATAATTGCAATGTACAGAGAACTGTTATCTGGATGGCTTTGGTCGTGTGTTTTCCGGAAAGGTCTCAACTAGATTGAAAGTTAGAATTATGGGTCCCAACTGCGTCCTTAAAAAAAAAAAAAAAAACTTATATGTTAAGAGTGTACAGAGAACTGTTATGGGCCTAGTAAATTAGTAATGGTGGCTATGTTATAGGTTCACTTGTATTGGATTAATAATTGTATTTATGCATGCATGAGCTGAACTGTTATGGGCTGGATTTTGCATGTAATTAAGAAAATTAAAAGAGAACGCTAGTATAGGGTTTTGAACTCAGAACATAGTGTTCAAAATAATGCATGCTTACCAATTGAACGTGGACATATTTATTTTATTTATTTATTTATTTTTTCTTGGTTATTTATCAATCAATATTTATATTATGGTTAGCATGTTGTCACCAAAGTGATCTTGTTGGGAAAAGTTATAAATATTGAATTAAATTATGACTTTGCAAAATTATTATGGAATGATTATTTGATTATTATGATTTGACCCAAAGGTGCACCAACTTTTAAGTAGTCATTAAATTAATTACAATAATTGATAGAATGATAGTGAGATTGGAATGGATGCCCAAAGGTGACAAACCAATCAAACTTTGAAGGATTATCAATTATGCCTAGGTGAGTGAAAATCACCATTAGATTTGAATATTAGTATATTGCATTAGTTAATCCAAAGATTGAACACAATATTGCTAATGGAACTAATTTTTTCAAAGCGTTAATGTTGTGATGTTTTTATTGCAGTGTCAGTTCCAATGTCGCTTCATTCACTAGCTTCTTCTGTTCCAATCTTTAATGGAACTAATTTTTCTGACTAGAAGGAACAGATCCGGTTTCACCTTGGTGTTCTAGATCTTGACTTAGCACTGCAAATTGACAAACTGACTGCTATTACTGAAACAAGCTGTTCGGAGCAGCAAGCTTTGTCTAAGTCATGGGAAAGATCGAACAGATTAAAGCATCATGTTTATGCGAATGTGTATTGCAAACAATATCAAGTCAACGCTTCCTTAAATTGAAAATGCAAAGAAATATTTCAAGGCTGTAGAAGATCGGTTTCGTTCAGCGAACAAGTCCTTTAGAGGGAGATTAATGGCTGAACTTACCACCATGAAATTTGATGGTAGCCGTGGAATGAATAAGCATGTCCTTAAAATGACCAATCTAGCTGCCAGACTCAAATCTCTGAGTATGAATGTTGATGAAAGTTTCCTTATTCAGTTCATTCTGAATTCCTTGCCTGCTCAGTATGGGCCATTTTAGATTTACTATAACACTATTAAGAAAAAGTGGAATGTGAATGAATTGGCGAGTAATTTAATTCAAGAAGAGGCAAGACTTAAGCAACAAGGACACCATTCAGTTAATGTTATGAGTCATAGAGTTGGAAGCAAAGGAAAGACACACAAGAAAAGTTTCAAGAAGGATCCATTGAAGGTTGTAGGACTTTTTCATGTCAATGGGACTCGCAAGAAGGAACATAATGGACCGAAATGCTATTTCTATAATGGCTATGGGCATTTAAAGAAAAATTGCCTGAAACATAGAGCTTGGTTCGAGAAGAAAGGTAAGCTATTAGCTTATGTATGTTTTGAATCAAATATGACACAAGTTCCTTCTAATACATGGTGGATTAACTCTGGTTCTACAATTCATGTTTTAAATTCGATGCAGATAACCTTTTGATCCAGAACATAAAGGAAAATGAGCATTTTATAGTCTTGGGAGATGGAACTCAAGTACCAATTGTTGGTGTTGGGACTTTACGTTTGTTTTTAGAGTCAGGCCACTATTTGGACCTATTTGATACTTTTCATGTTCCTACTATTTCTAAAAATTTAATTTTCATGTCAAGACTTGATTATGATGGTTATGCTTTACATTTTGAACATAAGGGTTTTCGTTTATTGATAAATGACTAATTTGTTGGTTCTGGTGTTTTATCTGAGAGGTTATATAGATTTAATCTTAACAAAATTTTTGTTAAAACACTCTTCGCCCTGCATCATGATGTTGGAACTAAACGTAGCAGAATTAATGAGAATTCCTCTTTCTTGTGGCATAAAAGACTGGGTCATATATCCAGAGAAAGAATGGAGAGATTGGTAAAAGATGGGATTCTTTCAAATCTTGATTTTACTGATTTCGATGTGTGTGTGGACTGCATTAAAGGAAAGCAAACCAAACATACAAAGAAAGGCGCCACAAGAAGTGAAAAACTTTTAGAGATTATCCATACTAATATTTGTGGACCTTTCGACTCACCGTCTTTTGGTGGAGAAAAGTACTTTATCACTTTCATCGATGATTTTTCACGTTACGGTTGTGTCTATTTGTTGCATGAAAAGTCTTCAGCACTAAATGTTTTAAAGGCATCTATTGCTGAAGTTGAGCGACAATTAGATAGAAAGGTGAAAATCATTCGATCAGATAGAGGTGGTGAGTATTACGGAAGGTATGATGGAATAAGACAATGTTCAGGACCATTTGCTAAATTCCTAGAAGAACATGGTATTTGTGCACAATACACAATGTCTAGTACGCCTCAGTAGAATGGTGTGGCTGAAAGGCGTAATCGTACTCTTATGAAAATGGTTAGAAGTATGTTAAGTAACTCATCAGTACCCATTT
This sequence comes from Nyssa sinensis, assembly GCA_008638375.1. Lineage (NCBI taxonomy): Eukaryota > Viridiplantae > Streptophyta > Magnoliopsida > Cornales > Nyssaceae > Nyssa > Nyssa sinensis. The sequence goes on along the minus strand of CM018042.1, from coordinate 18,506,421 downwards.
CATTGTGGATGGAGGCCCTTAAGACAACCGTTTATTTGCTTAATCGGGTTCCTAGTAAGGCAGCTCAAAAGAATCCTTTTGAATTGTGGACAGGAAGGAAACTGAGTTTGAGACACTTTCATATTTGGGGTTGTCGAGCAAAGGCTAGGATTTATAATCCGCATGAAAAGAAGTTGGATTCTAGAACTGTAAGCGGGTACTTTATTGGTTACGCAGAGAAGCCCAAAGGGTATAGGTTTTACTTCCCTAACCATAATACTATATTGTTGAAACTGAAAATGCCAGATTCCTTGAGAATGGTGAAATTAGTGGGAGTGGTGTATCACGTAACGTGGTCATCGAAGAAGTTCAAGTGCCTATCTCGATACCCGTAACTTCAACAAAAACTGTTGTTTCTCCAATTATCGAACAATTTGATAACATTGAACAACAATCTAATGATCAATCACTCTATAATGAGAATGTCACCAATGAACCAGTTGTAAAACAATCACAAGGAATAACATTAAGGAGATCTCAAAGAGAAAGGAGATCAACTATTTCAGATGATTATTTGGTATATCTACAAGAGTCTGATTATGATTTAGGGACAAGTAAAGATTTGGTTTCATTTTCACAAGCCATTGAAAGTAGTGATTCTGAAAAATGGATCAATGCGATAAATGATGAGTTGAAATCAATGGAACAAAATGAAGTTTGGGATGTCGTTGATTTGCCTGAAAGTTTTAAGACAGTCGGGTGTAAGTGGGTCTTTAAGACCAAACGCGGCTGCAATGGCAATATTGAACGACATAAAGCTAGGCTTGTTGCAAAAGGTTTCACTCAAAAAGGAGGTGTTGATTACAAAGAGACGTTCTCTCTTGTATCGAAGAGGGACTCTCTTAATATCATAATGGCTCTGGTGGCTCATTTCAATTTGGAGTTACATCAAATGGATGTGAAAATTGCTTTTCTGAATGGGAATTTAGATGAAGAGGTTTATATGAATCAACCTGAAGGTTTCTTGATTAAAGGAAAGAAGCATATGGTATGCAAATTAAATAAGTCAATTTATGGACTTAAATAAGCTTCCAAACAATGGTATCTTAAGTTTAATGATACCATCACGTCCTTTGGATTTAAGTAAAATACCGTTGATCAGTGTATATATCTAAAGGTCAGTGGGAGCAAGTTTATTTTCTTGGTTCTGTACGTTGACAATATATTGCTTGCCAGTAATGATCTTGGTTTACTAACTGAAACCAAGAGATTTCTTTCTATGAACTTTGAAATGAAAGATATGGGTGAGGCAACTTACGTGATAGGAATTGAAATATTTCGTGATAGATCATGCGGATTATTAGGGTTGTCTCAAAAGTGATATATCGATAAAGTTCTTGAAAGATTTCATATGGCTGAATGTGCAGCCACTCTTGCTCCAATTTGTAAAGGGGACAAGTTCAATGGAAAGGATTGTGCACAGAATGCATTAGAAAAGAAAAGAATGGAAAATATTCCTTATGCATCTGTTGTTGGAAGCTTGATGTATGCTCAAACTTTTACAAGACCGTATATTAGTTTTGTAGTTAGAATGCTCGAGAGATACCAAAGTAATCCCGGAATGGAGCATTGGAAAGCTGTAAAGAAGGTTTTAAGATACCTGAAGGGAACAAGACACTATATGCTCACGTATCAAAGGTTTGATCAATTAGAGGTGGTTGGCTACTCCGACTCAGATTTTGTTGGTTGTGTTGATAGTTGGAAGTCAACTTTTGGTTATTTGTTTCTATTACCCGGAGAAGTAATATCATGGAGAAGCGCCAAACAGACTATCATAGCAACATCTACTATGGAAGCTGAATTTGTGGCATGCTTTGAGGCCACAATTCATGCTTTATGGTTACGAAATTTTATCTCGGGACTTGGAATTGTAGACAGTATTGCCAGGCCGCTGAGAATGTATTGTGATAATTCTGCAACAATCTTTTTTTTCAAGAACGACAAATATTCTAATGGCATTAAGCATATGGAGCTCAAATATTTGGCCGTTAAGGAGGAAATTCAGAAACAAACAGTGTTTACAGAACATATTAAGACTGAGTTCATGATTACAGATCATTTGACTAAAGGGTTAGCACCAAAGACATTTAAGGAACATATTGATTGCATGGGTTTTTGTTGTAATCCCTAAGGTATGTTTGTGGATCTTTATGTTTTTGTTCTATAACATCTATAGAGATATCACTAATTGTGTTTCTAACATTTTACCTGCTTGTCATCAATTACGTAATTATGAAGATGAATTATTGACGATAGGAATTGTCTTTGACAAAGACATTATGGGGATATTACAGTTACTTCCTATTATGGATTATAATTAAGTGATTTGCTAGCATTGTAGTGCATGGAAGGGAAGATGTTACTTTATTGAAATTTACCGCCATGACTCATGTTGGTAAGTTATTTAATTATAATATTATTGTAATCTCACTAAAGTATGAATAAGCTAATGTTATGCACATATTATGTTTACCTTGTCAATCCAAATAAGTGTCGTTCATATGGGCCAAGTGGGAGAATGTTAAAATATGTCTCACATGAAAAGGTAATATAGATATTATTTGGACTTAATGAAATCAGGTGGTTATTGGCTTTAAGAGTTATACACTGTTATTTAATTAGTGAGGGATAATAAGGGAAGTGATTTTCCTATCTACCTACTTTTATGGGGAGTAGAATAACATTTTTATTTTTTTACGTAGGAATTGTCCTCTCTCTACCCACATAATTTTAACCAGATTTTCCATAACATTCTGGCAGAAAAGAAAAGGGCTTAAGTGAGAGAAATAATTTCTATAGGCTTTCTTCAAGAAGGTGATTTCATTATGGCTGATTTCGGTATGTTTTTATGAAATACTTTTATTTTCGCATAAATGATGATTGTGTGATTTTTATGATAGTTGAAGATTCCATTTCAGTAAATTAATTTTTCACAGCCTTTTCCCAACCCCAACCCCGCCCGCCCCGTCCTGTTTAGAGGTTTACCCCGATCTTGACCTCATTTATATTCCTCGACTCCACCCCACCTCGCCCTGAACCCCTATATATATATATATATATAGTAAGTTAAAACTTTTATTTTGATAGATAAATTAAATTTTTATTGCAAAAATAACTAATACAAGAAAAAATAATATGAGTGTAATATGAAAAACCATAAAACTAATTTTATATAGTGTTATTTATTGGTAAATATGGTGCATATAAGAATAAATAAAAAAATTAATATATAAACAGGGCGGGGGGCGGCCAGGGTGACCGTCCCCCGAATCCACCTCGAACCTAATGAGGTTTTAAAGGCCCTACTTCGACCCCACTCTGACCCCGTTTATAGGCACCCTATACCCGCCTCATTAGGGGTGGGGCAAATTGCCTTCCCTAGACACAACGACTTAGTCATTCAAGCCTTATTCTTGTACTAAATCTCCTCCAACTCGAATCCACAAACACTTTTCTAGTAGATTTCTGCTTTGAATCAACAACCGAAACTCCTTAATCACAGCTGTGAATCTCCACACAACCTCGAACTCTACCAATTGCACATAGCTTGAACTCTAGAATCTTGTACTTCAATAGTGAAGTAGAATATATGGTAGGATTTTTAAATCAATAGGCCATGGATGTGAATTACATGAATATGCCTAATCAATAACTTTTTGAACAAGAATAAAAATATTGTAACAGCCAAAAGTCCTATAATTTTCGTGCAAAAGACTTTATAGAGTCTTAGGGTGAAAATTAGGAATCCTTTAAAAAAAATTGGAAACTGTTCGCACAGAATCCCAAAGGTCATTTGAACGAGCTTTTGGTCTTTCAAATGAGATTTTTAATTAAACTTTTAAGGAAGCCACTATCGTGGTCGTTTGAACGAGATAGAGAACAAGAATGAATGAGCTTGTGTTTTGATTATCATTGTCTTAGTCGTTTGAACGACAAAGCGAACAACATCAAACACATTTTCTCACTAGTCCTGACTGTCTTAGTTGTTTGAACGCAGCCAAGGCTCATTCGAATGAGGGGACCAATAGCCTTGTTCAACCAACATTCACACATGCAAAAGGTTTTTATAAAAGATTTAATATCAAAACCAACAAAACCTTTAAACAAAATTAAACACACTTAAAGATTTGAAAACACTTTAAAATGAATAAAGTGTGTGTGTGTGTGAATCCATGGTATACTGAATTCAAGAAGTTATACCTTGTCTACCATTGTTACCATTAATGATGTGAATAATCTTTATGTCCCTTGAATTGCATTGATGATCACAAGACTTAAGAACCAAGACTTGAATTAAGTACAACTCAATAGTTTTGTCAAACACATATTAACCAATATTCAAATAGACTGAAAGTCCTAATAGTAGCCCTACAATAATCAAGATTTATAAGGCTTTGCAAGCCCTCTTATGAGAAGTAGATACTATTTGAAAAATTAAAAATAGCTGCTACATAAAGTAAGAAGATCCATACAGGAAAATATACCATTTTTCTCTAATCAACTAAAATATTGATAAAGTCTTTAGCTGTTCGAAATTAGTGCAATTGAGCACAAAGATATTGTCCTTCAATGAGAAACTAGATGAACTTGAGACCATATTGTCCACTCGTAGAGGTAACTTTAGTTCACCTCTTTAAGAGCCTATACAAAATTTGAGCTTTTTAATTCATCGCCTCATCAAAATAACATAATTAAGCCCTTGAAGCCAACTTACATACTTACACTAAAACTAAAGGACATGTTCATTTCATCTTACCCTCAACACTTCAAAATACTTACTAAGTTTCAAACATACCAATTAAAGCTAGTGACGAAAACGTCTTCTTAAGCAATACTTCACCAATATTACATGAAATTTTTGTATTTGACACACTGGAATACAGATATAGTTAAAGATGAATCAACCAAGATTGATCATTCACCCTATCATGTTCTTCCTGCATGCACACTTTCAAAAAATCTTATCTGTTTTGAGAAGAGAACTTCCCTACAAATGCAACTAAAAGAGGTTAGACCCCATATGTTACGAATCAAACAAATATAAAAATCATATAACTCTAAGTAAATTTCATTCATCAAATCAAGAAGCCTTAAGAGCCACCCCCAAAACCACGCGCACACACATACATATATATCATAATGATTGGGTCTACAATGACATGTTATTAGATCTCTTATATTCCAAAATATAGTCCCTAAACATACTCAAATAAATCCCTTTAATAACACTTGTTATTATTTTATTACTTATCAAATGGTCATATTCATTTTAGTAGTCAATTTCTATTTTTTCTTATTTTCATATCCGTTGTTTTCTTGACCACCTTGAATTCGCGAAATTGTGTGTTTTGTTTGGCTTTATGTGGCACGACCACAACCACAAACATGGGGCGCGTTTGATAGAGAGATGTTAGCGTGGAAGGGAGTAACAATATAAATACATATAGGCGTGCGCATGCACACACACACCTATGTATATATATATATATATCACTCATTTCTATGATAAAAAAAAATGACCAGGTTAACTAAAATTTATTTATAACCAATTCAAATATTTTTGTTTTTTTTAACAAGTCACATGCCCATGTCCCAATTATGACTTGAACCCTGTATCTCCCTCTTTGGGAATGGCAGTTGATACCACTAAAGCTCATAGCTAGTGGTAAAATATTTATAATAACATTACTCATACATACAATTGAAAAATAAAGCAAGAATTTACCATAAAAAATAAAGCATGAAATCACCATATTTCAAATGCATATATGAGTGTTGAAAGGGAGTCCTGAATTTAAAATTTTGGTTCAATATTATGGTGCATCTGAAGTGTTTTGGACACGTATCTAAGTCATCAAAGAATTGTTGGTGTCCGACATTTACACACTCCTATGTTATAAATTAGTGGCTATTTAAGTTTAATATTAAAGTATTAGTGGGGTTAAGCCTGCAACAACACCTTACTTTTCCTCATAATTGAGGTTAACTTTAGGAAGAAAAGTATCAATTTATCATCAAACAGGCACCAGAACGTCAATCCCACAACTACCCATGATTCAACTTCAGTTTGTGAATTTCCCCACTAATACTTGCTCAAAATACTCCTATGGCTCCACCAAAAGTAAGCATAATTGTATCAGCTATCTCTTAATTTACTTCCTTTAATCTTTATTTTGACTCTTGTAAAGAATGGGAGAAAAGAAAAGAAAATCCTCAAAAATGGCTTCCATTTTCAGCAATTATGAACACTTTCTTTCCCTTTATGGCATAGCATAACCATTTTACCTTTCAATGTATATACATTACCATATTCACCCTGGAAAAGAATGGAGAAACCTAAAAAAAATAATCAGAAAATCAGGCTCCAGTGCATCAAAGACGACGAAAGCCAGTGGTATCTTTGGGTAAAAGAGATTTCCTGGCTTCAATGGAAGCTGAGTCTCGCTCTCCTATTCTTCTTCTTATTTTTCTTCACCCTTGCGCACTTTAGCCTCTTATCACAGCTCTAGAACTCTTCTTTATCTCCCTCCATCCTCATGGCTTTAACAACTCCCCCCCCCCTCCTCTCGTTGTATCACTCTTTCTAAATAGTTACAAAGTGAGAATTGGTGTATAGAGCGTGGTTGAAGATAGATGATAAAAATGGCCAATGAAAAATGCTCCAATTGGGGGCATACAATTACAAAATATCTTATATTGTGACCAAATTTAAATATAACAATAACTAGATTTTTTTAACCAAAAATCAAATTTCCTAATGAACTTGACCAATCAGTTTGCTAGTATATCCTACTCATTATGGAAAGATCATGCATTCAAGTCTCATTCGTTAAGGAGATGTAAGTATTCTTTTTATCCAATCATGGGTCTGGTTATCTGTCCAAGATTCATATTTGGCAGATCCATATTTTGTAATAACTCATCGCTTTATTTAAAAAAAATCAAATTTCTTGATGACACACACTAGTTACAAACTTCTTAACTTGTTTATCAAACCCATTGTGCTTGTGGCGAAGATATCTCTTAAAATAATATATTTTTCAGTATTTTTTAAGAAATATTTTTAAATAAATTTCTTCAAAAGATGTTTTTTTTATAAATATTATTTCACATTTCATGTAAATATACCTATGTAAAAAGATATATCTTTAAAGATCAATCTTTAAAGATGTCTATACATGTGTCACCTGAAAATATGCCTTTTTACTTTTTATTTATTTGTTAATAAAATTTCAAATAGGAGGTGTTTTAGTGAAGAAATATTGGTAAAAGTGTTTCTTTAAGAAATGTCTTTATAAAAGTATCTTGAAAAAATGTTTTTAAACCTAGGTCCCATCCAAAATGGCAAAATTCTCTCTTTTCACAAACGCAACCCAAGTTTAAGATTTGGTCACACACACTTAGGTACAATTTTCTCACCCTCCCATCATTCTACTAAAAAGAAAAGTTAAGATGCCTTTATTAAAAATATAAATTTGACAAATAAATTAAAAAGTGACTGGATTCAATAAATTTGTTTTGAAAGACATGAATATGACAAAAACAAACTAATCATAAGTGGCTTTTGCTTTTTCTTTTGCAAGGTTTTGTCGCAACTAATATTTGTCATCCCAAGAGAACTAGATATACTATCTGTTGCCCAAATATTTACCCTCAAGGGGGGGTGAATAAGGTATTTTGCAAGTATTGATTTCTTCTAGGTCTTTTTAAAATTTAATGTTGTAAATGCACAGTAAATAAATAAAAATAGAGAGAGAGAGAGAGAGAGAGAGAGAACCAGCATAACAGTTATAAGGTTCAGAAAACTTCCTATGTCTTTGACTCAAGTATTCTCACTTGTGTTTTTCTACTATAGTGACCTCTTTGCAGGTAGAGACCAAACATTTATAAAGCGAAGACCGCACCCTCTTATCCTAGCAAAATATGTCATTTTGCCTCACTGAGTAGCACCTACCCACAGTTCTCATCTCAATGAGATGATAAAAGATGTTTACCAAATAGCACTCTCTTCTAGAGTAGTTTTGGTACAATAAGATGCTCACTCACTAAAGATTGATCAGGTGTAAGCTTTGAGTATTTAAATGAGTAGAACTTTCAGAGCTAGGTTTGAAAGATGATAGATCTAAAGTCAATCGCTAGGATGTGATAATGTAAGCTTGTAAGTAATAGCTTAAAAAGCCCTGGAGAACCTCTATTTATAGCTCTTCAAAGTATATGATAGTTTCTTTTCAAAAGAGTCGTTTCCCCCCTTTTTATCTGTTCAAATTTTGAATTTGCGATTGTCAAAGCGACGAAATCAATTGACTGCAATGAGGACTGCTCGACTGATTAGGTTAATTGATTCATCTAAAGGGTTTGAAGTTCATTTGGTTAAGAACAATCAATCGACTGGTTTTGAGTATTAGTCGACTGGTTCAATTTGTACACTATTTTTACTTTTGAGAAATGGTCGAATGATATAACTTTTAGGCCAACTGATTTAGACAACGTGGTTAGGCAATTCAGCAATTTGTCATTCAGTCGACTCGTTGTATGAAACGGTCGACTGGTTTTGTTTGTACACTTATTTTGTCTTTTAAAAACAATCGACTAAATTTCCTAGGAGGTCGACTAATTTGGACAGTGTGTTCAGGCGCATTTATAAAACTTCACTCAGTCGACTGGTTCTAGGATCAGTCGACTGGTTTTATCAGTGTGGCAAATAAGCTTTAAGAATCAGTCGATTAAATTAAGAACTTGGTCGTCTGGTTTAAACAATAAGTGTCTTCTAGCTTATTTCTTTTTAAGTGTACTTTTGTCAAAACCTTTTAATCTTTCAAAACTTTAAGTTAAATGTTTTTTTGTTTGAAAAAATCAATTGAGGTTAGTCATTAGATGATCATTTTAAATAGTGAGAGTTTACAACCGATGATCAATCTAATCCTAACGTCACTCAAAAACTCAAAACCCAAAATAAGAGAAAATGAAAGTCTTCACTTGAATCCTTGGGCTTGAGTGAGCCCACCTTGCTTGAGTCATCATGAGAGCATTCTTATTGTTTTGATCTTTGCTTTGGCACATGCTCTTGAGAGGAATCTTTAAGCTTGATGGACTTTTGTCATTTTCTTGATCAACAACCTTTTTTGACCTATATGATCTCTTTGCATTGTCACTTGGATAAAACATTATCCAATGTATAAACTATTAGTCCGTTGGATAATGTTTTGTGATCATCAAAATTACTGAGATGCCCTTGGTTGAAAACATTTAGAGCTAACACTATCAATAATAATAGTAATAATAATAGTAGTAGTAGTAGTAGTAGTAGTAGTAGTAGCAGTAGCAGTAGGAGGAGGAAACATATGAACTTTTGACCATTTTATTTAAGTTTTTGGAACTTACACAATTGTGAATTTATTTTTAAAATTTATGTTGTTAACATCTTTTAAAGAGAAGTTTTTTATTTTATTGAACAAATCACGTGACTTTTTTAAACAAGTCCTTGTTTTTAATAAACGTGAATAAGGGAAGATGGTCACAAGGTGTTGGAGAGAAAGATCCCACAATGGGTGTGAGGAGATCATAGAATTTGTACAGGGTGCCGGTAAATATACGTTGGACAACACTATGCACCACATGGTAAAGTGGTCGAGAAAGAAGATATGAGTTGTTTTAAAAATTAGGAATTTGATGAGGAAATAAGGGACATTGATGCTTTTCATAAAGTGCCACTACCTTTATTATTATTGTCTAAAAGAATCTGGCGACATTTCTAGCATAAGAATACGTGTTGAGGTTTTGGCTTGGCATAAAATGTGTTGCAAATGCCATGTGTCTCATCTGTATATGAGGCAATGACAATTTCATAATGTTGAGGGTCAACTAGAATCTCAACACTTCTAAAGTAACAAAAGAAAGGTAAATAAGGATACGCAATTTGAAGTTGGATATGAGTAAGTTATATGATCAAGTAGAGTTGGTTTTGATGCAATAAACTATGCTTAAGTTAGGATTTGACACGAAATGGCTACATCTGATCTTGACTTATGTGTCTATAATGTCTTATTCCCTATTATGAATGATGAGCAAAAGGGTTTTTCCCTTCGAGAAAGGGTTTACTGCTAAGAAGACCCTCTCTTGACTCATCTTTCTTACTATGTGCTAAAAGTTTCTCTTGTCTCCTATAATGGGATGAACATGAAGGTGTTCATTTGTAACAGAAGACTATGGTTTTCACACTTCTTTTTAGCATACGATATTTTACTATTCTTTAAAGCTTATAGGTCTGAAACTATGGCAATCAAAAAGATTTTGCACCTTTATGATAACACTTCGAGCCAACAAATAAATTTGCAAAATTCCACTAAGGTTTTCTATTTAAATCCTTCAAAGCAAGCTCAACAGCTGGTTTTAAATGTTTTAAAGGTCTAGGTGGTGAATTCTTATTCTAAATATTTAAGTCTTCAATCGTTGGTAGGACGTTCCAAAAAGGGAAAAATCAAATATTTAATAGTATCTAAGACCATTATGGTATAAAATTAAATGGTGGAGGAAAAGGTTCTTTCCAAAGCAAAGAAAGATGTTCTTTTAAAAAAAGTTATTCTAGTCATTTCAACTTATGTTGTGTCTTGTTTTCGTCTTCAAGATGGTTTAATCTCAAAATTTTCTTCAATTGTGTCATAAATTTTTGTAGAGTCACAATGATAAAAATAGTATCATTGGGTGAGATATGATAAACTATGTGTGTCTAAAGGTAGAGATGGGTTGAGTTTTCTTGAACTACATGGTTTTAATCTTGCTCTTCTAGCAAAACAAGGGTGACAACTCATTAAATACTCCTATTCTATAATGTCTTGAATGTCTTGATCTAGATACTTTTTGAATGGATCATTCTAGATTCTAAAGTGGGTAGCAATCCCTCTTTCACGTGGCACAACATTCATGTAACTCGTTTTCTGTTGGTTTTAGGGTTACGATATAGGATTGGAAATTGCATTAGTTAGAATTTGAAAAGATAAATGGCTACCTATTTCTTCATCCTTTAGGGTTTTTCGCATATTAAATGTCTAGCAAAAGATGCGAAAGTGTCAAAGCTAATTTTGCCACATTTTACTCGTTGCCACAAATGCTGATGAGAGTGAAGGTCAAGTAAGGTTTGAAATGATATACTACTATCTTGGTCTATGTAAGAAATGTTTTCTTGTTGGGTGTAGGCCAATGATTGGTTTGGATGGATGCTTTTTAAAATGACATTTTGGTGGGCAGTTGTTATCAGTTATGGGGATTGATGGGAATAGTTGGATGTTCCCATTGACTTATGCTGTAGTAGAGGGGGGAAATAAGAGTTCATGGTGTTGGTTCCTTGAAATATTGCGAGAAGATTTAGGTATTGTTAACCAACATGCTTGGATATTCATTTCTAATAAACAAACAATGGGTAAAGCTTCTAATTTTATTACATTTTCACATTACCGTTTCTGATTTCATTGTATTTTCATATTACAACTTATGATTTCATTTGTTGGTTGCAAGGTCTAGTTCTTACACTTGATCAAATTGTACCAAATGTTGATCATAAGTTATGTGTGACGCATTTGTACAATAATTTTAAGGAAAAGTTTTAAAGGAAAAGTTTTGAAAGATAAGTTATGGAATGCTACAAGATCAACCACACTGCACATGTTTGAACTTGAAATGGGGGAACTTAAAAAACTTGATGTAGAGGCATATAATTGGTTGTTTAAGAAGCCATCAATTCATCGGTCCAGGTCACACTTCAGTTCATCTTTCAAGTGTGATATACTATTGAATAGCTTGTGTGAATGCTTTAATGGGTATATAGTTGAGGCAAGAGATAAACCAATCTTAACTATACTTAAAAGAATCAAAACTATGTTAATAAGAAGGATTAAGTTAAAAGAGATGCTATAAAGAAGTTTGAGGGTCCTATATGCCCAAAAACTCAAAGTAGAATTGAAAAAAACAAAAAAAGAGGCTCCTAATTATATTTCTATGTGGGCTGGAGGCCCAAAATTTCAAGTATAGTGTTCTGGGGGTGATCAATATGTGGTGGACATGGAGCACCATACTTGTGCTTATAGGAAGTGGGATTTGAGTGGTATACCCTATGCTCATGCAATTTCTGCCATTTTCTATAAACAAGAGGAGCCAAGAATGTATGTAAGCTCATGGTATAGGAAAGAGACTTACCTTAAAGCCTATAATCCTATGATCAACCCTTTCAATGAGCCTCAAATGTGGATCAAGACTAGAATAAACCCAGTAATTCCTTCTATTATTCACAAAGAACTTAGGAGACCAAAGGATGTTAGGATAAGAGAACTAGATGAACCATCTAACCCCAATAAGATTACAAGAATTAATTCATCATTAAAGTGTGGACTATGTGGGGTAGATGAGGCACAATAAAACAAGTTGTCAAAGAATAGGGAAAAGCCAAACCCCAACCAAATCAACTAAAAAAGCCAAGACCGTGGAAACTGATACTCAACTGCCACTTATTCAGAGGATGGGAAAGGTACCTGTAGGCAGTGAGTAAGCTTTGAACACTCTTAAATATTTATAACACTAACCCTCTTTTCTATGTTTATGTAGGTTAGAAGAAATGTAGAACAATCAACCTTTGGCACTAGTTAAGGTGTCAACACTAGGACAAATAGTAAAAGACATAAATGAAGCTGAAAGAATGAACATTTGAACTGATTTTTTTTTTTTTAAAGAAGCATGGTACATGTGTTAAAAGATGATTTTGTTTTATATGGTTTTGTTAAGAAAGCTCTGGATGATTTGTATAATAGTTTTGTTTAAGTTTGGATTATTCACATGTTGGACATACTGGTTTATGGAATGTTATATGGTTTAACTATGCCGATTGATTTTTTGCTTTATGAAGATATTGTGAATCAATTATTAGTTTGTTTTAATTGGACATTATGTAATTTACATAAGAAGAACATGTTTACATACAAAAACATTAATTTCATTCATCATTTTTTCCATTACATACCAAATACATTCCAAAAGAGCCAAAACAAAATATAGTTACATTCTAAAATAACTTTGAGACCATCTTCATAAGCCTAAAACCCATAGGCACAATTTACTCCAATTGTAGGTACTCTTTACTCCTATATCTAGCTCCTACCAACTGCCAAAATCCAAAAACACCCATGACATAATCAAACATATACATAAACACTTCTCTCATGCTTATAGCCTTGTAATTGTATTTTTCAACTTTGTCATGCTTCACAACAAACTTGGAATCACTTGGCGCGCACATTGACACAGGTAGATCATACAAATTGAAGAAACCACATCTAGTTGATTTGTGGAAAGCATAAAACCCCATTCCCGAATTCAAATCAGTCTATGATATTCGTACCTTGGCCCTCTTTCCACAATGGCAGTATATAGCCTCAGAACTGGCATAACTTATCTCATCTGTAGCTTTAGAGCTTGGATTTCCATTGTCACGCCCCGAATTTCCATGAACCCGGGGGTGAGTGTAATGGAACAAAAAGATAATAAAATAATAAAGAAATAAAGGACAATCACATGCATTTCAATATTAACTCTATTCAGGTTCTAATATAATTCTATAAACCTTACCCATTGTTTCACGACATACAAACTTAACATGCATAGTTCAGGGCTTATGCCCTTGTACAATATCAACACATGCCCCAAGGGCTAAAACACTTTAAGTTCGTTCTTTCACTAAGATATCACCAAATCTCATGTAGCCGGAGCGTCATCTGAAATGGTATCCCACGAATGGGTCAGCTCAACTGCTGGTATAATATAATCCTAATGTAAGAAACAAAATTAAGGCGTGGCATGTGCAAGTGTACATTTATATCTACATGGCATTCAATATCATCAATGCAGTGTATGAACAGTATGCATGACGTACCCATGCAACTCTATGCCACACCCATGTCTTGCTTTACGGACCTTCCCCGCAGGCCTGGAAGTACCTCAATATGTCTCGTTTCACGGTCCGGAACCTGTCTGGCACGCGAGTACCAATGGCCAACTTTGGGTTTTTCACCACACGATCTACACCCTCATAATGCACAGCACCACGTGCTTAACTCACACCATGTTCCAAGGGATCACACTATGCCAATATGCTCTGATTCCATTATGCCACAATGCAATATCAATAAAGTATCTTATCCACACATAAAGCATGCTTTAAACAATGTATTACACATTTCATAACCTCAACAACTCTCAAAAATATAATTCACACATTATGTTAACACATGGAATATACATATAGTCATGATCCACATCCATCACTTAACCAAACTTTCAAAAAGGATAATGAGAAACACATAAGCATACAAGCAGTTAAACAAACATGTGAATCATCAAATCAACATGGCAATTACTCTTAACTTAATCCTATTTCTTACTTAGCACAATATATCATACCTGACGGGTCGGTCTCAACCCAAGAAGTCGTACTCATAGCGTAGCGAAACCAACAGTAAGAATGCAGAAGGTCAGACCACCTTCTCTTTGCCTTTCGGTTTTCCTAAAATCATGAAATACAATTCAATTCATTTGCTACTTGAATTATGCTATTCATCAAATTTTATATCTTTATTTTATGAGTTTCTATTTTACTAAAATAAATTCTACCATTGAGTCTGGAACGTTGAAGAAAGTTGGTTTAGGCTCTCGCAGAATTCAATTTGGACATCCGAGCTAAAGAGGGCAAAGCAGGTCATTTTGTATTTTTACAGGTTCTCATATCCCGAGACCTCTTCTCGTAAATCAGACTCCACGGTAGAGTCCGGAATGGTTGAGATAATAAAACTCCACTATTTGTTTACTCAATTCAGAATTCGTTTGACTACATCTCAACTCATGGGCATTTTGATAATTTTTAATGTTATACGGGTCTTTTATTTTTTGGAACCCCATCTAGTAAAATGGATCTCATCATTGGTCTCAGAATAGTCGAGATAGTCAAAATACACTAATGACTCGTCCCATTTGGACTCCGAATCATTTTATGATATTTAAAATGATTAAATTTATTAAATTTATTAATTAATTAAATTAATATTTTATTCAAGGGGGTCAAAATATAATTAGTTAAAAGTTCTGGGGGTCAAAGCTGAATTTCTGAAAGTTCTGGGGTTAAATCAGAAATTCAAAATTCCCTATCCCTAATCCGATTAGCCAAACAATGGCCAAGTCTAAAACAAGGATAGGATGTCCTTGTCCTTAATTTAATTTCAATTTTTAATTTACTAAACCCGTAGCCAAATACCCCAATTCCCCTTTTTAATTTATAACTTACGGCTGACACGTGGAGGGGGTGGGTCGGTCTTGACCTGACCCGAACCCGGACCCGACCCGAACCCGGACCCGACCCGGACTTGAACCCTAAATAGTACACTTTTTTCCCCGTTTTTTCGGTAGGGTTCCGGCGCCTTCTCCAACGCTGGCGACTATTTTTCGACCAATTTTCACTGGTTTTTAAATGTGGTTCCCTTCAGTTTTTCCCAAGGATTTCATACGTAAGCTCGGTTTTGGATTCAAACTACTAGATTATAGCGAATAGAGGGTCAAATCCCTCCGGTCAACTTTCCGGTCAGCCCTTCCTTTTCATTTTCGTGATTGTTTAGTCACTGTTCAAACCCCATTTTGATCCTAACACTTTTCTGCACCTAGTGTAAATAATTTCCTACTGTTTTAGTTAAGTTTTTGAAACATAAAACTCACCCACCCGATTATCCTACACAACCTGTAACTTACTTTTTTCCACTTCATTTCTTTATTATTTCTCATGATTCTTGTTGCATAAATTCCTAAATTTTATACTCTACAAGGTCCCTAAACCATAATTAAATTATCATGCTTTAAAACAGATTGTATGCATAGAAAATTCTAGAGAGAGAAAATGAGTGGGTTTCTTATTTTACCTCCACAGTGATGTCTTCTCTCCCTTTAGTTGGTTTCTAACTCCTCTCTAAGACGTCTAGGGTGGGTTAGGGTTGCATGCAATCTCTCTTCCTCCTTCCTCTTCTTTCTCCCTTCACTTCACAAATTTCTTTCTCTCTCTCTCTCTCTACCTCACTTTCTCTCTCTACCCTCACTCCCTCACTCCTGGTCTCATGCACACAACACACCCTCACAGTTCTGCACTCATGCAATCACACACAAGCCATACATTTTCTCACCTACTGCATTCCTTGCATTCACATGTATATATATATATATACACATATATACATATGTACACATATGCATCACTAACCAAACTCACTTATACACACAATAGTCCCTCTTCCATGCCCCCTTGAGTGATGTACACTCAACCTGCACACACACACAACTGCACACGGCACACACATCTGATATATATTTATATATAATTACATATGTATATATGTATATTTAAATACCTGTACACACACACACACACACACATATATATATATACACAACATATAATCACATATACATGCATACATGTACCATTCACTATTCACACACATCACATACAGAACAAAAATAATAATAATAATAATAATAATAATAATAATAATAATAATAGTAATAATAATAAATTTCATTCCAAACAAAAAATTCCAGAGTCTTTACATCCATTCTTTGAGCTCATCTCCTCTCTAGTCTTCCCATGCAGACTGCTATGTTCTACCTTCCCTTTCATGATGATTTCTGTAACTAAATGAGATGAAAATAAGTGAGAATAAGGAGTTTAATATACATATATCAGATGGCATATAGATATAGAAGTTGAAATGACTGAAGAACCCTATGCTCTTCAGCACATGATGAACATATGATTGCCTTCCGTCTAAATTTCTAACGCCGTTGTCAATTTGGACCACATTGCAACCAAATAGAAACTATAGGGTTCATTGTGTCAAAATTTAAAAAAGAGGGATCAAAGTGACACTGACCCCAAATTATAGGGGTGAAAAGTGTAATTAATCCTAAATTTTATCTATTTGATTCTTACCCTCACTATGTCTAAGTTTTAGATCCGCCACTGGTTAAATGGGTACTATAATTTTTGTTTTTAAGCACATTAGTTTTTTTACAAATTCATTTTGTGCATTTTCAAAAAGTAAAATTAATATAAAAATAATTTTTAAAAATTGACCAATTAGTCAGCAGGTTTTCAAGGACAAGTTTTGTAAATAATAACCAAAAAGTAGTACACGACAAGGTGCAAAAACTATCCTAAAATGCACTTCTATGTGTTCAAAAATATGGCTTTTACTTATTGTTTCTTGTTCAATGAAAATTCTGACAAGAATTACACAAACTATTTGTTTAATTAAAAACAATAAGGCCATTATTACAATAAAATATATGAATTATAATTAACACAAACTCAAATCATAAGCCTCTAAATATCAGTCTTTTAAAATAATTAATTCAATTTATAGTTAGATGAAAATAATACTCATATCTTCTTAATGGAAAAATGAGATTCAAATGCATGACCTCTCATTTAGAAAAAAAGTATGAGTGATCCAATAGAACTGACTCCAATTAATTATTAAAAATTAATGTAACTTTTGTCATTATTGTTTTCGAAAATAAATATATACTTTAACATTATTTTTTACACAGCATCCAAATATTTTTCTATTGCATAATAATGACAGACCCAATATGAAAGTTAATTTTATGTTAGGTATAAAAAATAGAGAATGCCTGGACAATGCGCAGTTGAAAAGATTTTTAAAAATGATATTAAAATATAATTAAAAAATAATTTTTACACTATTAAATGCTCAAAATTAATAGAATTTGAAAACGACATCAAAGTCAAATATATGTCGGTGAGACAACAAAGTGGGCCCAAAAATATATAATAACTTGGAGGTTGAACTAGATTTAATCATTTCTTGTATTAATGATATATATTTTATTATTTTTATCAATAAATATATATATATATATATCAATAATACTAAACTTATTTAAAAATTTTATTAAAAGTATTTATTTTTATGAGTTAATAATTGACAATTTTGTATTTATTGAATATAACATTATATCATAAAAATAAATTTTTTAATAAAATATAAAAATAAGACTAACACTATTTTACTTTACATATATATATATATATATATATAAAAGAATTGCAATATAAGAATTGTTACGATGCAGTGACAGAAATTCACAATCTTATGGAATTGACACATATAATCTTATGGAATTGACACATAAATTATATGCATGTGCGTGTTCGCGCGTGATCACATCGCGAGTAATGACATGTTGCAAATAAGGACAGTTTTTAATTGAGTTTTCTTCTGTCTCGCGTTATCCTTCCAGTTAAAACCTTTACCTTTGTTTCTCTTTCTACTCTCAACTCTCTCCGACCAAAATTTCTCAAAATACTCCTGCAATTTTCAACGATAAAGCTCGTATTGCATCAATTTTCGCACAGATCTGGTTCACAAACCGAGTTGTCACTCGTATTCTTCGATTTAATTGCCTCAGTTGCTGGTTATTTCTAGCCTTTGTTGTTAGGATCTGGTGTTTAAAGGTATTGATGTTGATTTCGCGTCGTGTTGAAGGTTCTCGGAAGATTGATCCGCCGTGGCCGGGGATCTGGTGGGATTGATTTTGTTGTAGGTAGATAAAAGTAGAGTGAGGGGGTAGGGGTGGGGGTGGGGGTGGGGGTGGGGGTGGGTTTGAGTGTTATTGTCTGCTGAGGAGAGTTGTGTTTTTACTGGTTTGGTTATGGCTGCTTTGCAAAAACTGCCGCAGTCGAGCACGAGCATGACTTCGAGCAGTTATGTGACCTCTTGCAAAGCCGATATCGTTGTTTCCGATCAGTTTCCAGCTGGTTTGAGAGTTCTCGTTGTCGATGACGACGTTACCTGCTTGAGGATTTTGGAGAAAATGCTTCGGAGATGCTTGTACCTCGGTGAGTCGAGCTTGTTTTCTCCATTTTACTTTCAGTGTACTGTTTTGCTTCTTTTATTAGTTTGTTTTATAAATAGTTTTGTGTTACTGTTGAGCTTGAGACAGAAATTTGTTGTTGTATATTATTATTAAGAGCTTTAGTCGTTTTTGACAACAATTATTATTATTATTTTTGGGGTATGAGCAGAGTTGGGTTTTGTCTGGTTGTCTACATGTTGTGGTGTGGTCATTTAGACAAGTTTGATGGGTCAAAGATCCGGTTTAATATAGGAAGAAGCTTCAACCTTTTGTTGGAAGGTAATCTGATTTTTTTTTTTTTTCCTTATGCGTATCACTCAAGTGAGATATGGGTAAGTACATGGATTTTCTTGTTCATTCATTGACTACGGGCATCGGTTATCTGGCTCTGCTTGGAATTCTCTTTTAAGCCTTCTTTACCTTGTTACATTTCTTTCAGTTTGTAGAACTTATCCTAGTTGAATTGGCCTCTTGAGCCTTTTCCTCTACAGATTGGCTTCTCGAATTTGATTTGGTCCTTTGTGATTGTATTTGAATGCAACTAGCCAAGCATCATTGTGCCGCCTTGGAGATCTAACTCACTGTCCATCAAATAGCTTTTATTTGCCTCATAGCAAATATGAGGAAATAATGCCAGCCAGACCACCCCCATTTACCTCCACTTCCAGTATGCCATCAATTGTTTGCTATTGTCACCATGGTGGCTACCACTACCCCCATTGCCAGTCTGCCACCATTTTCATCTTGAATGATGCAAGGCCATTGTCGCCAACACCTTCATCCCTCAACCTTCATCTCCTCCAGTAGTTCAATCCAATGACATCTTGCCAATACCATCACCAACTTTGATACTAACTGCCTTTACTACCAATATGGCCTAGTCATACCACCAAGTATTAGCTTGAGTGGTATGTCGAGGGTTCGAGTCCCGATTGGACAATGTGTGTGTGTACATCTTACCTATAAAAAAAAGAAAAGAAATAAAGGTTGAGTCACTATCAACATCACCAGTATAAAAATCTGGTTCCATCACAACAATGCCACCACTAATACCTTCATGAAGACTTCTTGACCAACCATGTCAACATCATTGTAACTGATATCTGGTACCATCCCCCTACTCCATTCTTCATACTTCCAAGTTCTATCTCCTAACTTAATTGCCATTGCCTTCCCCGCAACGTGACTGTCATTCAGTCTTGCATTATGAATGCCACCTCCACCTCCACAATACAATCACCACTACATTCACAATCACTACAACTGCCACCATCACATTAACATAGTTGCACCAATCCATTTCCAGCTATGGCACTCTGACATTTCACCTTCACCTCTTCAATGTCTGAGGGCAATATATATAGGCGGCGAAGTCCTTAATTTTCTTTCATCTTATTCATTGGGATTTGGTAGATTTTTTTTGAATTCCGCATGTGATGCCATTTCTACTCCATCAAATAAACTTGTCATTATTTAAAACAAGGAAGTTGAAAGTTGTTTTTTTCTTTTGGGGAGGAGGCTGGGGGTTGGTACTGGCCTAGTAATCAGATGGCCTGAGTCGAATACTCTGATTTTCAGAAGTCTGATTGTGGTTATAGCTGAACCTCTTATCTTCTTGGGTCCAACCCAAGAAAGCTGCAATTGATTTAAATGGTCATTGAAAAGGTTTTTAAAATTGGGATCCTACACTGGATCGATGGGAGGGTCCTCAGACGGATTGTAGAATCGGATTGAGAATTGTAAGATTCTACAAAATGAAATAATTAATACCAACTAATATTTTTGCATCTTGACAATCCTTAAAAATACACAATGAATAAGTTATAAACTCATGAAAAATATGAAAAAATTGTAATAAATATTTAAAATACAAAAGCTTTCACTAGTCTTAATAATTTACTTTTTTGTTTTGATAAGTAAGAAATGTATATAAAGGAGTGCCCAAGGAGGGCATCAAGGGCAAAAACCTCAAAAGATTACATCTGCTTTAGAGAACCCAAAAAAATTTACAAAAGAACAAACATTTATAGGGAAAGCCTCTTTGGCCAAAAAAAAAAAAAAAGGGCAAAAAGGCGTCCTTAAAGAAAGGGATAGAGAGTTCCTGCTGTTCGAAGACACGATTGTTCCTTTCAATCCAAATACACCACAAGAGGCAAATTAGGGCCAGTCTCCAAATCCTCTTAGTATCATTTGGAAGGTTGCACCCTTTCCAAGCCAACAATAGTTCCTTAACGGAGCCTGATATAACCCAGGAGAAGCCAAACAGGGAAAGAACAAGATTCCCGTAGCTCCAAGAAACATGACAATGAATGAGGACGTGATCCACTCTTTCCTCATCATTCTTATAAAAATAACATTTGCTAGCCAATAGAAAGCCCCTTTTCTTCAAGTTTTTCGCAGTTAATATAGCATTCAAGAGGCTTCCCAGGCAAAGAAGGAAGCTTTAGGGGGCCTTTAGAGTGCCAAGTGGGCTCCCATGGAAAAAGAGGGTTATCAGAATTGAACATGCTCTTGTAGAAAGAGCTAATAGAAAAAGATTTCTTATTCGGCATCCAAATTCTCCTATCCTTCCTACCATCCATGGTCCGAAAATTGTTGATGTGATGAAGGAAAGAGCCCACCTTTTCAAGCTCCTAATCAAAAAAATCTCTCCTAAAGCGAGGGGTCCATATAAGCTCATTCCCTACTCTCTCCATACAATCGCTAGTGAAGCCGCCTTATTGCTAGCCAGACTATATAACATAGGGAATTTCGCACTTAACGACTCGACCCCAACCTAGACATCATCTTAGAACTTCACCCTATCACCATTCCCGATATCAAAGCCTACATCTTTTCTTGAAAATCCTCCATTCACCTCTAATGAAGTCCCAAAGACCACATCCCCTTGGGCCCCTTGCATTGCTCGAGCATCAATTCCCAATATCACACCCGTACTTAGAAACAATGATCTTCTTCCAAAGCTCCCTGTCACTTGCGCCAAAATTCCATAACCATTTCCCTAGAAGGCTTTATTAAAAAGTCTCAAATCCTTCACCCTTAAACCCCAAGAGACACTGGCTTCTTGATTTTATCTCAAGCAACTAAGTGAATCTTTCTGCAATCACTGTTATGGTTCCATAAGAAATTCCTTTGAATCTTCTCTAATCTTCTGCTAACTGTTTTAGGCATAGGGAAGAGAGACATGAAATAAGTAGGGAGGTTTGTCAAGGTACTTTTAAGAAGGGTGAGCCTGCCTCCCTTAGAGAGGAGTTGACCTTTCCAACTTGACAGCTTGCTAAGAAACCTTTTTCAACCACAGGATCTCAAACCCCGATGGATCTCGAGGGAGCTCCCAACGGAAGGCCCAAGTAAACCAGTGGGAAACAGTCCACCCTACAGCCCAACGTACTAGCTAGAAAGTCCATCTCTTGTATCGGCCCTACCAAGGTAATACTGCTTTTTGTAATATTGATCCGCAAACCTGACATAGCTTCAAAACACACAAGAATACATTGGACAAAGCGAAGCTGACGCAGTGAAGGGTCACACAAAATGATGGTGTCGTCAGCAAACAACATGTGGGAAATGGCAACATCTCCACCCCCTCTGTCCTTCACATGAAAGCCTTTGATGAGGCCCACTTCCTCGGCACGGAACATAAAGCGACTCAGGGCCTCCGTAGCAATCACGAAGAGAAAAGGGTAAGGGGATCCCCTGTCGCAAGCCTCTAGAGGAACGGAAGAAACCTGTAGGGGAGCCATTGACAAGAACCGAAAAGGAGACTGTGGATATGCAGGCTTGAATTCACTTCCACCACTTGCTCCCAAAACCCATTTTAGCCAACATACCCAACAAGAAGTTCCAATTAACATGGTCGAAGGCCTTTTCAATGTCAAGCTTGTACACAAGCCCCTTCCTTTTCTGTTTGATCTTAGAATCAATGCATTCATTAGCAATGAGGGCCGCGTCCATAATTTGCCTACCTTCCACAACGGCATTTTGGCTGGTAGAGATAATACTACTCATAATCTTCTTCATCCTTAAAGAAAGAACCTTTGCGATCAGTTTGTAAACATTGCCTACTAGACATATCGGGCGGAAGTTCTTGAGGCAATTGGTTCCTTCCTTCTTAAGAATGAGGGCAATGAAAAAAGCATTGAGACTTCGCTCAAAGCCCCCCTCCCTGTGAAAAGTCCCAAAAACCGCCATCACATCCGCTTTCACCATCAATAACTGGACCGTAAACTCCACAAAATTCCCACACCGAAGAATTTGAAACCAGATTGAACTTGCACGAAATAGAGAACACACCAACTCTGTGCTCTATACACTTGACCAATCGGGAGTCCCATGCCACTAGAATCCCTCCTGCAGTGCCCTGGGCATTTAAGGTAGCTCACTTGACCCATCTAGAACTCCAAATGGAGCGAACAAAACTCCTCGAGATACTTTTCATTTTAGTTTCCTGGAGACAAATGACTGCTGGCCTCCATTCTTGCAGTAACCCTTTGACCACTGTACGCTTGTTTAGATCATTTAACCCCCTCACATTCCAAGACAAAATTTTTAAATTCATAAGACAAAGAAACGGTTAGACCCTCTCGCTGCCTTCCACAAAGGCCTTTATCGATTTACTGCCACCATAGTTAACCGAGCAGGACAGCTCTTTCATTAGCCGTTTCATTCTTTTTGCTGATTTATCCTCCCTGTCTTTCTCAGCCACATTACTTGGACAGGGTCTTGACAGAGAATTGCATGTCATTATTTCTCTGAAAAGATCCATCAAACAGTCCTCAAATCCTGCGCATGGTACACCCAACAATTTGCTCACCTTCCCTAGTTTTTGGAGCACCCACCCCTCTGTTATCTTCTGTTGATGACATAGAAGCTCCGCTGAATATGCCTCCTGTATCTGAGTAGCACTATTCGGACACCTTTTCGGCTAGACCATTACTAATGGATTGTAGTCCTCCATGTGCTCAGCGATTTCCTGGCTTCGCAACACCACTTCGTCCCTCTGATCGACAGGCACAGGCTACAATTCTTGAGCTGTGATTGACTCTACTTCTGTAGCAAAGGAGCACTCGGCTATCCAGTTGTTTTGGCTGACATCGTTGCAGTAGCTGTTTTCCAGGTATTGAAGGAACTCCCGTTCATCCAGCATGCTACTATGGTTTGAATCGTGCCACTCTGTGATGGCGTCCACTTGCACTGCCGCTATTTGCTTCTCTTTTCTTTCCTTTTTCTTTTTGTTCCCTGGTGCAAAATCCCCGAAGCCCTCTTCGATGGCTGCAGCAACGATCTCCTTCCTTGGTGCAGAAACCTTGAAGCCCTCTTCGATGGCTGCAGCAACGCTCTCCTTCCCTGGAGCAAAATCCCCGAAGTCCTCTTTGATGGCTGCAGCAATGATCTCTGTTGCAGCTATTGCATTTCCAGAAATGACCTGCTCTTTAAGAGAGCCCTCCATCATAGCGGCACGCCTCTAACTGGGCTGAGTCACATAAGTATGAGCATGGGCCAGCCCAATCCCTCCTTTTAGGCATCCGTCCCGTTGGGCCGAAAATGAGTGCCTCTTATCCAGCCCGTTGAGTAAAGCCCCAGGCCTGAAACGATGGCCCAATCTTCTTCTACTGTTTCTTTTATTTTGATGATGGCCCAACCCAGCCAGCCCAACATTGTTAGTAATTGAATGGCCGAAACCCATATAACCCCATTTGCGTTCTGGATCCTTCCATTCCTCACGTGACCCTCTCACAAACTTGTGAGGTTTGAAATTTGAATCACCCATACGAGTAGAGGAGAGAACCTATCGTTGTTCGCCACGCGTCCCTCCCCTGACAGAGTGGGTGCTAGAGGTTGGACGCGCCCCTGGTGCGTGAGCGTTTGAAGCTTCCCTTCCAACTCCTCCAATAATTGCTGCAACTTCCAGCCGTCTCAGATCAACCTCAGAGCACGTCGGTCCAGCTTCCAACCAAACCGGGATCGAGAATGACCAAGTTCTACATTTGATGCTGAGGGAGGCAGGAACATTCTCCGGTTGACCTTTTACTAGAATTCTTGCCCATCTCAGGTGACGACGCTCGGCTGTGGCCTCGTTCGGCTTCAGAAGTGGCCGCAGCGATTCCTCATAGCCCGGAAGACTTTCGTACTCCAGAGAAAGGCTGGTAAGCCCATAAGACTTATCCATATTAGGCCATCTTCTTTCACCCACGAACAGCAACCCGATGGGGACCAAGGTTGCAAAGTCACTGGTAACTCCTCGAAGGACCAATTTCTGCGATTGAGAATCCTAGTAGCCTCTTCTACCGACGATAGCTCAAAGAGAAACCATACACCGTTCAAGTCAAAAACCTTCAATCCAGCTTGAATCCCCCAGTTCTTGAGTGCCCATTTCTGAATCTTCAACTTATTTGGGACTGGTGTGTTCATGTCGCCGAATTTTCCGGTTAAGCATCGACGAAGATGTTTAAATCGGCGATTGCCTCTGGAACCTGTGTTGGTGGAGTCGCAGCCGGCAAACGCTTGTGAAGATATAGTGATCCACATAGTATAACAAATATTTTATTTATATAATATTTAGCTAGATAGCACATTAAAATATTAGATGTATAAAATATTTAATTTATATATGAAGAAAATTTTTATTTTTAAAATATTTGGGTCACTTGGCCATGAAAGATATGACAGAACCTATGATATAGGGAAAAAATTAGCACTAGGATTTATTTAGTTTAAGAGATCAATTGCTTCATAACAAGCATATTGAGTTTTTTTTTTTTGTGTGTGTGTGTGTGTGTGTGTGAGAGAGAGAGAGAGAGAGAGAAGCTAATTAACTTGAAGAAATTTTTTTTAAATGGCAATATCAAACCCATACTAGTCATAATAAAGAGTTAAATGACTTAAATTAACTAGTATAACACTTGACTAGTCTAAAGCAAATTAAAAGAGAGACTCAAACAGTCAAAATGCGAAGAAAGTTTTGATATAATTGTCTCACTTAGGATATTTAAGTAAACCTTGATATTGGTTTATAATAATATTATGGTCCCGAGTTGCAACATATAAAAGGCGTGTGAGAATAACATTATATTGCTGTATTGTAGGATCGGTAAAATCGGGAGTCAACTCTGGATTCTAGTGATCTTATAGGGATTTCCTAGGGATTTTGCCCTCTTAAGGATTTTTGATGGGATCGGAATTGATTTGATATTTTTGGATCGTAAAATCGTAGGATCTGGATTGGGATTTTAACAACCAAACATTGAACATGATTTTCATGCTTTGCTTTATAGAAAAAAATCTTGGTACCTTGTAACAAATCAATAATTGGAATTACACTCCTACACTGATGAAAATGTGGTTTCTTTCTTGTATTTGCATTACAAAAGCCTCGTTAAAATTTCCACCAACCAAATGCATTAACTTTTGGTGGATTATTGTTTATATGGATTTCAAAGTTTTAATACAGGGACTAGTAAACTTTGTTATTATAAATGATTACTTTTGATAAATTGAATTGTAGTTAAGTTTCCAGCTGTGGGCAACTAACCTATACCAACTTCTTGGATTTGGCTATGTTAGTATGGTCCTTCCTTGTATCTTTTCTCCCATCATTTCGCTCTATTATTATTTTCAATAATGAGGAACTCCAAGGCTTGGGTAAACCTGAATATGCACAACCACCCCTATGCTACACAACTAGGACTCAAAACCAAGATATCAAGGTATTACACCACTGACACTTGCTGCATATCGCTTCGCTCTATTAAAGGACATGTTTTCTTTTATGTATGGATAAGATAGCCCCTATGCAATTTCTTTGGTTTTCACCATCAGTAGTAGAGGTTTAGTAGAGTTATTTGGAAAAAAAGTATATTTGGCATAAGAATATTCAGTACCCGTCAAAAAGGGGGGAGAGTCACTCTTGTCAAGAGTGCATTGGTGAATCTCCTTACCTACTATATGTCCCTCCTTCCTATGCCTACAATTGTGGGAAAGGTGAAGCGTCCTGTTGGGAGCAGGATGATTGGGCTTCAAAGATTTGTAATTATTCAATAAAGCTCTTTTGGGCAAATGGATGTGGAGATATGCTACGGAGGAGGCAACCTTGTGGAGGGACGCCATAGCTACTAAAAAAAGGTAATGAAGAAGGGGGGTGGTATTCGAAGGAAGTAAGGGAGGCTTATGGGTGTGGGGTGTAGAAGTCAATTCAAAAGGGACGAGGAGTTCCACCAGTTTGTCCGTTGCATAGTTACCCATGGCAAAGTGCAATTTGGATCGAACCAAATCATGAAGCATTCATGATCTAGAATGCTAAAATTGGCGTTTTGATATAAAATATCAAAAGACTCAACACAATTTATTCATTAATATGAATATGCATGACTATTTTATACACAAACTACCCACAAATTATTGTCACGTATTAGATATATTATTTTAACATATATAGCCTATGATTACTGGGAACCTTGGTATAAACTATTATACCAAATAAAATTTCATTTTGGATATCCACCCCATAAAAGTCGTGCATATTTCTTTAAAAAATAATAAGAGAAATTTATAATAATGAAATTGAAAAAATACATATTAGATATTGAAAAAACACATTTATATTATTACAAATGCGATCCAAGAAGTGTTTCAGGTTCCAAATAAATGTCTTTCGTTTTAACAAAATGATCCAAAGAAATCTATCCCCGACGTACTGAGTTCCATAACAATTGATGATTTACATTCCCGCACTCATTCTATATATCATAACGGTCTGTGTTACAGGTAACATTGGTCTGTTATGATATTTGGAAGGGATCTAGAGTGAAATTTTGGGTTGATGCAGGAAGTTGTGAAAATTTCTTAAAAGGAGAGATTTTAGACTTGTTTAGCATTGCCACTAATAGGGATTCCTTGGTAGCTGATTGTGTGACCTTTGTGGGAGGCCAACTTGTATGGAGTCCTTCATTTAGGAGGAATTTTCATGACCGGGAGATGGGGAAGGTGATATACATATTGGAGACATTGAGTAGATTTCATTTGAGAGAGGGAAAAATATGTCATGATTTGGATGTCGAGTAGTCACAAACAGTTCACTTTTCAGTCATTCTACAAGGAGATGGTGGGAAAGAATGATGTGACATTCCTATAGAGGTTAATTTGGAGATCTCAGGTTCCAAACAAGGTGGCCAATGTAGTATGTGTGATTGTGAGGAAGAGACAATGGACCATCTTCTTGTTCATTGTGATATGGCTAGAGATGCATGAAATATGGTCTTATCTTTGTTTGGGATTGATGGGTTGATTCTGGCCATAGTGAGGGAGTTGTTTATGGCATGGAGATGTAGCCGCATTAAAAAGGAATTGAAGATTGTGTGGAGGATGGCTCCTTTGTGCTTAACTTGGTGTCTCTGGAAGGAAAGGGATAAGAGATCTTTTCAAGGGGAAGAACTCTCTCAATGGGGCTTCGTTAAAGAGGAGACTCCCTTGTATTTAGACACATATATAGATTTTTTTTTGGGGGATCTTACAATCCCTTTTTCGTAATCATGGGTTTGCCCCATCAGGTGTCTCTATATATGGAATACAACATTCTGCGTTTGTTTATGACTATAAAGTGTGGACAAATATGGATATAATAAAAGTTCAATTTTTTTGGATATTTTATGTAAAAAAAAATAATTAGATATAGTTGCATAATTTGTCGAATATCTGTCTAATAACTATATAATATATCCCTTGCAATGTGTTGCTATAGAATATAGATTTCAAGTTCTAAGCTTATGATATTTGAGTTTTCTAATATTTGCTTGTAACAGAAAATTCTTAGTTGCCTTAAATGATTTCAAAATAAAAAGAGAGAAAGTTTATGTGATTGTGCTAACACTAATGTAAAGGGCATAAATAAATGGTGTCATATTCCAAATGCCATGGTTTCATTTTTCTTAAGGAGGCAAACAAAGTTATTAGTAAATATTTTCTTTTGACGTTATTATCATTATTATTTTGGATAGTTGAATTGGATGGTATTGGATCACCTACATCGGGAAACTCTCCCAAACAACCTTGGCCGGAAAGAGTAAATTATATTAAACGAGAACCCAAAGGGGAGTACCCATAGACAAAGAAGCACCACGGGGTGCACCGTGCACCCATATACAAAAAACCTATGTGTAACACAGAGTGCAAAAAGGAAATAAGACTATCTATAGACATAGATGAGCCCTTGACAACCAAAAAAAGAGGCTGCTAAATACTTTGGCTTTTACAATCCATAAAGGGGACTCAATCCCCTCAAAAACTCTATTGTTCCTCTCCTCCAAATGCTCTTTATGTGTCAAGTCCTCATCCTCTTACTGGGAGTTTCTCTCCCCTTCAAGACTCTTGAACATTCAAAGTTGATTGAGGCATTACCCAAAATTTGGCATCTCCTCCACAAATTATCCATCATTAAGATTCCACCTCCAGCTGCCATCCATGCAAAAATGCCACCTTCAAAGGGGCTTTTGATTTCCAAATGGCTTTTTCCAAACCATTGCATTTTCTTTTGAGCTAAGAGTAGGCTGACTACACAGCTAGTGATAGAAGTCCAGGACCTCATCTAATTCCCAATCATGAAGGGACCTGATAAATCTGACATCCCACACAATGGCACTACCTGATCTCCTATGATATATTGCAACCGTAGCATCTTTTGATCTTAATGCAACTTGAATAACAACACATCATGTATTGTGTGTACGTTGATGTGTACCTCATCACATCTTATAGGCAAAGTTTTATATTGTGGCAGTGGCCACTGTCATACTCGCTGTTGCAATGACGTGGACATTTACATATGAACACAGCTATCATAGTCATAATCTTTTTTGTCTCCCACAACTCTCCTAATGGCAGCGACACACTTGTTTAACCCATAGATTTTTATTTTAGATAATTTTAAATGATTTTGTTCAATTTATAAGCATGGCTTTTCAGGGGTGTCATGGCCATGAAATCTTCATTTTGATTATATTACTTTGCTGTGAGGGGAAAATGCTTACAAATTTTTATTTTTACTACTTTGATGACCATAAAAATGCTCTTAGATTTGAAAAATTCTCAATGTTTAAGCATGCTAAATAATTTTATTGTCTCAATGTTAAGCACAAGTGGAGAAGTGAGGGAGGGTAGATCTATAGAGATCTAGATCAAGAAAAAGCTAAAATGGATTTGCCAACAAACTTTTGTAATCGAACTTCGAACAAGATAGTTAGGTTGGAGTTGATAAATCTAACATAAATCAATCCAAAAAAGTGAGAAAATTTAAAACAAGTTTAAAACTTACAATTAAGATCTCAAGGTTATATCTCATAGATTTTTTGTTTGAAGGGTGGATCAATCATTACTAAGTGTTTTCGGAACAATCCAAAGCTTAAAATAGGAAAAATAGCTTAAAATGGGTCTTGAAAATTCACATCCTGATGACCGATCAAAAAAAAAAAAAAAAAAAATCAAATCCTGATGAGATCATTATGATGCCGTAATACGCCCTGTGAATTTTATTGGGACCAGTATATTAGCCCGGTACAGGACTTCAAGTTTCCATTATGTTAACAGCCATTATTGAGTGGTATGTTCTCCACCTCCCAAAGGAGTTGGAGAGTTTGAGTTCCAAATGGGACAAAGTGGGTGCATTTGTCTTAGTTATCAAAAAAATTATTTAAAACCTTGACCATTACATTCGACATGGGATACATACTGGGCATTCTTGTCAATTCATCTCTAAAACATATAGGCACACACTTGCACCTAAAAGTTTTACTTGAGTCTTATGTAACCTAAGTCTTATGAGACAGAAAATTGCTCAAAACTTCCATGGAGGTTGATAAAGGTCAGTATAAATGCCCTCGACATAGATTATGGATGTTTTTTTATGTTTACTCACATGACCATGAGAAACAGAAAACCTTACTTTGTTGCTTGGCACCTAATGGTTTCTTTCTGCTTTGATTTTCCCTAATGCTGGAAAGAGAGTTTATATTTCAAAAAGTCTCTTGCTGATTGCATCATTATTTTGTTTCATAGTACTTCACTGTTATGAGTTTCTTTTAAATTTAGCTTCATATTATTCCCTTTGTCCTAAAGAGAGAGTCCCTCTATCCATTTTCATTCACCCCATAATGTATGTTCATCATGAAAGGGCAAAGCATTAATTGCTTTCACTTTCCTACACTTCCTCTACTACAACATGCATTGAATGTACAAGTGTGTTAGGAGGGTAATTTTGGTAGAGCAAAATAAAAGCATGAGTTGCCAATGATACTCTGTGGACCGAGGGAGTAACAAACCTTTTGAGACAGGCAAAGGTGTGAAAGCAGATCGTGATTGCTGGATGATTTTTATTTTTAGGTCCTGAATTTGTCTTTTAACAGTAAATGATCTACTTAGTAATTTTGTTGTTCTAGCCTTCTAGGAGTCAGATTTCTGACTTTACAGGTTACTATATTAGGATGGATGATACTTGAAGCATTTCTAATTGTTAATCGAGTTTTTGGAGTCTCTCTCTCTCTCTGGTGATAAGTGAAATGAAAAAGGAAAAAGAAAAGAAGAGATCATTTGCTTCGTTTGTTGATTATTAATATTCCACATTTTATTTTATTTTATTCTCAATTTGGTCTTATTTTTTGAAAAAAGTGAAAAAAAATCTGCTAGTGGATTCATGGTTTCCTAGTAGCTTTTAGGATTTCTTTAGATTAAAGAAAGTGATTTCCCTATTCTGTGCTTTTCACGATGCCATATTTGTTCTTGCTGGTTGTCCTGCTATTATGCACATTTTCATATTGGGGATGGATGGGAAACCTTATCTAACCACTGGATATGGCAGGATTTTCATCCAAAAGCAGGCTTGTGAGAATTTGTGACGTTATATCTATGATTAAAGTGCTATTTCGATTTGACCTATTTATTATACAAATTATTCAGTGCTGTAACTTTTTCCTTCAGTTCTTTTGATTAATCTGCAATTGTTTGCAGTTACTACTTGCTCCCAGGCTACTGTTGCTTTGAACCTACTGCGAGAGAGGAAAGGCTCTTTTGATGTGGTTCTAAGTGATGTTTATATGCCTGATATGGATGGCTTTAAACTCCTTGAACTTGTTGGGTTGGAAATGGACCTTCCTGTTATTAGTGAGTAGTGCTTCTCTTGGCCTTGGGCTAAGGATTTTTTTTTTTTTTTGGGGGTTGGGGGGGGGGGGGGGGGGGGGGGGGTTTAGAGGAAAAAGAAGGGGGGGGGGAGTCTTGGGCAAGGTTTTTAAATTAACACAATCTTTTATTTTGTAGTGATGTCAGCTGATGGAAGAACCAGTGCTGTTATGAAGGGAATTAGACATGGGGCTTGTGATTATTTAATTAAGCCTATACGTGAAGAAGAGTTGAAGAATATATGGCAACATGTTATAAGGAAAAAGTGGAATGAAAGCAAAGAACACGAGCACTCAGGTAGTTTGGACGATAATGATCGGCATAAACGAGGAAGCGATGATGCTGAATATGCTTCCTCGGTTAATGAAGGAACTGAAGGAATAGTAAAAACACAGAAAAAAAGGAGGGATGCTAAAGAAGAAGATGATGGTGAATTGGAGAATGAAGACCCGGGTACATCGAAGAAGCCACGTGTGGTGTGGTCTGTGGAGCTCCATCAGCAATTTGTTAGTGCTGTGAACCAACTTGGGATTGATAGTATGAACGTCAACAATTTATCCCTTAATATTGCCTTATTTCTAAATTATTT
The DNA here is from genome assembly GCA_008638375.1 of Nyssa sinensis. Lineage (NCBI taxonomy): Eukaryota > Viridiplantae > Streptophyta > Magnoliopsida > Cornales > Nyssaceae > Nyssa > Nyssa sinensis. The sequence goes on along the minus strand of CM018042.1, from coordinate 18,473,675 downwards.
TGTTTATTCCTGATTTACATAAATACTATCTTGAGATAACAAACTGTAATTTGGTGCTAGTATCTTGCGAAAAGTAATATATTGAAAGTTTGTTGTTTCTTTCTATACATTGCTTACCATATTCTGTTTGGTTTCTATTTCAGAGGCTGTGCCAAAGAGAATTCTTGAATTGATGAACGTTCCAGGTTTAACTAGAGAAAATGTTGCTAGCCATTTGCAGGTTAGATTCTCTATTGCATACAAAATGTCTCTGGTAGCATCTTCTGATTCTTTTTCCTTTTTGGCACTCTCTCTTCTAAATTTTATTTTTGATTATTCAGAACATATACAAAATAGAGGATACAACTAATTATGGAAACACCCTCTGCCAGCAAGGATCAAAATTTTGTTTTGTTCCCATTGAAATGGTAACTATTTCCATTTCGGGAATGAAAAATAATATTTTAGGTCTCCATACAAAACTAAATTGTTTTCATCAAAAAATATCAAAATAGTTTAAATTTATTTCTTCATTTCTATAACAATTCCAAAAAAACTGGTAAAAGGTATTTTTTTTTCTTTTTAAATCAAGGGGGAGATTGAAGGATTAAATCCCAAGATATTTTTAATTTTTGGAGAAACAATAGAATAGGAGTAGTAGTGGTGAAAATAAGAAGGATAATAGTTTATTGTAATACTTGCTAATTATAATAGTCTAACTTGCTATTTATTTTACTTAGGTTCTTATTTTTGCATGTAACTTGGTTAAAATGTATGCTATTACATAGTCCATGCATATTATGTTAGTGTTATATTTAATTATAATGATTCTATATTGCATGATAAAATTAACTTTAAATTTTTTTATACTTGTTTTTATTAATAAATAATTATCTGTTATTATTCAATAACTTCTCATTTGTGTTTTCTTCTCAATTCCTAAACATATATAATTAGTTAATTATTTTGCTTAATTTCACCTATTTGTATATTTTTTAATTTTTCACATGTTTCCATTTTTTTCGTCGTTTCTATTGAATTTCCGTAACATTTCCATTTCTTGACTGACCAAAATGATACACTGAGTTGAAAATTTGATCCTTGTCTGCAAGGAGGCTAAAAGGGATTTAAGAAAAAAGAATAGAGAAAACAAGGTAAAACCCTTTGTCAACCAGTGCTGGTTAACCAACACTCTCGAATATAGTAATTATCGTTTTTCTTCCACAGCCAGTGTGGTTATTGTTCCATCCCTTCCCTTATAAATTTTAGCAAATCTCCCAGGCACCCTCTTATCCAGCAATATCTGTGCGGCAACTGCCTTATGACTACTCGTATTTAGCATGGTATAAAATCCCTTCTAACCGCCCAAGGAATTGATTCATAGACTAGGGCTGATTTACTGTAAACTGCTCTATAGCTCCTATCCATTGTACTATTAAAACCATAAACAAAAGAAACAACAAATTCCAAAGCTTTATTTTTACAAAAACAGAACAATGGATCACCTGATTCTCAAATTTTGAAGTTTTGAAATCCATGATAACTGGGTCCCAATGAACAAAGATTTACCCAATTAATCTGTAATAAGCTTGAAAAATCTTTCACAATTCTTCACCTTAACCATAGGTTACGTAATCTCCATCAAACTAATATTATGCTTTCAATCACCCCCCTTCCTGACAAAAAAAGGAAAAAAACTAATATTGGGCTGTCAAATCAACTTCATTATTTTAACCTGCTTCAAGGGTCATTAACATGCTTTTATGTTCCAAATGGAAAAAAAAGTAATTATAGAGAAGGGCTAGAAGGAATTCTTGTTTTTTGAAAGTGTGCTACTCCATTTGAGCATTTGAATCTTGGCTGTGCCTTACCTTCTTGCCCTGCCTACCTTCCTGCTTACTTTTCCCTACTACAGAAGCAACTTGTAAGCCACCAGACTGCCTTTTTGGGTAACTCACCAGACTACTTTTGGTTCTAACTAGTGTATCCATAACTTGGGAACTGATTGGGGCTAATCTGAACACCCTAGTGCACTAGCAAAACCAACCTCTTTCTCATTCTCAGCAGTTGCATCACCTTTAGTAATAAGTAATAACCTCCAGTGAATCATCATGACTAGGGCCCTTATCAGGCTATCAGCTACATGAGGACTCGAAGTCCTTGAAACCTCTCCACTAGGGATGGCAATGGGGCGGGTGACCCCTTGCCTAACTCCGCCCTGCGAAAAAAGTTATTGCCAAACCGGTTTAAATCCCATGATAAGCGAGGGCGGGTCCCCAGCCAGGCTCCCTTTTAATTTTAAACTTTTATTTATTTATTTTATTTTATTAAATTAATTGCAATTAACACATTTCAAACAAAACAATACATATGTTAAAATAAGAAATATACATTTTAATAGAGACTTAAAATGCTATATTTTTTTTCAAACAACTCTATCAAGTTTGTATAAACTTTTAATGGTTGATTAAGAAATATCACTATAAACATTGATTATGTAAGACAAAACTCTCTTATTATTTTATTCTATATAATCGGGGTGGGGTGGGGCACCTTCTCCCCAAACCTTAAAGGGGTGGAAATAGTTCCCCCAAACGTGTTCCATTAGGGGCGGATTGGCGGGTTCCTAACAGGGTGGGTTAAATTGCCATCCCTACCCTATATTGTACCATTGGCCCATATATACCAACAACAGAGTTTATAACTAAGTTTTATGCATAACTATTTTTCCTATTGCCACCACTTGTTGATCTCGAGCTTCTTATACATGCTAGTCTATGGGTTCTTCATCCTTATTCTTCTTGGAAGAAGTCACTTCAGTGTTTGGATTAACTCTATACCTTTGCCCATATTAGTACATTGCTTCAATTATGAAGCATGGGCATTCTAGTTTGACTCGCGCATAAAAAAAATGTTGGATACTACTAGGACACAGACACATGTTGGACACTCGAAAATGTGTCCATTTTTTATTTGTTTGAATTTTGGACACGTTTCCGACACTTTAGTGACAAGTTTTTACTGCTAAAAAAAAAAATACTTTGGGGACACATTTTGTACATTTTTTTTTCTTGCTTTTTCTCCTCTTTTTCTCTGTTTTTTTTTTTTTTTTTTGTTATATATATATATATATAGTTTATGTAGTAGTTAGAAAATTTGTTTTGGAAATAGATTATAGATGTTGATAATTAAATGAAATTCTTAAATTTTTATTTAATGGCTTTGTTAATTTGATATTTTAATAATATTATTGTGATTTGTATCTATCAAAAAAAAAAATTTTGATTTGTGTTTTTTATACCAATTTCGATTGAAATAATGTTAGGTATTTTTTATATGGGTAGATAATAAAAATTTAATGTGTCTTTGACGTTTGCGTATCTTCTTTTGTTTTATGAAAAATATCGTTGCGTATCCGTGTCTTATCATATCCATTTCCCATGTCCAAGCTGTACTTCTTAGTTGCTCAACAAGCAACCCTTTCTTAGTTGACTTTTGGAAGTTGATTGAATAAATTTTGGACTTAATTTGATTTTAATGGCACACGAGTTGGATGAATAGAAGTTAACTTGTTCTAATGTGTGAGAGTCCCATTCGAAACTTTGAATGCAATGTGAAAATTCGTGTCGAAAGTTTTCTTGTTGTTGTCTCGTTCAAATGTGACCAAGTGTCGTTCAAATGCCATTTCTCATTTGAACACGAGTTCTTTGCTCTTTTGACCTGTTCATATATTGTTATTTTGATAATTATGAGACTCCTTATTCTACTAGGTTTAGGATTGTGGTGTTGTGCTATAAATAGGACCTTGTGTCTCACGTAAGAAACCTCAAGCATATGAAGCTGGTGGTATACTGAGAGAACTTTTTCTTCATTCATGTAGTTAGTTTTCTTGTTAGCAAAGTCGGTGAATACTTTGGGAGGGAAAAATCTGTATATGTAGGTGTCAATCTAAGAAGCACGAACACTGTATTTTGGCTCACGTGTCCGTGTCGGACACGTGTCAGACACCGACACTCTCAGACACGTGTCCAGACACTTGAATCATAGATGTTGATGATTAATTGAAGATGTTTTTTAATTTTTATTTAATAACTTTGTTATTTTAATATCTTAATAATATTTTTTAAATTTGTGTATTTTTATGTCAAGTTTAATTGAAATAACATTAGGTTTTTATTATATGGTCATATAAAAAATATAAAAAAATTATATATATTTAACATGTCCCTAACATGTCCATGTCCTACTTTTTTGAGAAATAACGTGTCTACGTGTCCGTGTAGTGTCGTATTCATGTCCCGTGTCCGTATCCGCGCTTCTTAGGTATCAGTCAATATATTAGTACAACATATAGCAAGACTAGACACATCAATTGCATAGTCAGTTGCACACTATTAAGTGTTGAGTTTGTGGAAAGACTAATCAAGGGAAATCAATAGACGATGAGAAGTACTATGAGAAGACTAGTAGTAAACCACAGGACAGTGGCAGGTTAGTTTCTTGGTATGGTTTTCAACTTTTTATTGACTTGAGTTACTATTTTTGTTGATTTGTAGATTCTTTTGTAGCAATGGATTTTTTCTGTCCCATGAGGGTTTTTCCCACTTAAAATTCTTGTGTCTTTCTCTCATGCTGCTTTATTTATTGTGATTGGCTTGATATACACAAATCCATTATCTTAGCAACTCAACAAGAGGGTTTCTTAAAACTAAGTTAGTGTTTGATTAATTATTTAAAACTAATATAATATTTCCATGCTAGTGGCATTGAAACTACCATTAGGTTTATATCGGTTTTTCACAAATTGCTTAATTTGTACCCAAATATGTTGCATTTCTCATGAGTAACAAGTTCCCACCCATGTGCAATTTTTGTGATCTTGCACAAGACGCGGGCCCTTGAATCTTAAGTAGAATTATGTTTTTTTTAAGCCTCCACATATATACAACTTCTCAGAGAGGCCACTATCATTTCTCTTGGTGTTAAGACAATCTGTAAGCTAGGGTTTACCACCAAACTCATCATGTGGCTAACTAGGATGACCTGTTGTGTAACCTTAACCAACCTTAACCACAGAAGTTGAATCCAAACTGAGGCAGAGTACACCCCATCTTCAAACTAATTTCTAGTGGCTATGTTTTCAACAGGAGCGTAACCCCATTTTCCTCAAATAGTCAAACTTGAACACAAAAGCCTCTGCATCTTCCATGAATATCCTATTCTAGTCAAAATTTCCACCATTTGAGCTCCACAAACTTCACCATGACATTGAGAGGTGGCTTACCACCATCTACAAAACTCGCTAGATCATTTTTCCATGGGTAAATTACACCTACCTCGCTTATACCTTATGAAATAACACTGTCCCTCTTCTGATTTTAATGTCTATAACAGATTCCCCCTACCGTCAATGACCGTTAATTGACCTAACGCCATTTGATGATGTAAGTAATTTTTTTTGTCTAAATGTCAATTTTACCCCTTACAAGTCATGGTTAAATGACAAAATTACCCTCACTTTAATAATAATTTTTTTAATTCAAAAAAGACAATTTCTTCTACCATCTCCTCTCTCTCTCTCTCTCTCTCTCTACAACCAAATTCCTCTCTTCTCACCATCAATATGTTTTTTCAATTCTATTCTTGGTCTCTCAAGCTCTGAGGACCAATCCACTCTCTCACTAAAATATTCTATATACGGCAAGCAAATTTAGCTTAATCCTTACCGTCGACAACACTGAAGTACCGATCAATCTTCTTGAGGTTATCACCATTAAACCATTGGCCGTTACCGACTTTTCTAGAGACCAAGATTTTGACAAGATTTCAATTACCGGAGATGAAAAACGCGAGTTCATCGCCGATGATTTCAGGCCGAATGGTCGTGTCATTGGCGCCAGAGGCGACATCGACTATTTTGCCACATTGACAAAAAAATCAAGGCTTTGAAAGCTTGAACGAGAAGGTGAAAGCAAGTTTTTTGATCAATCTCTTTGTTGTGCAATTTGATTCGATTGTGCAATTTGAAACTTCGCACGAATCGGCTCCGGGATCTTTCTTCTCTCTCTATATGTGCCCAAGTCGATCCACCTCGTTTGGTTTCTCTCTTCGACATCAATCAATTTGGAGTTTCAGAGGTATATGATTAGGGTCAGAGGTATACGATCAGGGGCAGAGGGTGTGATGAACTGTGTGGTGGATTAGTTGAAGGATTTTTTGCTGATGCTAGAGAGCTTTGGTGGGTATTTGCTGGGTTGGTTGGACAATGTGTTTCCACTAGAGACCAGAGGAGAGAAAGTGAAGCACTGGCTCCATGTTGCTGCACCATTTATCATCACTGTGGTGACTTTGCTCATGTGCATCTGTTGTTGCCGTCGTTGCTGCGGTCGTGGAGGGAGGGCAGTCAAGATGATGAAAGCTCCTGGGAGGGATTACAGAATGCCTAGGTCACCCTTTGAGAGCATTACCTGATCATATTTTCGCAATCTCCGTGGCAAACCATGAACTTCACTGACCTTTCAAGTGTCATTTTTATGATTCGGAGGAGTGGTACAGGGTTAGGGCAGAGAAATTGAGAGAGAGAAGTGATACAGGGTAAAGTAAATACGAGAGAGGAAGAAAGAGGGAAGGGAAGAGAATTTTTGACTTTAAAATAATTATTAAAATATAAGGGGTAAAATAGTAAATGAACAAATTTTGTTAACGGCGTTTAGGGGACTAGTCTGACAGGGGGGACAGCGTTATTTTAGAAAGTATAGGGGAGGTTTCTGCAATTGTTAGAAACCTCAGGGGAGGTAGGTGTAATTTACCCTTTTTCCATTTACCAATCTCTTCTGGATATTGTCATTATCAAATTTAATAATTTTAATTCCTTGATCTTTAATCAGATTTATTTATTGCAAGGTTACCACATTCTCCTCCTGCTGATTCCCACTACACAGTTCATGAAGGAAGTTGAGATTCTTGGCCAATTTTGGGATAGTTCATGCCAGTAACGTCACCCTCAAACCTGTAATCATATTCACTGTATCCATTACACTGCAGCTCGAAACTCTTTGGACATCACACACTGTGAGAACTATTATCTGTTATTTGTCCTGGAGGAACCTTAGAATTGTGTCTAGATCTAACTGTTCCGAATCTCCATGGTTGATTGATCCACTATTACCGATGACATGAAAAGAACCATGAATCTTAGCCTGAGACTTAGCTCGTGTTTAGGCTTGGGTTTACTTTAATAAAGAGGTATTTTTTAAAATTTTAATCTGGCAAATACGGCTCTGCCCCCTCTACAAGTGATGACATCTTCAACTCCTCATGCTTAGGGGTTGTTGAGGGCTTGATATACATTATTGGCCCATTCTCAAACAACTTGAGTTTTTGGAGCAATTGATTGTCTAACATGGTACCAAAGTCTTGATTACAAGAGGTCGTAGGTTCAATTATTTCAATTTGCATTTATTCCCTGTTTGATTTGTTTGTTTAAAGTGGCACTTTGTATAGTTTCGAATTTGTCCGTGGTTTCCTGGGCCTCTCTATGTGCGAGTTTGAGGTCACAAGTGATGGGGAATGTTGAGAGCTTGATGTACATTGTTGGCCATTCTTTAATTGTTTAAGCTTTTGGAGCAATTAGTTGTCTAATAAGGGTGAATCCAGAATTTTTTTCTTGGGAAGAAGGGGGGTTGTGTTCAAATTTTTACACAAGAAAGAATATAAAATTAAGTTCTGTGTATGAAAAATAATTCAATAAGACAATGAATGATCAATGCAGTCAATACGTGAAGAAAAAAAAAAAAGGCCTTGAACCATGAATCATGGAAAAGGCTGAGAAAATCAGGGATATTCTAACTAGCGTAAGCGAGAGACGAAATCACCAATTATTACAGAGAACTATTCCTCGAACCAAAACATAGAAAGAGTAATACCGGATTGTTAATGAGAGTTTTGCCTTTTGAGATTCGCAGCTATCATCAAATTCAGTAAAAAGGCTAGAGAGGTTTCGAGGTTGGCTCCCTTTTATTTATGGTGGACTATCTAGAGGGAAAGGAACATTGGAGCTTTTAAAGGAACTGAATCCTTGGTATGGAATGTAGAGGCCATTTTATTGAGGTTCCTTTATTTTTGGACCCCAAGGGGCTTAGTATTGTCTATATATAATTTTTTTTTGTGTACATTGAGAGTTTAGGTGTTTTCTAGTTGCACCCCCTTGGTGCTCATTTTAATAAAATTTATCTTGTTAAAACAAAAAAAAATAAAATAAAATAAGTTGAGAAATTAATTATATATTATAATACTAGTGGTACTATTTAATAAGAAAATGAATTTTAAACATACATATCATAACCCTAGTGGTACAATTTAAGAAGGAAACAAAGCCTTAAAACATTACTTTCTTCATATTTTTTTTGGAATCCACACTAAGGGAAAATGAATAAAAGTAGATCCTAACCATTTGGCCTCTATATTTACTTACCATTATGAAGTGCCACTCAGATTCCTGAGGAGACATCAATAACGACTTATCACTAATACCTTGTTTTAATGTTACTAGGTTACCAAGCCACAATCACTTATTTGGTATTTGATCTAATTCTCTAAAAAGTAAAGATCAAGTGATCTTTTTCAGATCTCCAGTGAAGTAACTATGGTTCTACCGTTCTAGATGTGTGACCCATTTAGAAATGAGGTGGTTCCCCCACACCCAAAATAAAAAAATCAGAAGAGATTTTCTAGTCTGGGAGGTAAGAGGAGATTACGGTTTTGTTTAAAGCTTTGCATAGGGCCAGAATTAGAACTAATCGGGATGGGGGTCAGATGGTTCCTGTTAAGATAGCACTTTTTAGCTGGGCGGTTGAATGGGAAACTTTACTACAGAGGAAAACTTAAAAGGAGGCTTCATATTGGCTAATCAATTCTCCATGTGTAAGAGTGAGGATTGAGGAGACTCTGGACCACTTGTTCCTTCATTGTAAAGTGGGTATGGAACTGTGGCACCTCTTTTTATCTCTCTTTGGTTGCTACTAGGTTATGCCGTGTTCGGTGATCGAGCTCTCGAGGAGCTAGAAAAGAGGTTGTACAAAACATAGTGTTCATAATTCTTGGGAAGTAGCCCCATTATGCCTTTTTTGGTGCATATAAAAAAAAAAAAAAGAATAATTTTGAAGCGGAATAAAATCCCCTTGTAAAGAACTAATTTTTTGCATCCCTTGTATGTATGGGTAATAGGGTCTTATGCATCTTCTGTTGATGATTTTGTAGAGTTTTTTTTTTATTATTTAAAATGAGACTCTAATTTTATTTTTCATCTCCTTTGAGTATGGTTTTGCCCCCCTTGGGATCATTGACTACTTATCAAAAAAAAAAAATCATGCTAGCACTACCGTTGTGCTACAACAGTCTCAACAATCTTGAATGGGATTTTAAACAAAGATAGAATGGTATGTGGAACATTAAGATGGCCACTGTAGTTAATGTGAGTGCTGCTAAGGACAATACAGTTTTTTTTCCGTGCTCCATTGTGACTTGGAGGTCACGGGTTCAAGTCACGGAAATAGTCTCTCCATTCGCGGGGGTAAGATTACGTATATTTAACCCTCCCCAGACCTCACAGTGGCAGAAATCTCATGCACTGGGCTAGCCTTAACTGAGTGCCAAAAAATAATTGTGGAAGCATTCCCCCCATATCCAGTGCTAATTGTTTGATTAGACCTAAACTTCAATGTGATTCTAATTGATCATCTTAATGTTCACATTTTTTCTTCCAGAAAGAACTGTAAAAGTTAACTTTGAACCCTAAAAGACTTGAAAAATAGGCAGACAATGGATTTTGAGTTTTTAAATAGAACAAATGGATTTTAGTACCATTGCCTAATCAGATTTTTGCTTTGGTGCAATTTGATATGTCTGATCAATCTATGAAAGATATGCCAACCTCATTGGTCGATCTTTTTCTATTCATTGAAAATATTTACTTATAATTCATGTAATATTGTTGTTATTATTTCATGTTATAAAATTGGTATCCATTATCACATGTAAAGAATTTTTTATATCCCAGTAAAAAGGGTTTGTGGTAATGGTTCTATTGTAAACACAATTATCTATATTGTTGTCCTACCAGCAGGGCAGTTGCAATAACGTACAGCATATCTATAATTTCTTTTATTTTTAGCCAAGCTTTGCATCTTCATAAGTTTATGTGACCTTTGATTGAGTGCTATTTCTATAAATCTTGATTAGGAAAAACTTGAATTGGCTTCAATCGAGATTGCCTCAAACTTGAAAAGGATCTTTCTGATTCTTGAAGAATGAGGGGCAAGGAGATTGATTGAGAAAGATTTCTTGTGAGGGGGGTATTCAAAAAGGGGAGCCGCAGGTTCTTGCTTTCCCTGTAGGAATGGTCTTCCTTTTAGCCTGGCTTAAGTAGTAGGGCAATCCCTACAAAAAGGAAAAGAAAATAATTCATAGATATGTGGTATGGAAAATTGCTGATGACATTTTTGATAGTGACAAGTGGCAGTGTCCTTTGAAAGTACATCCAATGGCATGGAAAAGATGCTTTTAAGGCCCACACTTTGATTTTGCACATGTAAGATGATATGAGACCCATGTGGGAGCTTGCACAATTATGTTGTGTTTTTGGAGTTGAGGGTTCCTTCCCAATTTTCAAAATTTGCTGGCATGGGCTGTAGTTATGGCCCATGGATTTTTTGGGTCAAGTTGTGGTATTAGGTCCTTATTTGTGAATCTTAGTGGGTTTATATTGGGTTTTAGTAATCAAAATGGCTTTTTGCAGTAATTTGTACTCGGATGAGTGTGATGCAACTTAACCCATGGTGTAATGCCTATGAGATTCTAGGAGTGATTTCCGGGCCATCCTTGTACTTTTCTTCTTTTCTTCAATTTAAGAAGCACGAGAAGCCACCAAGGCACTTTTCATACTTCATGGGTACTGTTCACAGCACACTGTACCATGGATTTGAATCGTATTTGCGAGGCACAATGCGGTCACGGTGTAACTGTGTTGGGAGTATCGGGCCATCCGTAATTGGAATTAGAAGTTGCGATTGTGATTTTTTTTTACCAACAGTAGCAATTCCCTTGAAAGACACTACTAATACATATATTTTGACAATATATTATCACATTTTAGTATTTTTTTTTTATAGGTAAGTAGTCCTTGGGTTGGGGGTTGAACCTATGACCTTGGGGATATTACCCAAGCACATTTTAGTATTTTCTTACTATAGTTTTCAATTTTATAATACCTAGAAAGTTTTTATTTTTATTTTTTTATAAGTAACACCTAAAAAAAGTTTTGCTGTTTTATATAGATTTTTTAAAGTTAAATTAATGAGAAAGTGTCATTTGATTTGAATGACATTGCAATAACTAATATAAATAATAACAAAAAATGGTTATAAGCATAAAATTAGTTTAGTGTGATTAATTAGAGAGTAAAAAATTAAAAATTGTGAGGGCAGGAGGTCTTTTCCGAGGTCATATTGGTCTTTTAATTTTTTTGGATTATTTTGTTAATTATCTCTCTTATTTATATTTAGATATATAAAAATACGGATCATAAGGATTTTGCACCAAAAAAATAATAAATTGTAACAGTCCTATAACACCTGTATTGGTCCTGTAATGTCCCGTTACGTAATGGTTTTGGCTAAATATGGTTGTAAATTCTAGTCTCATCAATATATCAGTCCCGAAGGTTTAAAAATCTGATATTTATTGGCCAATACAGTATGTATTGGTCCTTATTTAAATCCATGCACAGTACAGCCCCCTTACATTCTCTTTCCTTACCTAATTAAAGCCTCAAACCCCAACCTTTTTCTTACATCTTTACAAACCCTAAAACCCAATGTATCCACTAACCTTTAGCCATGAAAACCCAGTAATAACTAGCCCTGAAAGACCCTCCAAACACTGTCCTAAATCAATCTTTATGTTCGAAAGATTATGATGGAGGCAACTGTAAATGAAAAATTGGAATCCGTCCATTCTGTGTTTTGAGAACAGCAGCTCGCATAATGTTTCCTCCGTCCCCAACTCTTTAGGATCATCTGAAGATAAATTAAAAGGAGATACACAAGGCAAAAGGGATGGGATGCTCTCTAAGAAGGATATAAGTAAGGGAAGAGCTAATTGCTTCTATGTTAAAAATTGATTTCTGACATATAGTCGTACATTTGAAATTTGATTGTTAGAGTATGCCTCCAGGCTTGATTCTTTTTGGTGAAGCTTATAAGACACACTGAGATGATTTGAGTGGCACGATACTCTTTTTCAAGGCAAATGCAATGCATTACAATCAATCAGACATACTGTGGTACGTGTAAAGAGAAACAAGACAAGCATTGTCATAGTAAACCCATAGATCGTATCTATTCCAGATCTTCTGTTACAGCATTAAAAATTCATACAAGTGTTGAAATGTGATGGTCCGACGTAAATAACTGAATTATTACATTTGCAACCTATGATAACTCATACAATATGTCCGATTGTGGTCTGATCCATAAGATTTTATCTGTATGATTCTGTAAATGACATATAATAAAACTCAGGCTTTTGGTGCCACATATGTATTGTATTTATTCCTTATGTCAACATCTATAGGCTCTAGTTCAATGTTTATTTATTTATTTATTTCTGTGTCTTGATTCATCTTCTTTTTCCAGTTCTAATTTCCTGTGGATTCACTGTGCAGAAATTCAGACTATATTTAAAGAGGTTAAGTGGAGTGGCTCAACAACAAGCTGGGATTCCTAATTCATTCTGCGGCCCTATAGAACAGAATCTGAAACTGGGTTCACTAGGAAGATTTGATATTCAAGCTTTGGCTGCCTCTGGCCAAATTCCTCCGCAAACATTGGCAGCCCTGCATGCTGAGCTTTTAGGTCGGCCAACAAGCAACTTAGTGTTGCCAGCAATAGACCAGTCAGCTCTACTACAAGCATCCTTACAGGGACCAAAGTGTGTTCCTGTTGATCATGGTGTGACATATGGTCAGCCTTTGATAAAATGCCCATCCAACATGTCCAAACATTTTCCCCAATCTATCATATCCACCGAGGATGTTCATTCAAGCTTTGGAGCGTGGCCAGCTAATAGCCTGGGTATTGTGGGACCCACCAGCAATCTTGCTGGGTTGGGTGCTCAGAATGGTAATATGTTATTGGGAGTATTACAACATCAGCAACAGCAGCAGAAACAATCTACGATGCCAGAGCCCAGCCGTTCGATTAATGTGCAACCTTCCTGCCTTGTGGTCCCTTCTCAGTCATCGGCCAGTTTTCAGGCAGTTAATAGCCCTGCTTCAGTTAATCAAAACTGCAGTTTTAATACAATTCCTGTTATTGATTACAGCCTTCTCTCCCCTCAATCAAATAATTCCTCATTTGGTGTTGGACAAGTGTTAGATGGGGATCTCAAAACAACAGGTGTGCTTAATGGTTATTCAGGTCCAGGTTCCAATTCTCCATCTATGTCATCTTGCTCAGTAAATGCTGATATTGGTGCTAATCGGCAAGTCCAGAACCCAGCCCAAGCATTCAATACAGGCAGACAGTTGCCCGGGCATCTTCCTAATATGAGCGACATCCAAGGTTCTTATAGTTCTAAATCAGGTCAAGGGCTTGACCAGGGACCACTCCGGAATCTTGGATTTGTAGGTAAAAGAACTTCCATTCCAAGCCGGTTTGCAGTGGATGAACCTGAATCACCAATGAACAACTTGAATCATGGAAAGATCTATGGTGCAAACAATGTAAACAAAGTGAAGCAGGAGCCAAATGTGGATTTTATTGATAATGCTAAAGTGGGCATCCCAGTATCACAACATTTCACTTCAAATGATCTCATGAACGTTTTCTCTGAATAGGTAACATAATTTGCCTAGGTATTATCAATTATATGTTTTTTTCCTTAAGTTACTAACCAATATTTTATTTTTCTTCAGTTATCCATTTCATTAACAAAATAATTTGAGATAACCAACTTTAGTTCTAACGTAGGTAGGACCAACCTTCGACTCTTCAAACCCTACCAAATGTACTTCAAACCTCACCAAATTTTTGGCAGATGATAGTTGAGGAAAAGACAAACCTAATGGTTGCTGACATAAAATTTTGACATATCATTGATGTCATTGCCCCTATCAGCCAGGAGAAAAAGTGAGAAAAAGAGGGGAGGGGGGGCAATGATGTAGATAAGTTAGGAGTGGTAAATTTGTACCCTTTAATTTAGGGCAACCCTATCCCCACTCCTCTTTTTAAGACTTAAGCTTCAAAAAGTACAATTCTAATCATTAAAAAAATAGTCTTTTGGAGCTCAAGTAAACATATGGGAGTGTGAATAACATTTTTATGCTAAACTAAGTACAATTGCAATGTTACCCTTATGACTGAGAATAATGACATGGGTAGACACTCATTACAACATGAGCTGTGTCATACTTCTTTTTGAAAAAAATAGCACACATTGTCATCCCTTAAATATGGCCATTATATAAATGTTGAGTAGCAAAGCCAGTTGAATGCCACCTCCTATATGGGGACATCTGTGCGTGTTCATTTACATGCATATGGGTCCGGGGCGTGGTTCTTTATCAGGAATCTTGTAACCCAGTCTCTCTTTCGTGTCAATTGTTAACGGGAGCAGAATTATGGTGATTTTATGGTACCTTCTATTTTTAGCATTGACGCTTTGTGATTTGAACCAACCTTATCCTACATTTGTTCTCTTTATTTAATTATTTACTTTTAGCAATTATGGTTATTTTATGGTACCTTCTTTTTTTTTAGCATTGACACTTTGTGATTTGAACCAACCCTATCCTACATTTGTTCTCTTTATTTAATTATTTACTTTTAGCTTGTTCTAGCTTGCTTTTTGAGCTACCTACTAAAAAGATATAAAATTTGAAATATAAAAAAGCCTTTGGTTTTGTGCTACTTCAATACCATTTTCTTTCTTGTGTGTGGGAGAAAGAAAAAGGAAATATCTCAGTTGGATAAAAACTTTCCCTTGAGAGAAATATAAGTTTATAAATTCATAGGAGTCCTTGTCAGACCTTCACCCTACACATAGGATTCCTTGACAATTTTTATATGTCGGTGATGTATTTTGCATAAGCAATTTGCACATGCTCTTGGAAGCAATGCGTGTTGACTTGCATATTTCTATAATAACTTTCCCTTGAAAACAGACAGTGATGTATTTTGATAGGGACTCTTCAATAAGAAATTTGCTTCTGCTCTTGGATGCTATGTGTGTTAACTTGCATATTTCTATAATGACTTTCCCTAGAAAACAGAGAAATATAAGTTAATAAATTCATAAGAGTCCTTACCAGACCTTCACCCTATACACAGGATTCCTTGACAATGTTTATATGTTAATGATGTATTTCGATAGGTACTCTTAAAAAATAAATATGCATATGCTCTTGGATGCCATGCGTGTTGACTTCCTTATTTCTATAATGATTTGCTGAATCTCTAACTTTACATTTTACCTGCAACAGGCTTGCATTGTGTGTTGAGTGAAAGTCTCCTTGATTTCCATGGAGGATAACACAATTATTTGTATTACCAAATGTTAAGAAGAGATTCCAGTTGAAATCTTTGCATTTATTTATTTAGAGCCAAAGTCTACCAGTGCTTGTGCCGGACTCAAATGAAGATTGGTGGTAAAAACTTGTAAATCTCTCAGTATCTGTTATTATTAGAAATAGAAGTTGAATGCCCTTGCCACTTTAGTTTTCTGACAAGTGCTTGGACAGGTTCTACATACTCTCAGGCAAGAACCATTACCTTTTAATTAGTCTTTAGGGAATAAGTTGTGTCAAATACTCCTACAGCTTGAAATGGTGTCCGTCATGGAGGCGTCTTGCTGAAATATTTGTGTAGTTATTGGGGGGCATTATGATGTTATAGTGCTCATTAATTTATTACTCATTGAATCCTGAATTTGGAAACTTAGGCAATGGTTGTAATTAATGATTTTTAGTGCTGTTACCTTTTATGAACGTGTGCAAAAATAACAAGCTGTAGCCTTTCTGCCTCCTGACCTTGCTGCACTCAACGGTTCAATGAAGACGAGAGTAAGCCGGGTTGGGGGAACAGGTTGGTGACTAATTTTTTTGGTTGGGAAGGATAAATTAAATTGGTTTGCTTTAGAATTTATATGGGAGCATTCTGTCCATATCATAAATTTGTGAATTGCAAAATGGCTGCACTGCATATATGATGTGCCATATAACTAAATGTTGCACAGAACTTTTTCATTTTTCATTTTTTTTTTTCATTTCTCAAATTGCATCTTCTTCCTCGGGGACTTTAAGGATGCATATAAAATTTAGCTTATCAATGAATTTTGTGGTGCAAGTAAACACCCCAAACCAAAAGTTCCTTGTTTTGTGAAAGCAATTGACAGGTTATAAAGTTGTGTGAACCAAAATGTCATTAGGGCTTTTTGTACTGCTTTGGAAGTTTTCTTTTTTGTAAAGAAAATTTTGACTACATGTTTTGTATAATAACATGCTGCTGAAGCTTTTGTTTTGGCATGGTCTGTTCTGGAAAAATAAGTTTACAGCCGTGCTACTATACTGAGTTCTCTATAGTGGTTTTGTTTAAGTTGAAAGCATGAGAACTTTATATTAGTCGAAACAAAGTGCAAACAAGAATGGCTGGGACAACAAATATTCATTGTTTTTTTTGTTTGTATTTTAGACACTCGTATAACCATGGAATATGGTTGAAGTGACTAATTTTTAATTGCATTATTCCATCTCAATTGAAAAGGCAAATACTTTTTCAAGAAAATAAAATTGAGTTTTGCTTTTGTGTTGCTCTAAGATTATTTTTTCTTTCTACGTTTATTTCAAAAATTGATCACTGACAATCTTTTTCAATATATTTTTGTGGGTTTGAGAGAACAGATTTAAGATCTCCTTAATTTGGTACATTTAACACCAGATTTCCTTGATCTTTATGTCTTCTTCCTTCTTGATCTCGATTCTTTAATTCATATATATATATATATTGATATATATTTGTTTCATTCGATGATATAAAAAGATTCTTTTGTTGCTTTCCGTAGATATTTTTGTATTCACCAACACCTTCATTTATATTCAAAGTTAATTGCTAGGTCTAATCTATTCTATGGTTTAATTTTATATGCATTATAATTTTATAAAATAGCAGGAATTCTACGAAGAAGCAACTTTCTGGATTGGATATGAGATAATTTAGTATTTTTTTCTTCATTCATTACCATGTGATTAAATAAAAGCAGAAGGGAGCTTGAGTCGAAGATCCAAAACAGAAGGGAGCTTTGCATTAACATTGAACTGGATTCATGTGGTGAACTTTTACAAGGAAATTGCCTTTGTCAATTATTCTGTGCAAGTAAAATTATGTCATGAGGTTCTGGACATAAGTACCTTTTGCAACTAATAATAGGTGACATCTGATGATGGTATTCGAGCTAGTAATTTTAAATTATCATTATTAGGTCAAAACTCCAAAGCAAAGTTTTTTGGGAGACTATTGATGGTGCCATTTGAATGTTTTTTTTTTTTTTCCCATTCTTCGGCGACAAAAAATTTAAAATATTTAAGTTCAAATTTTTGGAACGCTAATTTTATTAATCGTACCGTTTGAGAGAGAGAGAGAGAGAGAGAGAGAGAGAGAGAGTAATGTCCAACATTTTTTTAAACCGATCATAATGTCCAACACGGTAAGTTTTAATACTAACTTCATATTAGTTACTCTCCCAATAAGTTATATCATATTTTTGTGTTTTTTCCTATTATTTGTCAACAAATTACAAAAAAGTTTTACGACGTGTTTGGATTGAAGGAGTTAGGAAGAAAAGGAGGGAGAGGAGAAGGAACGAGAACTTATTTTTTGTTTGGTTTAAAGATAAGGAAGGAGAGGAGAGAGGGAGGAGGTTAAAAGTCCATTTTTCTCTCCCTCCAAAAGTGAGATGAGACAGAGGAAAAGCATTAGAGAATTACAATTCATTTGGATAAGTGGAGGGAAAGGAGAGAATTACATTGATTATGGAGGAAATGAGAAGATAATCCTTAATTCACGTTTGGATAATTAATGAGGAGAGAGGAGAGCAGAGGCTAATCTTTAATTCACACTTGAATAACTAATGAGAAGAGAGAAGAGGAACGGAGAGGAGAGAATAGTGTTATCCTCTCATTTTGTTTGAGAAAGATTGAGAAGAGAAAAGAGAGCAAATAATTTTTTTTATTATGTGAGTTGAAAATATTGTTTTATTAGGGGAAAATCTTGATCTCCTAATTTGGAAGGGATCTTTCAATGGTATGTTTTCAACTAAATTAGCAAATCATTTATTAATGTTTTGAATTTGATAATGAGAGTTAGAATTGGAGAATATGGAAAACACAAGGGTTGGATAGGGATCCCTTTTTGGGCAAGTTAAGCATGATAGATTGCAAACTAATTGGGCTAGATTGATTAAAGATATTAGTGATGCTTGTAGCTAAGGGTGCAATTTTGAGCTGTTTACCGTGTTTTTTCTGCTTCGTTTTTTTCTACTAGTTTGGTTTTTCTGATTTCAATGGATCAACCAACCTGTTATTGATTTTGTTTTCGTATAAGCTCAGTAATATTATTGTGATTATATTCTGCTATTGTTTTTCAATTTTTTTCGTTGCTTGTTTTGGTGATGGAGTTTTTAGTTTTGATTAGCAGGAACATGTTTATGAATATTTTATGTTTGAATAGATTTTTTTTTTTTTTTTGTTTTTGATTCGTTATTGAATATTAGTTAATTAATAGCCTTTTTCACTGAAATACTGAATTAAGTTGGTATTTTTTGTAGTTTTTTGGCTGTGTATTGTTGATTCTTTATTACTCGTGCCACTGGTGATCTGTATTCGATCATTACTCATTTGATACATTTTATTGATCTTATAAGAGGTTAGTCATTTTAGTGTTGTGTTTATTTTTCTATGTTCTTTTTTTTTTTTTGTCGTTTTTTGATTCATTTTTGTTTGTGATCATCTAACAAATTCTGTAAAATTTTACACTTTTAATATAAGAGGCATTTTGAATTCGATTCTATATATTTTAGTTGTTAGTTTTGTTCTGATTTCATTTATTTTTGATAGTTTTGTTGGTACTGTATTCATATCTTTTGTAATCAGTTTTTGTTGTATTGATTTGTTTGTTATTAAATAAATTTTTAATGTTCTTATGGAATGATAATGTATGTGTTTGTTAATGTTAGTGTTTATTCCATTCTATAATCACACACACACACACACACATGTGTAAATATATTAATATTTTTCAACATATTTATATTGTGCATCAGGTTTTCTGAATTTTATGTATTTGGATAAAGTGTAAAATTTTACAATTTTTTGAATACCATTCCAGTTTTTAAATTTTTTATTTTCAGTTAAATAGTGATTTTTGGACAATGTTATATTATGTTTTGTAGTGTGTTTTGTAATGTTTAATGGTTCTTTTTGTATATAAGACAATTTTATATTGTGTTTTTCGATACTTTACCTTTTTTCTTCATTGTAATTTAGTTCTAAATAGTCAACAACTAATATGTAATTATTCTCTTGTATAGAATGTAAATGAGTTCTTCTATATTTTTTTTTATTAAGTATGACGTGTAGAATAGTGTTCAGGTAGTCTAGAGATTTGCAATATGATGATATGTTGAAATCTGTTTGTCTTCGGTGGATTAAACTGTCGATTGATGACTTCTCAGTTTCTTACTCTACATGATGATTTTGATAACATGTTGACATTGTTGCAGTCAATTGGTGAAAATTTGGTTGATATTTTTGCTGAAGTTTTTTTATTTTGGAGATACTGTGACATCTAGTGATATCAATGATTCTAATTGTTTGTTGGTTAGTCATCATCACCTGGATGACTGCGAATCTAACCTTTTGTCATCATTTTGCACTCATGAGCAGAAGTCTTTATTGTCATCTAGTTGGGATCAAGGTATATGTGATATGGAAAAATGTTTTAATTTTTTATTTAAATATGTTAAGAATGATAGAGACAGAGGGGGTGCGTAATTTTCCTTTCGGGTATCCAAGGAATGCATGTGGCGCATTCATGCGTCTGTTGTGAGGGCTAATGAATTTTTCTACATTCAGAGCTTAAACAATCATCATAGTTGTGGGGTTGCTGCGTGTAAGACTAAAAATCTCATATTAGCTCTAATTTAGTCAGTGATGTAATTCTAGGACAAGTTCGGGGTAGGCCGTTGACTTATCTAATGGATGTGGTTCGTTTTTTTATAAAGAAATATTATGAAATTGAAATTAGTTATCACCATACATGGTTGGGGGTTGAGAAAGTTAGAGGTAATTTGTATGGTAATGAGGTTTTGTCGTTTGATCCATTGAGGTGGAACGTTGAGAAAGTTTGCAAATTGATTCAAAAATATTTACAAGGTTATTTGTGGCATTTGATGCTTGTATATGGGGATCCCAATATTGTCGTCTGATACTTTTTATGGATGACACATTCTTAAGGGATGAAACAAGGAAAATTTACTTTCTGCTATTGCTAAAGATGGTAATCAAGGTAATATGTCTATTTTTTTGTCTGTGGTGAACAATAGGTTCTGCATTGTGTAGGTCTTATTTTATAGTGTAAAATTTTACAATTTTTTTCATTGTTCAGTTGTTATTATTGATTTTTTTCTTAGCTTAATATATTTGATTTTTATTGTTGTTTTTTTTTCATTGGTTTAATGTTGTTTGGTTTATTAGTTTTTTTTTTTTTTGGGCCATTATACTTTCTATCTTTATTTTAATGAGTTTGATTTTTTTGTTTGAATGAGAAATATATCTTTGTAGTAAATCGGTAAAATTTCATAGCTTTATAATTATAATTTTGTGTTGATAGATCTGTTAATTTATCTTTAATATTATTATGAATTTATTAAACTTTAAAATATTGTTATGAATTTTTCTTTAATATTATATGAGTATTTTGATTTTGCAAAAGTGTAAAATTTCATAGTTTATAAATATTATTTTTTGATTTGTCTTTGTTTTTTCTTTTCTTTTCTTTTTCTTTTTTCATTTTTATTATAACATGTCTATTTCTTGTTACTTTTGCTGTTGTGGATTCAAATAATGAAAACAATTGCTCATGATTCTGTTTACATTTGTCATAAAATTGTTTAGGGTGAACAGACTATTTCCTTTATCTCAGATCGTAATGCAGGTCTGCATTCGTTTACATTTTTTTCCTCATTATTTTCATGGTTCTTGTTTGCACCATTTGAAAGCAAACCCAAGAGATAAGCTTTCTAGGGTGAATAAATCATTCAAGGAGAGGATGACTTACAAGTTCAGAGAATGTATCTATACTCCCACTTTGTCCTTATTTCATGAAAAGCTTACTTTATTGTTGAACGAAAGTGGTCAAAGTAGGAAAGTTTTTATCTGAGTTACCATACAAGAATTGGGCTAATTCGTATTTTGAAGGACAACGTTATGGTGAGATGACTTCAAATGCAATAGAATTATTCAACTTTCAGATTCGTGAAGCCCGTCAATTACCTATGACCAAGATGGTTAATACAATACGAGTCAAAATAATGAGCCAGAAGTTTTCAAGAAGGGAGGATTGTAAGAAATGGGATGGTGGGTGTTGTGTGCCCCAACATAGAAGCAAAGTTGGAGGCTATGGCTAATATTGGGAGGTCTTGGGTGATTAGTCAATCTTGTAACGGTGTTTTTGAAGTACATTCTCACCCATCTGTGGTTGTTGACATTGGAAGGCATTTTTGTTCTTGTTATTAGTAGCAGTTGAATGGTTTTCCTTGTGTCCATGCACTTATAGCAATTCAAAAGTATGGGATAGACTTTAATGCGTTTGTTAATCATTACTTTCATGGCAATAACTACAAGGAGTGTTACTCACAATCAATTTTTCCCATTCCAATAGTGGAGAAACCTTATTTTAATGTTGGCGAAGATTCAATCCTACCGCTTTTGTCTAAGAAGCAAAATGAGAGGCCAAGAAAGAAGATGATAGTTCAAAAAGGGAGAATGTTAGAGAGATTAGATGTGGCAGGTGTGGCTGGATAAGACACCGCAATAGAAAGAGTTGTAAACAATCTTTGTAAAACATTTCACACTGATTTTTGTTACCAATCGTTAATTTTCTCTAAATCTGTAAAATTTTACAAATTTCTTCTGACTAATTTAAAGTGTAAAATTTTACACTTATTAAATATTACGGATTGCTTATTAATATCATTATGTTTCATATCTCAAAACAATAAAATGTTAAGGCTTTAAACAAATTTGCCCATTTTAGAAATGTGTAAAATTTTTCACTTTCTAAATATTGCTATCGTAATAGTGTAAAATTTTATAGTTTTTTAGTTAATACATATTGTTGTTGTGTAGTATTTTTTTCATACCAGATCTCTCCCTAAACCCTCCAAACTTGTTCCACTTGTTTTCTTCTACATAGTTGGTAGATCCCATATTAGAAACCCGATGATTGCTTTCTCTGGCAATGGCTTAACTACGTATGTATGCTCGCACAACCAAAACTATATAAAAAAAATTTACATGTAATTTTTTTTTTTTTTTTGGTATTTCATTTCAACTCATATGTTGAATATTGAAAGATTTGTTTTAAAATTATCACTTACTAACAATGCAACAATACAACCAATGACTTTTTTGGATCCTGGTAATATCTCTCGATGGATAACATTAATTGATCCCTAATTACCATTGACCAATTGTAGTTCTTTATCTCTCGAAGATTCTCAATGTACTGTATGAACCTCCAACTAATTGAGAGATCGATGGTGGAAAAAAATAATGTGTGGCATACATACAACTACAAAAAGTCTGGCCACGTCTTTGGCATCGATTTGTTTTCTCCCATTCATTGTTTTAACGATTATATCTCTTATCTCTTTTGCTACCAACCTATCCATTTCTACAAACCTTCGTCTCACAAATGGGGTGTCAGGTTTGTTTCCGTAAGGAGTCGTTGGTTTGTTAATATGAGTTCAATATCCAAATCAATTACATAAAGATTCTTAGATGAGAGCTTGAAAGCTTTTGTATCAGATTGAAATCTTTTTACTATTTTCAGTACTAGCTCGCCCGACTTCTTTATTTTTTTGACACATTTTTTTTCTATTAATTTCTTAACAAATTTCCAGAACGACTTCTTCTTCAATGCCTTTGTGTTCATTTTTATAATAAAGTTCATATTCGATCTAAAGTTCCTGATAGTGCTTGTGCTTTCAGCCTTGTTAGATTTCTTCGTTGATAGTGTACATCTCTTTGTTTGTTTTTTTGCACATGCATCAACAATTGATATTGATTGGACATTTTTTTTTAACTTTCAATTGTGTAATTTTTTACACATATTATGCAAAATAAGTAAACAATTTCACTTAAAATGTTTTTTACAAAAGTGTAAAATTTTACACGTTTTGAATACATAAACAAGTAGCGGATGTAATTCTATAAACTTTTCTTAAAAATGTAAAATTTTATACCTTTGACAATCCTTGGACACTTGTGTACAATTTTACACTTTCAACAATTTATACAACATCAGATTGTCATTTTACAGAAAATGTAAAATTTAATACTACTAAGACACGCTTTATTGACTATATAAAATCTTACAGTTTCCAATTTAAACTATGTCAAAAAAAACTAAAATTATATTTCCACTTAAACGTTTTTAGAAAGTTTAAAATTCAACACATTCAAACAATCCTTTGTCAATTGTGTTTAATAAACTCATTTTACATAAAATGTAAAATTTGTCACTACTAAGAAACCCTTTGTCAACTATATAAAATCTTAGAGTAAAAAATTTATAATATGTAAAAAAATCTTATTATATTTCCACTCGAATTATACCGATTCTATACTTTGTAAATTGCAACTACTTTACTTTTCGGTCCCATTTTCCTGATTTTCTACTAAATGGAAGTAGTCATTTCTGAGTCCCTCTTCAATGGTTTGAAGCTTCTTGTTTCTTTACAATCCTCCAATGTGTGCAATAGTTCATCTCTTGTTATAGAAGAAATCGATTTTGCAATTTTTTTTAAACCCTAGCTCTTATTCGACGATACTTGATTTGGAAACAACTGCTCAAATTGCTTTGAAAGAGAAGATTCTCAATGTTTGGGGACGAATCATGATTCGATTGTGTTTTGCATTTTCCTTTTCAAATCCCTAAATATTGTGGGCGAGCTTTTCGAAAATAATGCAACAACACCAATTCACTCATAATTAGTTGTCGTCATCTATTGCCTAAGCCAGCCTCACCGTCTTAAGCTAACATCATTGCCTTGTCAATGTTGTCCCCCTTGTGCTGCATGAAAGGAGTTTCAATCTCTAGTTGTAGATCAGGGCAAAAAGAAGAATAACCCATATCCAAGGTTTGGCCCATATACCCATTACCCGACCCGAACAACTCATTTTTTCCTCGTAATCAGACTTGTTTCTTTATTTAGGCAAGCCCAAACCCATCCAACCACAACCAGTATTTAAACCCAAACCAATTCATTTAGACCATATAATCTAGCCCAAAATAATAAAAAAAGTACTCTTACATCCTGCCAAACCCAAGCCCATTGGACTCCAAACTTTTCCAGGTTTCTTAAAAAAAAGAAAAAAAATCCTCCACCTAACTTTGTGGAATTGCTATAGGACCCACAACCTTTTGATTTTGCAAATTAGCCCCTAATTTTTTCTATTTTCAAATTAACCCTCTCAACTCTCAAAAATTTCACCATAGCCCTAACCTTTCACCAACTGTGTTCCACCATGTAAGCCCTAACACGTTACTTTATGTGTCTAGCATTATAAGCTACGTGTTCTGCCACGTAAACCCTTACATGTGTTTCGTCACTTGTCTAACATTATCAACTGCATGTTCATTAGGCAACACATGTTTCGTCATGTAAATCTTTACCCGTGTTTCATAATTTGTCCCGCATGCTCTTGTGAGACTTTTATATAAGAAAGTCTTTTGTTTAATTTTAATGAACCAATCTAATACAATGTAAATCATTGGAGTTCACCCACAATTCTCCTCTCTCTCTCTCTCCCTCTCTCAATTTTTTATTTTATTCCACCAAATTCTAACAGTTTAGATCTCATCATGAGCAAAACAAAACATTAAAAAGAAAAGTAAAAGTACTTCAATGCTCTGCATTTTTTTTTCCAAAATTCTAATTAAGATTTTGTACTTTCAATTGCAACACTTAAAAGTCCTTAATTTTTAAAATTGTCAACGTCGTTAAAGGATTGGACAGAAGGTAATCATGTGCTATCTTGTAATATATTTGATGGAGCATATTTTTCTTAAGAGTTTTGGTTATGGCTGTGAAATTTTTCAGAAAATTTCAATTAAGATCTTAAATGTTTTTGCAATGCTAAACTTCTCAAAAAAAAAGTTACAAAAAAAAAAAAAAAGAATTCAAATAAAAAGATGTATATCACATCATAGTTTGATGTACAATTAATACAGTAATATCACATCATCTCTTAAATTGTTTTAGAAATTTTTTTTGTGGCAAGAAAAGTATTATTATTAAAAAAAAAAATTGAAAAGTTTTAATTAAGAACTTGAGGTGATGTGACTTCACATGAAAAAATTGTCTATTAGAATGGAGAGTGCTGAGATGCCAACAATATATTATAGTTGGAAGGAACTTTTAAGTTGTCATGCACCAAAAATTATTTATAAAATGCCTTGGAGGATAAATATAATAACGAGTTGATATTTATTCATTCTGGTTGCTTTGTACTCGGATCAAAAAATGCTTGAAACATCAGTAAAATACATAATTTTTACTGACAATTTTGCTGATGTATAAAACATTCATTCATTAATTGGAGTTCAATACATCGAACTAATGAATAATTAATTTCGTTTTCCTATATTAACGTGATGGAATTATGAAAGTAGTCTATCATCATTTGATCATAAATTGTTGCCAATACGAAAGCACTTCTAAAAGTAGTTGATATGTGATTTCCATAGTCCAAGGTGTACTTGGAATTTTTTGCCCATAGAATAGATACCGTTGATTAAATGTCAACATATTCACTCTTTCAGAAATTGAGTTTGGTAGGAATATTGTAAGACTTTTAAGGCTTTACAAACTTTAAATAGGTACATACTATCATGTGACATTGAAGCTTTTTAAAAAATTAAGGGTCTTAATTGAGTATCACCCAGAAGTGTGGTTGAGCAATAAAGATATTGAGAATAAAATTTAGGTATCTTGAATTCGAATTTCTTCTGCACTGATCGTTGATAACTAAAACTTAATTTATTGATCGATGTTCAATACACCGGGACTATTGAATAATTAATTTCTTTTTCCTATATTAACGTGATGGAATTATGAAACTAGTCTATCATCATTTGATGATAAATTGTTGCCAATATGAGAGCACTTCTAAAAGTAGTTGATATGTGATTTCCAGATTTTTTTGCCCATAGAATAGATGCTGTTGATTAAATGTCAACATATTCACTCTTTTGGAAAATGAGATTGGTAGGAATATTGTAAGACTTTTAAGGCTTTACAAACTTTAGATACTTAAGTTTTGAGAATAATAATCTGAATTCTTAGTAATTAATAAATAGCCAAAATATTTAGTACTCTCATTTAAAAAAAAAATATTTAGTTAAAATCTTGTATTGCAACACTCAAAAGGCATTTGGTTTTTTAAACTTATGTCAATATAGGGTTATTGTTAAATAGGTACATACTAACTTGTGACATTGAAGCTTTTTAAAAAATTAAGGGCCTTAATTGGGACTTTTATTACCTAAAAGTGTAGTTGAGTAGTAAAGATGTTGAGAATAAAATATAAGTATCTCGAATTTGAGTTCCTTCTATACTAATCGTTGGCAACTAAAACTAAAATAGTAGGCCTGACTGTTACGAAAAGATAGATTTAATTTGGTGCGCGTAAGCTATTCAAAATATCCCTTTACCAATTCATCAAAAAAATAAAATTGAGACTTTTGTGAAAGAAAAACAAATAGAGGGTATTAGTATATGCATCACATAATAATACATGATTATTTTAAAGATTAATTAGTGAAAGGTCCTCAAAATAAATTCTTATAAGTTTGAAGGATAAACACTGTAAATCTAAAAATCTTTAAATTTTTAAATTATATGAATATAAGTCCAATAATTATAAGATGACATCATCATTTTATTTTTAATAATTAAACTACCCCTCGCCACCAAACATCTAGAAAGTGATCTCTCGTCTTCTGAACTTCAATAAATTCCCCTTGCCGGTGAATCTCTCTGTCTCTCTCTAAAATAACCAATGGCATCACAGTGAGAAGAAAGTCTCTTTGATTTTCTCAAATGAAATTGCCGTGGTTCGATGCTTAAAGAATTGCAATGTTCTTTTTCACTGGAAAGCTCTTGAACGTGCTGTGTAAGACAGTAGGCCTGGAGCAAGTGCGGAATTAGGAAAATTATCCGAGGGGAACCTAAAATAGTTTTAGAAAAATTTTGGTGCAAATTTTGAATTTGGCTAAAATTTGAGGGTGAAAAATGAAAGAAATGATAAGTAAAGATTAGACTGGCTGAAATTTTTTTTGGAAGTGAACTAAAATTTTGAGTAAAAAATGAAAGATATAATAAGTAAAGATTGAATTAAAATAAAATTTTACGTGTATAAAAAAAAAAATCTATAGTTTGAAAAGGCTGTGGCCTAGCCCAACCCCATGTCTATCCACCCTTGGCCTGGAGTCTTGGGTTTAGTAGAGGAACCTGAGTTGAACAAAAAAGAAATCAATGGATGGGTGATGGTTTAGACTTATTTGTTTGGCCTATATCACTACGGTCATAGTTACCGGCCATGTGATGTTTCATACTGTTAATTGAACCCCTTGCTACACTACAAAAAAGATAAAATTTCTTCTTATGTTGCATCTCATTCGATTTGAAATATACTGATCAATAGCTAGGTAATTGAAGGAACGATTTGGAGTGCAATATCCAACATACACACACTGACTAAATTACATGAATACCTTACAAGTCTTTGGATTGGAAAATTCATTAGGAGGCTTCAACCTTACAAGTCTTTTAAGGATATTGTTTGGTTCTAAATTAGATAAGAGGAATCTCCTCCAATTCATGTACATATCTCAATTTTAGTAGATTGTGTATACATTTACATATATATTATGTGACTATTTATTTTTAACAAAAAAAATAAAAAATTAAATAAATCAAAAACTATATGTGCATTATATACATAGCAGATCGTAGTAAAGACACGTATTCAAATAAAAGAAAGTTTCTCTTATCGAATTTGGAACTAAGTATTGTTTGTCTTGTAAATCTATCTTTGTCTTTATTCTCCAGCAACCCCTTCAAATAAAAAGGTGAACATATCTTAAGCATAATGTGCGAGGGAAAAAAAAAAGGCAGCAACTTTAACAGTTCAGTTTTGTTAATAATCTAAGCTCTTCCTAGATCCATTCTTTTTTCTCTATCCCTTACACTATGCTTGGCTAAGTAAGAGGAAAATGAGAGAAGATGATAACATTAATTATGAGAGAAAAGAGAGGAGAATAAAGGAGAGTATAATTCCTTTTTTTTGCTTGAATAACAAACGAGAATGAGAGTGTAATCCTTTTATCTTGTTTGAAAACAATAAAAGAAAAAAAAATTATATTTTTTTTTACTTTTTTGCCCTAAAATAGAGGTGTCATTTTTATTTTTTGTTATAATTTTAAGACTAGAATCAGCATTATAAAAAATTAATTAAAAGACTATTTTTTTCCTGTAATGACCTGAAATTTTTTTTTTTTTGGGAATAAAAATATTTATTTATTTTTTATTTAATTATTATTATTTTTATTATTTAATTAATTTAAAATGTGGGTTATGTATGTATGAATGTATGTGGGTGATGCATATGTGATTATATATATATATATATATACATACATGTGTACATGTTTGATGTGCGGTATATATATATATATATAGATATGTATATATATAGATTAAAGGGGGGTGGAGGACAGGCTGTGTGGGTGTGTATGTGCTGTGTGTGCAGCCGTGTGTGTGGGGGGGGACTGATGTGTGTGTATGGGTGTGTACAGGAGGTGGAGTGTGTGAGTGTACAAGGGTGTTGAGTGTGTGTGCAGGTCAGATACATATATATATATATATATATATGTAGACAGAGAGAGAGAGAGAGAGATTCAGGTCAGTGTTATGTGTATAATTATATAGGCGTGTGAGCTGGTGGAGAAAACAGAAAATGAGAAGAGAAAAAGAAAAGGGAGAAACCGAGAGCTCTTGAGGAGAACAGAAGTGGGAGTTCAAAGGAGGAAGAAAGAGAAAATCTTGGAGCTTGAAGTTGTGTTAAAAATTAGGTATCCTACTGAATTTAATTGCTTTAAATTTTTCCTTAAGTTATTATAGACAACAGTTAGAAGTTATCAGAGTTAAAACAGGAAAGAAAATTTAGGAACTAAGTGTGTAACATATGGCTAACATGGCAGTCTTATGAAGGTTAAACCGAAGGAAATTTTGAAACTAGGGATGAGTAAAAAAGCTTGTTAGGAACTCAACCCAACTGGAATGATGGGAAATGGTTGAGAAATGGCCATGTGATGGCCAACTTATTCCCACCAGTGCAACACCGAAAACTGGGAAATGGGCGTCGGAGACTAGGCCTTGAGGGGCTAAACTCTGTTTTAATGGATTCCTTAAATTCCCAGGATTAATTTGGTATAAAAACAAGAAATTTCGGATGTTGAAAACACGAAAAACGGTGAGGGTTTGCATTTTTCGACGACAACGCCGCGAGGTGGCCAGACAGGATGACCAGGAAATCGCATGGGGGCAAAGGGGCGGTTTGGGCTGAAGGTTGGGCCTATTTTGTTTGAAAGGGTTTGGGCTGAGAGTTGGGCTGGTCGAGGTTAGGTCAAGGGGGTTGGATGGGGCCTCATAGTTTTGGGCCCGACGATTCAAAAAAAAAAAAAAAAAAAGAAGGAAAAGAGAAAAGGGGCTGGGGGGGGGGAGATTCGAACCAGGAACCGCGCGTGGGGAGGGACGCGTGTGGACCAAGTGGGGACGGTTACCAACCGTGCCCCATTTTGCGCAGAATATATATATATATATATAGTATATAAGCTTCATTAAATTAATTTAATTAAATTAAATATCTCGAAATGGCTCGGAATCCAAATGAGACAAGTCATTAGTGTATTTCGACTGTCTCGACCCTTTTGAATTCAACGGTGAGGTCTGTGACGCGAGGCAAGATCCCGATAAATAAAAGACCATAGGAACCTTAAAAATTACTAAAATGGCCCTAAGTTAAAAAGCAGTTGAACAAACCCCATTTAAAGTAAACAAATAGTAAATTTTTATTATCTCGAGCATTCCGGACTCGACCTAGGAGTCCGATTTACTAGAAGAGGTCTCGGGATGTAAGAACCTGTAAAAGTACAAAATGACCGTTTTGCCCTTTTTAGCACAAATGTCCAAATTAAATTCCACAAAAGCCTAAACCTATTTTCTTCGACGTTCCAGACTCAATGGTAGAGTTTATTTTGGCAAAGTAGAATCTCATAAAATAAAGACATAACATTTGATGAATATCATAATTCAAATAGCAAATGAACTGAGTTACACCTTATGATTTTAGGGACATCGAAAGGCAAGGAGAAGGTGGTCTGACCTTCTGCATTCTTACTGTTAGATCCGCCACACTACGAGTACGACTTCTTGGGTTGAGGCAACCCATCCAGGTACGATATATTGTGCTAAGTAAGAAATAGAATTAAGTTTAGAAGTAATTGCCATGTTGACTTGATGATTCACATATTTGTTTGATTGCTCATATGCTTATGTGTTCCTTGTTATCTTTTTGAAAGTTTGGTGATGAATATGGATCATGATTATGTGTATATCGCATGTGTTAGCATAATGTGTGGATTATATTCTTCGAAAACTGTTGAGATTATGAAATGTGACTTAAAGCATTTGTTAAATGGACTTTGTATGGCATATGATTGTCCTTTATTTCCTCATTATGTTATTTTCCTTTCATCTCGTTACTTGCGCCTCGGGTTCGCTGGAATTCGGGGCATAACATTTCCTCTGTCTCCGTAAACTTTTGGGAGGAGAACAAATTAGATAAAATAAAGATTAAAAAACCTCCCTTCTCCCTCCATCCCCTTTCATTTTCTTTTCTAATTTTAACCGTAAAAAATAATCTCTTCTTTCTTTCCCTTTCCTTTCCTTTCTCTCTAAATCACTCAATCCAGGCGAAGTGTTAGAGATTTTCTGTGAAAACCTTAAACCCTCCCAATTTGAGAGTCCCATTTGTTCACAGTTGCCATAGTTTGGGAAGAACAAAAAGGATTCAATGGATTGACAGTGAGGTCTAGCGGACAGAAAAAGGGTCAAACTCGTGTTTTTTGTTTTGATATTTTTTCAATGTTTTTAATTTGTGAATTAAACAAATTGATTTCACCAACTGAAGACAAAAATATTGTGTTGACAAAGATTAGAGAAACGAATGAGATATATATCTATATATTTCTTGTGTGTAAATATTACAAGGGGAGACCTCTTTATATACAGGAGCAGAAAGGACATACAAGGAAGGCAAAGAAAAGGAAACAAGGAAAAAAAGGAAACCCTTAACCCTAATTATAGACCGTAATATACATGTATAATACATATAGTTAACACCTCCCCTCAAACTTAAGATAGAAAAATCGAAACCAGCTTGAGTTTGGAAACTAAATCGTGAAGGCATCTAAGAAGGTGAGCTTTAGTGAAGATATCGGCAACCTGGTCAGTTAAGGAAACCAGAAGGAGATGAATAGTACCATGATGGTGTTGGCGAATGAAATGACAGTTGATCTCAATGTGTTTGTTACGTTTATGAAAGACGTCATTGTGTGCAATTTGGATAGCACTCTGATTGTCACAATGAAGAGGGGTAGCAGAGGCGTGGGTCAAACCCATATCTTCAAGAAGCCAACGAAGCCAGATGAGCTCTTGAGTGGCATCGGCAAGGGCACGATATTCTACTTCAGTGTTAGAGCGGGCAGTGACAGTTTGTTTCTTGTTCCGCCAAGAAATGAGAGAATCACCAAGGAAGAAGTAAAAGCCTATCACGTCCCGAATTTTCACAACCCGAGGAATGAGTGAAATGAAATTAAAAAGAAATTAATAAATGATAATTAAATAGATTTAGTTGAATTTCTCTTTTTATTTCCTCAAGTTTTTCCCAAAATAAAAATGAAAAACCAGACACAAGGCTTACCCCAAGATGGGTGACCAATGGTACTCATAAATCACCTCAACCAATGGCCAAAACTAGTCTAGCTCATGTTCAAGTGTAGCCTCCAAGATGGCCCCAAATTGTCTTTAAATATACCTTCGAATAATGACCCCAAATAGGGCCCCAAGATACCCTAAGGTATGGGCCAAGAATAGGTAAAAAGATCTACCAAAATATGTCCAAGGAAGTGGCCAAACATGGCCTTGAAATATGATTAAAAAGTGTCCTAAAAAAAATACCCAACATGGCTTAATGTAATGGCCAAAAGTGGCCTAAAATGTGCTCCAAAAAGTAGGGTCAAGTATGTAATTAAATGGCCTTAAAATGGCCTTGAAGGGTAGATCATAAAGTGCTATGACATGGCCAAAGCAACGACTACGCAGCAAGCAAAAACATCAACACGCGCAGCAGGGCAAGGCAGGCCACACGCAAGACTGTGGGCGTAGCAGGCAAGGCGGGCATGGGGCGCACACGCGGGGCGTGCGGTTGAAGACGGTTGGGGCTGTTTTGGCTTGTTTCACTGTAGCAACAGAGAGCTAAAATCTGATTTTTTTGTAGGTTTACTGTTCCAGATAGAAAGCAAATTTCTCTGTACAGCAGCCCATTTATCTCTGTTTTCTAATTTTTTCTCAAAGTTTTTAATCCATTTTTCATCCGTTTTTAACCCGTTTCTCCAAGGTTTCTAAACCTCTATTTTGAGCACTTTTCTCACTTATTTAAATAGTGTTTTGCACACTTAATTTTTTCCTTAATTTTACTAAAATTTTGACATAACTTCCTTTGTTTTCTAAGCCTTTTTCCCACCTAATATTCATGATATTTCATATATATAAATATGTCACAACCCACCCTCACTCGGTGGCCACAGTTTCATGTAAATTTAAATGTACATCGCCTAATTATACAATCCATCATGCATACACCTACACTTGAACTTAAAAATCACAAACTTCATATTCATTACAATATACAAGGTCCTTTCCATTCTTTTCATAATACACAAATTTTCTACAATACTATTTCATATGGTTTAGGGCTTATGCCCTTGTACAATATCGAAATATGCCCCAAGGGCCAAAAATCCTCCGTGGTCCATGTCTCCTCTGTTCTTCAAGATTTCCTTAAGTCTCAAGTACCAAGAGCGTTATCTGTAATATGATATCCCACGAATGGGTCAACTCAACTGCTGGTATGACAAAATGCTAATGCTAGGAACAAATTTAAGGCGTGGCATGTGCAAGTGTACATTTTAAAGCTATGCATACCCCCCTCCATTCATCAATGCAATGCAAAGGTGATATGCATGACACACACATGCAAACTCTATGCCACACCCATGTCTCGTTTACGGATCCCTCCCGATGGATTTGAGTACCAATGCAATGGCCAATTTTGGGTTTTTCACCACATGATCTACACCTTCATAATGCATAGCACCAAGTGCTCAACTCACGCCATGTTTCCAAGGAATCACAATATACCAAAATGCCATAATTTCATTATGCAACTTCAATGAGACAATTCATCAAATATATGGTGTTCATCTCAAGTCATGCATTATACCCAACGTAAATCATAACTTCAAAATCCCTAAACTTCTTTTACATGAACATATGCTATAGACAAACCATTTCAACACATGCTCAAGCCACATTTTCACAATCTTACTAATTCACAAAGAACACATAATTTCATAAAGCACCAATGCATCAAACAATCACATCTTTCAAAACACAAGATATATCAACATGAATATAAGCCAAAATATAACAATCCAAACATAAAGGTAAGATACATCTTCATCATAGCAACAAATCATCAAATAACTCAAAGAACACACAAACACCTAAACTACCAATTCTAAGTTTTCAAAGCAGCTACCTCCTAAGTGATTTCTTAACATTAAGTAAGCACCTTAAACACTCAAACAACATATAGAAAGGCAAAGAAACTTAAACATATTCTTAACTTAGTAAGATATCATACCTAGAATGGTTTTTCTCAAATCGAGAAAATTGTGTTCGCTGCACAGGCGAAACGATCAGTGAGAATATAGTTCTTGCAGAGAGGAACAACTTCCTAAAAGGAACCTTTGAGAAAATCTAAGCCTAGAAGTGTGTTTTGGAAGCTTGAATGTTGGAAAACCTAGGTTTTCTCTTCTCCTCTCTCTCCCTGCGCATATTCTGCTCTTCTCCAGACCAAAATATGATTTTTTTTTTTTTTTTTTACTCTAAGGGTTGTATTTATAATCAAGGGGCAAAATGACCTTTTTGCCCTTAATGAATCCGGGCCCCGTTACACTACAACCCATCTCGAAACGCCTCAATTTTACATTTTTATTTAACCAAAGTTCTTAAAATTATTTTACATAAAAATTCTCAAAAAAACAAATTTTCGCCTATGGCTGGGTTTGGCCGGATCCACCCGGGCCACCTAGGATGCCCTTTTGGTCCAATTTCTGAAACTGTCTCCGAACAGGCTTCAATTTTTACAGGAGGTGTATTTTAATATTCTAAGCATATTTCTCTTGTACTACACACTCAAAATATGCTTCTAAATATTACTAATAGCTAAATGATGCATATATAGTGCCCTACCGGCAAATGGTGCATATATAGTGCCCTACCGGCAAAAACGAAAAATTTGTCCTCATTTTCCAGATCTCTACAAAGCCTGTGGTGGAACGAATATCATTAGGATCACCGGCCTAATCAGCATCAGAATAGGCACGTAAGTCAAGAGATGAATGAGCTGACAAATGAAAACTATGGAAAAAAGTGCCCTTGACATAGCGAAGAATGCGAAGAACTGCAATATAATGAGTAGAGTAAGGAGCAGACAGGAACTAATTCACAAGATGAACAACATGAGCAATGTCAGGCCCAGTAACCGTAAGGTAGATAAGACTCCCAACTAATTGGCAATACAAAGTTTTATCGGGTAACGGGGTGCCATCCAATGGAGTGAGTCAAATATTGAGCTCAAGTGGTGTAGGAGTCGTCTTACTATCAGTGAGCCTTGCGCAAGCAAGAATATCAGAGACATACTTGGCTCGAGAGAGATAATAGCCATTTGAGTCAGAAGCGATCTCAAGACTGAGAAAATAATTGAGAGAGCCAAGATCCTTCATCTCAAAATGCTGACTGAGAAATCGTTTGAGATCAGTAATGCCAGTAAGGTCATCTTCAGTGATGATCATGTCGTTAACATAAAGAAGCAACAGAATAAAGCCATGGTCAGTCTTACGGATGAAGAGGGCAGAATCATGCGGACTAGAAGTGAATCCAAATCCACTAATAACTGAGTTGAACTTGGCAAAGAAAGCGCAAGGAGCCTGCTTAAGGCCATAAAGAGCTCGATGAAGTTTACAAACCTTATGAGGAGGGTGGACATAGCCAAGAGGGGGTTTCATAAAAACTTCTTCTTGGAGGTCGCCATTTAGGAATGCATTTTTAACATCCATTTGAAACAGCTTCCATTTGCGAATAGCAGCAACGGAAAGCAAACTATGAACAGATGTGGGGCGGGTAACAAGGGCAAAGGTCTCTTCATAATCAATTCCATATTCCTGTTGCAATCTTTTGGCGATGAGTCGAGCCTTGTACCGTTCAATGGAACCATCAGAACGGGTTTTGATTTTGTAAACCCATTTGCTGCCCATTGCATTTTTCCTTAGAGGAAGATCAACTAGGTCTCAAGTATGTGTTTTCTCAAGGGCTTGTAATTCTTCAGTCATAGCTTGCTGCCAAAGAAGGTTGGAGCTTACCTCAAGATAAGAGTGAGGCTCATAATGAGAGAGAATAGTGGAAAAACAATGATACTCACGAAGATGGATAAGTGGTTCTTGTGAGGAACGACGAATGGGTGGATCAGGAGTAGTAATTTCAGATAATGTAAGCGATGGTGATAGAGTAATAGTAGCGGTAGGATTAGTAGACGAAATGGAGGACTCAGGAGGGACCGCAGGGGAAGGGTCTAGAGACTCATCGGGAAACAACTCAATAGAAGAATCAATAAAAAAAGAAGGAGGGGATGGAGAAGATAAGTGAAAGAAGAGAGAGAGAGAGAGAGAGAGAGAGAGAGAGAGAGAGAACATTTTGTGTTCCCAGAAGATGACATGACGAGAAATACGGAGTCTTTTGGCATATGGATCCCAACACTGATAGCCTTTGTGTTCAATTCCATAACCCAAAAAACAATAGAGACGAGCTCGAGGTTCTAATTTGGTGTGTTCATGGGGTTGGAGTAAGACAAAGCAAGTGCAACCAAACACCCGAAGAAGGCTATAATCAAGAGGCATTCCATAAAGGCATTCATATGGTAACTGGTTGTTGGTAACCGGAGAAGGAAGGCAATTGATGGTATAAAGAGCAGTGAGGGCAGCCTCACCCCAAAAGCGTTCAAGACAAGAAAAGGAAATAAGAAGGGCCCGAACAGTGTCTAGAATATGTCTATGTTTGTGTTCGGCACAACCATTTCGTTGAGATGTACTAGGACAAGAATGATGAGGAAGGGTACCATATTGATGAAGGGTGTTTAGAAAACTACTATCTTTATATTCCATTGCATTATCAACGCGAAAATTTTTGATGGAGCGAGAAAACTGAGTTTGGATCATACGAGCAAAATCCAAGTAGATTTGGGGTAACTCTGAGCATTTTTTTCATGAGATATAGTTATGTGAAGCGAGAGTAATCATCAATGAAAATGACAAAGTACGTGGATCCTCCCAAGTGGGATGAGGAACAAGTCCCCAAACATCAGAGTGAACTGAATCAAATGGAGCAATGAAAACAAAAAGACTTTTATTGCAAGACAAAGCAGGTTGTTTTGCAAGTTGACAAGACATACTGTCAATATGATCAAGTGTAATTGAACCTAACAACCCACTAGATGCTAAAGTTTGCAAACGCTCAAAAGAGAGATGACATAAACCAGAGTGCCACAGCTTGGTAGGAGACATAGTGGAGGCAGAAGCAGCGGACAAAGGAGGAGTAGTGGGCTGAGTAGGGATGCGGAGATGAATGAGCTCGAACAAACGCCCAACCTTACGGCCTATCCCAATGGTCTTCCCCGACTGCGGATCCTGCACACAACAACCAGAAGGGAAAAAAGTAACAGTAAGTCCAAGATCACATAATTAACCCACAGAGATGAGATTTAATGCAAGTCTGGCGATGAGATAGGAATGAGGGAGAAAGATATGGGGGGTAGAGACTTTTCTAATGTGATTGATAAAGATATGCAAGCCATCTGCAGTGCGAATGTGAAGAATATGGGAACCGGAGGAGTGGGGAGAGAAGATACTAGATTTTGAAGTCATATGAGTACAAAAAGCAGAATCAAAGTACCAAGAGGTCTTACCAGAGGTGGTGGACATAGCAACAAAAAGTGAAAAACCAAGAACCTGTTTAAGGATTACTTCAAGGTCAGTAACAAAAAATGAGAGAGAAGCAGGGGTGGGGGAGTTGTAAGTAGTAGCAGTGGTGGCCACTGTAATAGACCCAAAGTTAGATTGGTTGCCAAATTTCCCCGCTTGCCAGTGGTTGCGTGCTTGGTGATTAGGATTTTTGAAATAGTCATTCTAATAATAACCAGGTCCAAAGTTGTGACAGAACTTGCATTGTCGAGAAGGACAGTTTAATAAGAAATGTCCCGAGGAGTGACAACACTTACAAAGCTTCTGGGTAGATTGATTGTCTTTGGGTGGGGGAGGCCTGAAGGTGGCAAGAACCATGTCAGTAGAGGCACCCTTGAGAAGGCCAA
The DNA here is from genome assembly GCA_008638375.1 of Nyssa sinensis. Classification (NCBI taxonomy): domain Eukaryota; kingdom Viridiplantae; phylum Streptophyta; class Magnoliopsida; order Cornales; family Nyssaceae; genus Nyssa; species Nyssa sinensis. The sequence continues at coordinate 18,435,532 of CM018042.1, read as the reverse complement.
AATGAGTTTCTTCATAAAGAAGTTCAGAGATAGCTTGCTCAAACGTGGGAAGAGGATGCCAGTGAAGTAGAGTTGCCTGAATAGGTTCAAAGTGATCGTTAAGTGCCATCAAAAAATGGATCAATTGCTGGTGATCACGATGAAGGGAAAATTGCTTAGCATCATGATGACAACGCCATAGAGGTTCAGAAGGTGTCAATTGATCCCAAAGCCAGTACATTTGAGAAAGAAAATCATTAATGGACTAGTCAGATTCTTGGCACGTACGATGAAGTGTGGTGAGAAGCTGATATTGGTTAGCAAGGTCAGCTGTGGTGTAGCGGGCTACGAGAAAGTCCCAAACTGATTTGGCGGTGGTGAAACGTCCAAATTGAAAACTAATGGAAGCGATAGTGGTATTACGAAACCACGTGATTATTTAATGATTCTTGTTATCCCAATCTTCAAGTTTTTCCTGAAACTTTTCATCAGATTCTTCCTTGCCTTGTTGAGGCTCAGTGATATGGCCAGTGAGATAATGCCATAACTTACGCCCTCACAGAAAACTAGACATTGCTTGAGAACAGGGAATGTAGTTTGAGCCGTCAAGAGTGAGGTTGATTGGATGGGAAACATCAAGACGACCCATAGTGTAGAATGGATGAAAATCTAAAAATTTGGGACTTAAGTTGGGCTGCGACACAGTGATGAGGATGGGGATGAGCGGTTGATCGGTGACAGTGAAAGAAACTGAGATCAGAAGTACTTAGAGAGGTTGCGGTTGGTGACCCAGCAACGTGAGGACTGGACGAACAACTTTGTGGAAGGCGACAAGGGTGTGGACTATTGGAGTAACTTTGTGGGAGGGATTTTGATGAGCAAACTAGAAGGAGCAACGTGGTGTGTGAGGCAACAAGGGGTGGGATGTGTAAGATGCTGGTATTAGCAAAACAGAGGCTGATGGTTTTGTGGGAAAAAAAAAAGACTTGAGGTTGGGTTTAACAAAGTGGATGGGATGTGTGGTTGTGAATGGGGCTGGCTGCGGTTTCGCTCATTGATCAGATGTGAGTAGCGATGGCGACGTGTTGGATGGATAAAAAAAAGGAAAAAAGAAAAAATATAAAAGGCGTGACGATGATGTTGATATCCGAAAAGTCTGGCGAACGACGGTAGCGACGACGACAATGATGGCTCTGATACCATGTTGACAGAGATGAGAGAAACGAATGAGATATATATATATATATATACATATGTATATATTTCTTGTGTGTAAATATTACAAGGGGAGATCCCTTTATATACAGGAGCAGAAAGGACATATAAGGAAGGCAAAGAAAAGGAAACAAGGAAAAAAGGAAATGAGGAAAAAAAGGAAACCCCTAAACCTACTTATAGACCGTATATAGTTAACAGATTTTTTGTCCATAAGTTGGCAATTTATAAAGTGCTTCATGGTTTTTATTTATTTAAATTAGACAGAAATTCTTTGTGCAAGAAACATTCTATGTTCAAAGGGTTAATTATGAGGCAGTTTTTTAACTGTTTCCTTCTTTTCATAAAGCTTTAAGCCTTGTTTGCTTTTGAGTCGCAAGCAGAAATATCGGCGAAGCACTTTTGCAAAATAGCTATTGTTTTAAAAGAATCAAAAGTTAACTTCATGTAAGACACAATATGAGAAAGTGGCCTAATTAAATCATCCTGAGAATGCTTTGCCAATCTATGAAGTTCTAGGTAGATGAATAGTAATTAACCAATTGGGTTAGTAATGCAGGATAGATTTGGTACCCTAAAAATAAGAAAAATTATTTTAGAGTTGTATTAGGATTATTTAGTTTTTAATTTTAATTTATTCTTAATTTCTCTAGTTTTCTTGTTTTATTAGGATTAGTATAGAAAATATAGGAATTAGTAGTTTCTTATTCGAATTACTAGTCTTTATTATAGTAGGATTAGTATAAAAATAAAATTTTTTGTTTCTTAGTCAAAATATGAGTATTCTAGTATTATAAATTTGATGTAATACGTCATTACCATTATGTTTTTTTTATTAATAAATATTAATTATGAATTGTGGAGAATTATTTTCTCTTGTTGGGTAAGGAGTCTCCATGTTACTAAGGAATTCGACGTGTTCGATTCTCCTTTCCACGTTTCTGTTTCACATCATTTGATATCAGAGCGAGGATTTTCCTGGCTAAATGGCAAGCGACGAAGTCGAGAACTAAAACCTCATTGACGTTCGTTGTGGGATAGACGTTGTATGGGCAACAATTGAAAACCACAAGCAACAGTTAGCACATATCAACGATCAGGTTGGTGGTTTACAACAAATGCTCATGCGACTCAATTTTAATGCCCCTAGAGACCCTCTAGTCGATAGGAACTGCATCGGAGGATTTACCCGAGGTCAGCCTGAAAATAGACCTATTCGTAATTACGAAAGACTTCTTGATTTTGATGATAATTTTTATATTGAAAACTTTCATGATTGGGTTTATGATTTGAATAATTGTCTTAATGATTTGATACTTTAAGAAGAAAAAAAATATTATTGGGAAGAAGATAAACTCATTGGGTTCGTGAAAAGGTGGTTGTTTGATTTATAGAGGCATAGACAATTACAACGTAAAAAGTGTATTCGTTCATAGCCAAGAATGATGAACTTGTTGATAATTAGATTTTTGCCTAAAAATTATTTGCAGATTTTAGAAGATAAATACAGGCTAACATGGGAAAGCACTAAAAAAAAAGCACAAGCAAAATCTAAAATTATTGAAGTAACTTTGACTGATAATGTTGCACATATTGAACCATTGAAATAAGTCAACGTTCTTGTAGAAAACCCTCTTATCATATGAGATGCAAATCAAGTTATTTCATCCATTAACGATGACCACAAAGAGTCAATGAAAAATAAAGTTAAATTTATTTCTATTGATATTGCTGAAATAGTTAGTGTAGATGATAAAGAATAAGAATTGAATAAAAAATTTATTCTACAAGAAGAAGTTATTACAACGAAGCAAGAAAATCACATTGAAGTTATCAACACTAAAAATGAAGAAGCTGAACCTGAATTCGTGAAAGATGATTCTAATGCTTATAGTAAAATTGAAATTGTGGTGGATCAAGAAGATAATTTTTGTTTTATTACTGGAGCATTATTATGATTTGAAAAGGGCCTAAAATTATCGACTTCATAGAAGATATGGTAGAAGAAATCCTTGAATATTCAATTGTTCTTGCAAAAATTCAACATGCTTACTAACGAGTTCGTGGTCACGTACATCCAGTTAACTCAAGGATGAGTTGTTTTCAGGTGGGAAAAACTGATGTAGGACAAATTTGGTACCCTAAAAATAAGAAAAATTATTTTAGAGTTGTATTAGGATTATTTAGTTTTTAATTTTAATTTATTCTTAATTTCTCTAATTTTCTTGTTTTATTAGGATTAGTATAGAAAATATACGAATTAGTAATTTCTTATTCAAGTTACTAGTCTTTATTATAATAGGATTAATATAAAAATATGAGTTTTTATTTTCTAGTCAAAATAGGAGTATTCGAGCACTATAAATATTATGTAATACGTCATTATCATTATATTTTTTTTATCAATAAATATTAATTACAAATATTAGAAAATTATTTTCTCTTGTTGGGTGAGGAGTTCCCATGTTATTTTGTTACTAAGGAATTCGACATATTCGATTATCCTTTCCACGTTAACGTTCTGCATCAGTTAGTAAATAATTTTATTTTATGGGCAAAGTAGTTAATGATGGGTATGGGGTTGCTCATTTACAGATTATAAGATCACTATACAACAGTGAGGTTCAATAGTGTCCAATTTTACACTTTTATGATAGTGTAAAATTCTACACTTTTATAATTAGTGTATTTTTAATAATTTATGCTTTAAATATTGATATTTTTTTTGACAACTTTTCACACATTTAAAAGCCAGTTTTTAGCATCCAACGTGTGGCTAGTGAATTTTTTCAATTTTTATAAAATTGTGTATTTTATAGTTTTTACTCTTTTGACTAGGACTAAATATTACATTGTAAAACTGTAAATTTTATACTTTTTTCTGAAGAAATTTTACACTTTTAGAATGATTTTTTTCTTCAGATTTTCATATTCAATTTAGATCTTATTTGATAAATCTCGATTTTTATAATTCAAATATATAAATTTTATTAAAAATTGATTTATAATTTATAAGTTATTAAAATTCTAAATTCTAATTTTTTTTTAAAAAAAAAAAGTGGCCCCATTCACATGCCTGTATTTTTGAATTGATAAACTATTAGGAATGTACATGTATTTTACTCATGGTAGGTTTGAAAGACTTGATAAGTTATTAAATTTGAGTTTCGACTTGAGGATAATTTTTATACTTTTCATGGACTTATAACTAAATGACTTAAAAATTTATTATAGAATTTTTGGATTAAAATTTTTAGTTTAGGGAACTTTTTAGTATTTTTCTCAATTTTGTTTAGTTTTGTCAATATTGAAATATTACCACTTTCCCAAATAACAAAGATTGTTTAATGTTTTGTTAAAACCATGTATAATATTTTTTTGTTTAAGAAATTTCTCAATGTTTTCTGTCTGAGAAACATTCTCGGGACAGATAATTTTTGCCGATAGAGAAATTTCTTCAAAAATTCTTTGTTGAAAAAACATAAATCTTTTTGGCAAAATTTTTCATGCAATATAGATCTTATTTCACAGATCTCAATTTTTAGAGTTCAAATATATAATTTTTATCAAAAATATGGATTTATATATTGCAAGTTATTTAATTTTGAAGTTTCAGACAATAAAAGGTGATGACATGGCATGTGGGGCACAAAAAGTGGGACCTTTTTTTTTTTTTTTATCATGTTTTGAATTGGATGAGCATTTTTATCAACAAAATACTTAGGGACTTTTTGAGCTAAAATATTAACCACCTTTAAGGGACCTATTACCCAATCCCCTAAATTTAAAAGGATAATTATTGCTCCAAATAGGTAGGAAGAATTCCTCATACTCAAGTGCATGTCATAATGTATGTAATTACATGAATATCGTGTGACTATTTAGTTTTAATTAAAATATAATAATTAAATATAATAAAAATGTACTTATGTAGTGCATAAGCAACAGATTATAGTTAAGACACATATCTAAGTACTACCTAGTTTGGAACTAAGTAAGACTGTCAATAGATTAAATCTTGATTCGAATTTGATCTATTTATTTGGTACAAAAAATTTGATCCGATAAGTCGATTTGATCTAAATCTAATAATTTCTTTATTTTGAATGGATCAAATATAAATTAAATAAATCTGATTCGTGAACAATATATGTTTAAATATAACTTATATTAATTATATATATTAAATTTTTTTATATATTAGATTAAATATTAAATTATATAAGATTTTTTAAGTTGAGTTTATTTATTTTAAAATTTACATATTATATAAGATTATAAGATAATATTTTATATACATAATATATATTAATATATATCATAACCTAATATTTTATATTTATATATATAATATTAATATTAGGATAAGTTACACTGATATTTCCTAAGATTTTTTAAATTATATTGACTTTTCCTATTTTACCTGACAAACTATAAAAACCTCCCTTCAGTTATTTTTTTTTTTCAAAATGGCAAAACTACCCCTTTCATTTATTTTTACAATTTTTTTTATTTTGACCAATTTTTTAAGATTTTTTTAAATTAAATATTGATTAAAGCCTTAAATTCATTTTTATATAAAATGAAAATAATTTATTTACCTTAAAATTATTTTTTTATGAAATAAAATAAAAAAAAAATAGTTAGAAAAAATTGGTCAAAATTGAGTAAATGCAAAAAAAAAAAAAAAAATGAAATGGACAATTTTGTTATTTTGAAAAAACAATTGACTGGAAGGGTATTTGTAATTTTTTAATAAAAATATGAGAGGTCAACATAATTTAGCAACTCCAATGGTAAGATTAAAGGAGCTACCAAAACTAAATTTTGGTAGGTTGACTAAAATACTCTACTCCACTAATAATTTTCATCTGTATCAAAATTTGACTAAAGTAAAAAATTCTACCAAATATAGCTTTTGTTTTGGTAACTACTATCCACATCAATGCTTTAGATTGTAAGATATCAATGGTCCAGATTTGATGATACTTTTTTTCTTATTTTCAATGATTAAGAATGATAATTGAAAAGAAAAATTGTAGTTTAAAAAAAACTTAACATTTCACCATTAAGAGGGAAAATGTCAAAATATAGTTTTTTAGTATTATAGCACTGATAAAATTTAACTTTACCAGAACTATAATGACTTATACTAAGCAACTCTAACAATAAAGTTAAAGGAGCTACTAAAGTTATTTGTTGGTCGATTGACTACAAAATTCTACATGAATGCTAGTTTTCATTCTTATCAAAATTTGACTAAAGTGAAAAACTTTAACAAATATAACTTTTGTTTTGGTAACTATTCACATCAACGCTTCAAATTACAAGCTATCAATGATTGGGAATGATAGTTAGAAAGAAAAATGTTGGTGTTACAAAATAAATGTCAAAATATAATTTTTTTGATACCGTAACACTGCTAAAATTTAATTTTAACAAGACTAAACTAACTTTTACCATTAGAGTTAGTAAAAAACTCAAAAGATATTAATGTAATTATTAAAAAGCTTACAAAAATTAATATAATTTACTATTAATATTATTATTAGATCGAATTCAATTCAATCCAATTGGACAATTAATAAATTTGATTTTGATTTAAAAATTTATAAATCAATAAAAAAAAATTGATCCAATTTCATACGATAATTTTTTTAACAAATAAATTTTAAAATACTATTAATCAAATCGATTTATAGTCCTTGAACCAAGTATTCTTTAATTTAAAATAAGATAATTGCAGTATCTCAAATGATGTCCCACCAAATTATTAAATTGCATAATTAATAAGATTCTCTCAGTATTAGATCATTTAAGAAAAAAATTTAAGCATAGCATTTCCCTTAAAATAATGCTGATTCCCCTCACATGATATAGCCATGCGTTCCTGATTCCTCTCACATGTATACAGCCACACAAACGCAATAAAAAAAGGGTTAGTTACCTGCAACCATTTCCCACTTCGTTGGGAGGTGTTGAAAGATACGTTGCTTTCAGGTGGCCGATGCTCGCAGGAATCTGACCAGTAACGTCCATGTCACCTCGTCACACTTTTGTCCCTTTTTTTTTTATCCCCTACTCTATTTCCTCCCTCCCTTGTCTTCTTCTCATTCCTGGTTCAGCATTCCGCTTCGTCAACGCTTCTCTCTCTCTCTCTTTCTCTCTCCCTTTGCTTTTCATGAAATCCATTTGAACCTACCAGTCTTGCCTCCTAATATTGGGTCCTCTCTTATTTCTCTCTCAGACACAAATCACTTGCAACCCATCTTTCAGTTCAACAAATGGAAAAAAACCAAGAAATTGCACTGACCCGGATGAGGAAATCAGTTGAAAAGCTTGGGGGTTCCGCTGGGGTAAGTTATGATGCCTGAACACACACATATGAGCAACGCGACTCTGCACAAGACTTAAAGGCCCAAAATTGATGCCCAAGTTATATGGCAGCAATTGTACCTGACTTGGGCATCACTTTTTGGGTTAAATGGGCAGAGTAATAATATGTGTGTGTGTGTTGGTTACTGATATTTCTCGTAGAATGCACCATACTATCAATCATTACATTTTTTAATACCATATGTTACTACTTGCAGGAGTATGGAGACCCAACACTCATGAGGTTCTTGATTGCGAGATCAATGGACTCAGACAAAGCTGCAAAGATGTTTGTTCAGTGGCAGAAATGGAGGGCTAAGTTGGTTCCATTAGGGTTCATCCCCGACTCTGATGTTCCCGATGAATTGGAAGCTCGAAAGATTTATTTACAGGGCTTATCGAAAAATGGATACCCGGTAATGATCGTGAAAGGGAGCAAGCATTTTCCTTCCAAGGATCAACTCCAATTCAAGAGTAATTTACTTATTCTCTCTTAGTGCCCTATTCTAATTATCACTGATTAGTATAGTGCTCATGTTACCTTTTTTGAGATGTTAGGACGGGCGACCAAAATTAACTTTGGTAAAGGTTGATAAAAAAAAAGATGTGGTATGGTGTAACCGGAGGAATGGTCTTAAATTAATAGAGAAGAATGGTGAGATGAGATTTATGTAGGTGACTCTAAATAATTGAGATAAGACTTTATTGAGTTGAGCTGAGTTAAATTAGATTCTTGTTTAATTAGTACAATGAATGGGCCATAACATGAGTGTCCTACAAGAGAAAAGTTCCATTATAAAAGTCCATTGGATATTGTACAACTTTGAGTTTATTTCAATTGGTTTGGTGCACTTAACTTATTATCATGGGGCCATTCAATGGTATTTACAAGTGGTTGGCCTTCCATTATTAGACAATTTTGACATCTTGTTGATCAATTTCTATGAGCTTTATGAATATCCTGCTAAAAAAAAAGCAATAATATTGTTTTGGTCACAATCACTATGATTGTCAGTACCTTTGGCTAAGGATTATATTCTTATTTGATATTATGATGGTCCAGGAGTATGGCATTCCATTATGATAAAACAATAGTTTGGGCCACTGATGATGAAACAGTCCTATGATCCTATCTAATTCATATCTAATTTGGCTGAACTTCAGTATTGGGATTGAGGAAGGGATAGGCCAATTAGTTATGGCTTTGGTGGGCCTGATGGTGTTTGCTGTTGCACCAAAATGGCATCAGGCAGCGGCAACTCAATTTGTGCTTTCATGTGATGCTTGTTCTTATATTTACTTATATAGAGTATTATTATTTTTTCATTATTGATTTATTTTTGTAAAAGGAGCATAAAAAAGGCAACTTTTCTTTGTTTATTTATTAAAGAAATAGTATTTGAACCTAATCTTTGTTGCTAAGATGATTTATTAAGAATCTCAATGTCATTTGTGTGGGTGTGAGAAACTCAATTTGCTGATTTTGGCAAATGAGAAATCAAAGCTCTTTGGTGAGTTTCATTTGGAGTTTATTTTTCTTGATAATGTTTATTTTTCAATACTCAACCACCTTATTACGATTTAAAAGATTGACTAAGTGAATCTCCTTCAAGCATTTATGAGGCAGTGATTGGTGTTAAGTTGTGTGTTGTTACGTGCGAAAAACAAATGACTATTTGCTTTTGGGTGAGCCTTTCATACTAATATGGGGAGAATTATTCAGCACAATAAAAACAGGGAGAATTATTCAGCGCACTAAAAACTATAAACAGCGAACAATAGCCAAACGTGGTATTACAGTATCTAGTTCTGTTATTGATCAAACATTCCCCACAAACAATGTAAGTGATCAAAAAGGGAACATGTTTCCTTAATGCAAATGGGATATGTCCTGTTTCGTTTCCCTTTGGATTTAACTTGGGAAGTTGCTGTCCGTATTTCTTTGGTTTTAAGAACTGACGCAGTCTCATAACATCTGATATGAGAAATATCAAACCAACTTTGTAATGTTTTTCATCCAGGTGCTACTTTGGGATTGTAAAATATATTTGTTGATTGGTTGATTCCCCTAGATACCACATTAATGGATGAATTACTATTGTTGTACTCATGGTCTGGGGCCAGCCTGCAGCATGCTATGTTGAGCATTAATAACTGAGGAATCTGTGTAAAGGAATGAATAGATAAAACTAAGTTAAACTTTTTCTCCCTCTATCATGCACACATACATCCATTTCATTGCCATGACGACAAGTAGCTAGTGAATATCTGATTTACATTGTTTTGCATCTTGGTGCAGAATATGTTGTCCACGTGCTAGACAAAACAATTGCAAGGTAACTTCATAATTCAATTACATGGTTATTGAAATGCAATAAAAACTCAGAAAAAAGTGTTGTTGAATGTTAGCTACTTGGTGGCATGATTAACAATTGCTTTTACAATTATTTCTGGCAGGAATATTGTTATTCAGGACTAATTAAGTATATTAGCCGTAGTAGCTTTGTGTACTTATTTCTATTTGAAATAAAATAAATTGAAAGATGGTAAGAAAAATAAAAAGAAATCCTTGCTGTTAATGTTTTCTTCCGAGTATAGCATGTGCGTGTGTCCATGCGCATGCACGTGCACACATAGGTTTAAATATTTATTAGGAAAGCTTTAAATAGTTATTAGGGCATGGTAACTTCTCAAGTGCTTTGTTATTCTTCTATGTGGGACGGGGTTTTTTTTACTAAGTTTGGCACATGGAAAGCAAGACACACATGGCCTTACAAGTCTTAACCCATTCTTATTCTCCAAAAGGGCCTAATTTTTGGAGGGAGATGGAGACTTAAAAGGCTCTCAAGCATGCAACATCCCACTGGTGTGGGACAAGTTTTTTTTTCTTTTTTTTGGGCACATAGAAAAACAAAAGAAACTAATTTTATGAAAATATCTTTTCCTTCTTCATATAACTTTGTGTGCAGCAACCTATTTTGGATATATTACAGTATATATTTTGATTTTTTTTCTCTCAAATTTATCTCTCTCTCTCTCGTAATATTTCTTACTATTCTTTTGATATAAGACTGCCAATACTGGCTCAGAATACCTTAACATATTGACAACCCTGGGACAGAAAAACTTCACATTTCGGCTTGGGAAACTCTCCTAAATATTTTTTTTTTCCAAAAACTGGGATTATATATATTAATGACATTTATGAAAGATAAATTTTTTATGGAATTTGGTTTGTTTACCAAATCAGCTGATATATTTTGACAATATGCTCTGTTGCATCAGTTTTTTCTTTTTATTTAATTATTATTTTATTCTAGCATGAAGTGGCATTTTCCATTCTCACTTGAATTTATTCTGCTCACTTCAGTTCCTTCAAAGGTGGAGAAATAGGAAATGAAAAGTTGATTGGCATTCTTGATCTACAACAAATTACTTACAAGAACATTGATGCCCGTGCGTTAATCACTGGTTTTCAATTTTTACAGGTAATTTTTTCCGTTATCGTTCTTTTTATAACATTTTTGTGTATGGAAGTAGATAAGAGGCATGTAAGGGTGGTATTGTAAAAAAAGGGAGGAAAAAGATGATTGATAGTATGCAGTTCTCACTTGAATTTTACTGAGGTTCTTCTGGAGTCTTTTTCTGCTGATGTATTTTCTGACACAGAAAATGGGATACTTGTTACTTATAGATTTCCTGTTCTTGATAAGCCATTTTCTAACATTTTCTGACTCCTTAATTGGTTATACACACATGCATGTTAGATGTCATAAATTAGTGTAAACCTGATCCTCCCTGATATTATTTTCTAGGTCTAAAACATTATTGGGATCAATTAACATGTGCGACTTTAATTTGGAGGATTCCATTTGAGATTACACATTGAGTTTCAAAACTAACTCATGTTTAACTATCTATTATTTATTTATTGTCCTTTTCTTGTCCACCTTTCTCTCAACTTGCGATCGTATTTTAAATTTGAGTTGGGATGTGATAGTGTACATAACCGGCTTATAGGCAAGGTGCTGCCATAAACCTGCTTGGTCCGCAAACTTTGGCTAACTGACCTTGTTTGGGGCCACGTCTCTGGATATATGACTTTAAAGCTAGTTTTGGGTTTATTATTGTCAGTTATTTGGGTTACATCCAATTTAATAACTGTCAAAGCTAAATTATTTAGATGTTTTGTTGATTGACTTTTTGCCGGATATTGTTGCACAAATTTCAAGCCTAGCCATGCTTGGGTTTGTGTTCCACTGCCTTAGATTGAACCTAGATTGAGTTTAGTCCATCGAAGGCCATGATAATAGATAGCTAGGCGCTCATAAGTTTTTAACAAATTCTTTTAGAAAAGAATATGAGCTTAACCACTATAAAAGATTTGGTGGTTTTGCTGGGGAATGAAAATTTGATGAGACAAATTCATATATAAATTAGGTTCTAAATCTGTTTTCAATGATTAATGGAATGAACATATGATTCTTTTGTTTACTTCTTTCTAATAAAACTGTGTTCTCCTCTCAAAGCATTCCCTCGTGCTGAGGTTTGTATCATGTTGTTCTCACAGAGTTTATGGGCCACATTTTCCTTTCAATTTCAAGTCCCCCCCCCCAGAAACCCACCCCACGCCACCCACAGAAAATAAATAAATAAATTGATTTTTTGCATGATCTATGAATGCCCCTGTTGTTTTTTTACACCATTTATCTAAAGCCTTTATCAAAACCCTCATTCATGATGTTAAAACCTTCCATTTATCAAAAAGGTAATCAAATCTGTCTCTGTCAAGTCTCCATTTAGTAGAATTCCTAAATTTTGCTAGAAAAGTTATTAGCGCAGAGCCATGTTTTAGCAGCTCATGGTTTGAGAAAGAATTCAGATTCTTTGAGAACAAGGTTTTGATGCTTCTCCTCACTCCCCTGTCAAGAAACTAAAATTTAAAGTTTCTTGTAACTGTGATCAACTCCCCCCAAAGAATGTATAATTAATAGTTATTGTGAAATAATGAATAAATTTTCATGTATTTAGTAACTCTCTAATCCCCCAGAGAGTATATGGTTAAGTAGGTTAGGCATGGGCATTCAACACATTCGAGCAATCCATAATTGATTTAAATACAAGACATTTATCAAGAGCATTTATTTATTTTCTGAGTTTCTGTCAGCATTCTGGTCAGTCATACTTGTTATTAACCTTGTGTCCTTGGTCATCTTGTGGAACACATTCATCTTCTTTTAAAAATTGCTTTGTATAAGCATTTTTATCCCAAAATTCACTCTGCCTCGTCAAATTTCCATTTCAAGTCAATGATGAAATGCTAGATTTTTCTCCTGTTAAAAATTAAAGGCCCTGTTTCAAATTGTTTATGTTGTGAATGTTTTTCATAAAAGTAAGCTGAAATTCATCGTGCACATAAAGTACCGTTAAATTAGGGCTACAAGCTGTGGCACTAAGGAATGAGTTTGTGATGGAATTTTATATTGTTGGAATGATGCTCTTCATACTTTGACAGTCAAAAGTTAAGAGGCTGATGCATCTCCCATTGAAGGCCAATCACTTGACAGAAAGATCGGCCCTGTGAGGGCAGCACTTGGCTCATGATCTAATCTTATCTTTATATTCCTTAATGTTACTTTGCACCTGTTTTTGTTAGTTTTTACACCCTGCATTATTATTCATGCAGGCCTACTACCCAGAGCGCTTGGCAAAGTGTTTCATATTAAATATGCCGAGGTTCTTTGTAAGTGTTTGGAGGATGGTTTCCTACTTCCTTGAGAAAGCAACTTTAGAGAAGGTATGTCATATTTTTTCAAGGTACAAATACATAACATAAACTCCTGAACCGAAGTGGCATATATTCATCTATCATGAACATCTGCATGCATATTGTCAGTGAATGCGCCCTTTAAAACGCATCTCAATGCACTATATGGCCATCAGACTTGAAGATCCTATTAGAAAGTGTTGAGAGCTTGATATACATTATTGGCTCATTCTCTAATAACTTAAGTTTTTAGAGCAATTAGTTGTTTAACATGGTATTAGAGCCTTAATTATGAGAGGTATTGGGTTCAAGTCTTTTCGTTTGCGTTTATTCTCCTTTAGTGTTTGTTTGTGCAAAGTTGCACTATGTTCTGCTTTTGTTTGTGGTCTATTTGCCCATGTTCTGCATTTGTTTGTGGTTTATTTGCCTCTCCACGTGCGAGTTTGGGGTCACATGTGAGGAGAGAGTGTTGAGAGCTTGATATACAATGTTGACCCATTCTCTAATAATGTAAACTTTTAGAGTAATTAGTTGCTTAACAAAGACAATTAGATTATGTTTTCTGATTACTCAGATTTAACATTTTTTTTTAAAGAATGTTTTGTTCTGAATATACATGGTTGTAAAATCAGATTTCTTGAATGTTTACCAAGATTTTGGCCAAACTTCATTATGCATATTTTCTTTGAATAAAAATATTATAGTACTTCTTGGAGAAGAAAATGTATATATTCACTCCCATATTATTATTTTCCTAACTTGAACAACCTCACCTGAAACAAGAAAGCTTTAGTGATAGATTGTTTTTCTTTGGTAGGTAAAAATTATGTGTGTAGTTTGTGCTTTCAAAGAAATTTCCATGATCGGGAGTTGGGGGAAGTGGAGGAGTTTCTGGAGATGCTGAATAAATTTAAGGTGATTAATGGGAGGGAGGATAGGATGGTTAGGGCAGAGAATACTCACAAAAGGTTCACTGTTCAATTATTCTACAAGACCTTAAAGGGCGGCAAGGAGGGGGATTTTCCTTGGAAGGCTAAAGCCCCCCCAGCAAAGTTGCTTTTTTGACAATGAATAATTTATAAAAGAAAGGTTTTCATTTGGCTAATAGGTGTTATGTGCATGGATTTAAATCGTGGTCGCAGGATATGAATTGGTCGCGGTTGCGGTGTAACGGTATTGGGAGTATCGGGTCATTTGTAACAGGAATCAGAAACTGCAACAATGAATTTTTTTCAAACACTAGAAAATCTCTTAAAAGTCATTGATACACATATCTTGATTACAATTATCACATTTTAATCTTTTTTACTATTAATTTTTAATTTTTTAACACCTAAAAAAATATTTTTTTTATAAATAACTTAAGAAGACATTTTATATGGATGTTTTAAAGTTAAACTAGTAAGAAATATCATTTAATTTGAATAACATTATAAATAATAATATAAATAATAACAAAAAATAATTATAAATATGAAAATCAATTTAGTTGATTAGTTATGAAATAAAAAACATTTACAAATTTTGAGGCCAAGAGGTCTTTTCGAGTTTGTATTGACCCAAATGTTTTGGTAACCCATTTCAAATTTTTTTGTTTTGGATTGTTTTGTTAAGTATCTCTCTTGTATTTAAATGTTATAAAAATAAAAATCACAAGAATTCTGTAGAAAAAAATAAAAATAAGGAAAAAAAATTGAAAAAAAAAACATAAAATAGATGTAACGGTTTTATAACGGCTTGTAACGACCATAACGGCTGATACGTAACGGTATCGGCCGATACGGCTGTGAATTTTAGTAATACCGATATATCGGTCAGTATCGGTATCCAAGGGTCAAAAAACTGATACGTAATGTAACGGCTGTTATTTAACACCATGATTATGTGTGCAAGAGTGAGGAGGAGACGGCGGATCACCTCCTTATTCACTGTCGTATGGCCAAGGATATGCGGAGCTTGATATTCTCTTTGTTCAATTGTAGTTGGGGGATGCCAGTAACAATTCGGGAGTTATTTTGAGTTGGAGATGTAGCCTAGTAAGGAAGATTTGGAAGTTAGCTCCTCTTTGTTTGGTGTGGTGCTTATGGAGGGAAAGAAACCAGAGGCTTTTGAGGGATAAGAGCAATCCCCTTTTTGTTTCAAAATTTCCTTTTTGCTAAAATTCCTTTATGCATTTGCCATACTTTTGGGTTAAAAAAGATAATCCTATGTATTTAGATTCTTTTGTAAGTTTTTTATTGGATCTTAGACTTTAATTTTTATGGCCGCTTCCTTTTGGTTTGTTTATTGGATCTTAGACTTTAATTTTTATGGCTGCTTCCTTTTGGTTTGTATGGGTTCAGTGCACCCCGGACGACTTAATATATTAATACATACCTCTTTTACTAATAATATATATATATATATATATGGTTTATGCCTGAAATTTGCCTTTGATTCAATTCAGGTACCTAAATGGAATCACATTAGTATGGATCTTGGCATGCAATCAACAGCTTTCGAACTGTTGTTGAGATTGTTCTTAATCTTGAGAAGATTTAGTTTTGAGTTAGCTAGCAAAATTTTCTTTTCTAACGTCTAAAGATGGCTGTTATTCTGATAATAAATGCAGATTGTGATTGTAAGCAATGAAGATGAAAGGAGGGAATTCATCAAGGAAATTGGTGAAGATGCCTTGCCAGAAGAGTACGGAGGGTGGACAAAGCTTGTAGCTATTCAAAATGTTGTTCTGATCCAATTGGAGGATTGACTCAACATATATCTCAATGCAGCTGCTACCGAAACCACAGCTTTTGGGAATGTAATGTATGAATAATTCTCATTCCCAGTTTACAAGTTGTAGCCCAATACCTCGTCATCACGTACCACTAGTAATTTATTGGTTGTACTAAAAATTGCATCTACTTCCAGAACAGTTTGTCCATTAAACCCACAACTGTCTTAACGAATGGTTCCAGGGTTTCAGCTCAAAAATGCAGTGACCCAATTGGTATAAGATTTCCATACAGAGTTCTTGTGTAAGTAACAATGTCATTTTCTAAAAAAGATTATGAATTCTGGTAGTTGAACCTTTGTGGGAATCTTGTAGTACATAGGGACATGCAGTCATTTGCTGAGTTCATAAATTGAGAGGCATGGTATGGCTTCAAGATGTATTGGAAATCATGTAGATTCTCCTTTTTTTTTTTTCTTCATTTTTCAGTTTGTTCCTTTTTAAATTAGTTGACTTATTATAATCACTTCTTCCTTCCCTTATCTTCTTCTTCTTTTTTTAGTTGGTTGATGTACTATAATCTTTCTCGTTCCATTCTTCTCTTTGCCTTCTCCTTCTATATAACAAGTAACCCATGACCATTATATATTGTACTGTGAGAAATAATAATAGAAAAGAGTCTTGAGTATTCTTCTCTGTGGGTGTAGGTGTATTGTCAAATTGCGTAAAATATTGTGTTTTTCATTCTTTTTTATTATTTTACATAGAATCAGAGCAGGTCAAAGGTTCAGAGTTCATAACCTTACCGCCACCCAAGTAATAAGAATTGATACTCATGTAAGCTCATATTGGCCACACATGAAGGGACGTATTAGAGATTATAATAATAAAGTTACACCATTTCTAATGACTTAAACTTTTAGATGAGATGGTAGTTTAATATAGTATTAGAATAAGGATTTTCTTTCCCTTGAGTTTGTGTTTCATGCACTTTGTGGCATCGGCTTTCACTTTTGAATCGCGTTATCCAGTTCTCTTCTACATCACTATGATCACAAACTCTAGTGATTCTTCTTTAGCCATGGCTTCTGCCTCTAGGAATAATCCTAGTTCACCCTTTTATCTCCATCTTTCTAATAGTCTAAGAATTGTCCTTATCACCCAATATTTTACCGGCGACAATTATTCTCCTTGGCATCGTGCTATAAGAATGACATTATCAGACAAAAATAAATTTGGTTTTGTTTATGGAACAATTCCTAAACCCTCAAATCCCACATCTAGTGTTGTCGAATGGGTGCGATGTAATGATATGGTTTTGTCTTCAATATTTAATTCAGTGTCTCCTGATATTGTGAATAACATCATTTATGTTGATACAGCAAAAGAGGTCTGGGATGATCTTTATTGTCGTTTGTCTTAAGGTAACTCTGCTCGTGAGTTTCAAATCAAGCGTTCCATATGTACACAACTTCAGAATCAAGCTTCTATCACAACCTATTTCACCAAGTTAAAAGCCCTTTGGGATGAACTTGCCTCTTATAATATCATCCCAAATATCATCAATAAGAGCATGTTTATCAATTTCTTACGGGACTCGATGAGTCATACAATGCTCTCCGTAGTTAGATACTTGCTATAGAACCTTTGCCATCACTCAGTAAGGTTTATTCTTTATGGTTGCAAGAAGAAAAGCAAAGAGAGCTCCATATGACCAAACTTTCTCTACTAGATTCAACATCCCTTGCAGTATTGAAAAATGACCAAAATCAAAATAAGATTGGTCCGTCAATTAGAAACAACAAAAAAATGACTCGTCCACAGTGTAAGTATTTCTATAAAATGGGACACGTGAAGGCAAAGTGTTATAAATTCCATGAATTTCCTCCAAAGCAAGTCAATGTAGCCACCATTATAGGGGACACCAGTGCAGCCCCTAAGAGTGAGACACCTCAATTTATAGTAGAACAGTATATGTAGCTCCTCCTTTTCCTTAACCTGAACCTCACTCAGCCTTCTGTCAATCTCATAGGTAATCTTATTCTTCCCTTTGGGTCATTGATACAGGTGTTTCTGATCATATTTCTATGTCTATCAATATTTTGTCTCATGCCATCCCTGTTTTTAATAATCATCCCGTTCGTTTTCCGAATGGACATTTTTCATCTATCTCTCACATAGGAACAACCATCATCTCAGATAAAATACGGCTTACTAATGTCCTATGTGTTCCAAATTCTACCTTTAATCTATTGTCTGTTAGCAAACTCACACAATCTTTGAATTATAACGTTATTTTTTTCCCGAATTATTGCATTTTTCAGGATCTTTCCACGAAACAGATGATTGGACTAGGTAGAGAGCATGGCGGCCTATACTATTTCCAGTCAACATCGTTTAGCACCTCATTGGCTACTCAGTTACCTACTTTTGATTTGTGGCACTGGCATTTGTGTCATCCTTTCCAATCCCGCATTAGCTATTTATCCAAGCAATTTAATGATACTTTTTATAGTTTGAATTTATTTTGTCTTGTTTGTCTGCTTGCTAAGCACACTCGTTTACCATTTCCCAATGAAAATAATCGATGTAACGAACCATTTGGTTTAATTCATGTTGACATTTTGGGAGATTTTTTAGTTCCTTCATTATCTGGTGCATGTTATTTTTTTACCATTGTTGATGATTATTCGCATTGTACATGGCTATATTTGATGAAGCATAAATCTGAAACTCAATCTTTAATTAAGAATTTTCATACTATGATCAAAACGCAATTTAATCACTCTATTAAACAAATTCGTAGTGATAATGGCCTTAAATTCATTTCCATGCATTCTTTTTTCCATGAACATGACATTATTTATTAACGTACTTGCGTAGGCACACCTCAACAAAATGGTGTTTCCAAATGCAAGCATCATCATATTCTTGAGATAGCTCATGCCCTACTTCTTCAAGCTCATCTACCACTTAAATTTTTGGTGAATTGTGTTTTGATTGTAGCCTATCTTATTAACCTCATGCACATTTATTTTCTCTTAGGAAAATCCCCACATGAGTTTCTTCTCAACACCAAACCATCTTATTCACATCTTTGTGTTTTTGGGTGTTTGTGTTATGCATAGAACTTGTCGCCCCAAAAACACAAATTCTCACCTCCCGCCATCAAATGCATTTTCATTGGTTATCATTTTGCTCAACATGGGTATGGGGTTTACAACCTTGAGAATCACACCATCTTCACTAGTCATATGTCACTTTTCATGAAACTATATTTCCTTTCCAACAAGTTGTCTCACCTATGGACCACTCTAATGTTCCCTTCCCTAGGCCTGCCTTTCATGATCCTGAGTTATCCACTAAACACGCTTGTCAAACCACCAATCCAGTGCCACCTGTATCTCACCCTAGTCTACTTCGTCGCTATGCTCGCAGTCATCATCCTCCTACATATCTTTATGTTATCACTGTTCACTTCTCACTTCTTATCCACTTCTTCCTTAATGGTCATATGCACTTTCCTCACAACATACATATGTTTCATATCCACGTCATGAATATATTTTTTATGATTCTTTATCATCTAATCATTTTTCTTATACTACTACTCTTTCTGCTGAAGTTGAGCCTACTACTTATGTTTGAATTCCAACATCCCAAGTAGCATGAAGCAATGACAACTAAAATCTAAGCTCTTGAGCATAATCATACTTCGACACTCACTCCTCTTCCTTGTGGAAAGAAGCCTATTGATTGTAAGTGGGTATATAAAATCAAACACCGTTTAGATGGTTTTATTGAGTGTTAGGTTTTACACAAATATAAGGCTTGGACTATCATGAAACTTTTGCTCCAATTGCCAAGTTTGTGATTGTCAGGTGCATTTTGGTTATTGCTACAATAAAAAATTAGGCCTTGCATCAATTGGTTGTTAACAATGCTTTCTTACATGGCGACCTTCATGAGGAAGTTTATATGAAATCTCCATCGGGTTTCGCACTCAAGGGGAGCATTTGGGTTTTCATCTCCAAAAGTCCTTATTTGGTCTTAAACAAACCTCTCGCAATTGGTTTGAGAAATTTTTTTCTACTCTCCATGTTGTAGGCTTTCAACAGTCCCATTGTGACTACTCTCTTTTCACCTCCGTCAGAGGTACCTCCATTACTGTTGTGTTAATTTATGTTGATGGCATCATCATCACTAACAATGACAGTAATGCCATATGCACATTGAAGGCTTTCCTACATAGTTGTTTTCATATTAAAGATCTTGGTCTCTTAAAATACTTCTTGGGCATAAAAGTTTCTCTCTCCACACATGAAATTTATTTATCTCAATACAAATATGGGCGAGTAAAATACTCTAACATGCAATATAATGCATATATAAAAAGAAAAGGGAAAATGGCTTTAAAAGCTCCTACAAAGTCTTGAAACCAAGATCTCATGTGAAAGTGCTAAAACTCTACCAACTAGGCTACCTACACTTTTATGCTATAATACCCACTTAAAATGTATATAACCAATAAAATGTATGTATGAGACTTGCATGCAAAATGAGGTGTCAAGACTTCATGTAGTCAAAATGGGATGTCATCACCCTATTGGACCAAGGTCTCAACCAATACCAATCCATGCAACAACCCCATTTATGTGTAGCTTCCGCACTTGCTTAAAAAGAAAATTTTTTACTGTCTTGTGCAATTCATTTGATTTTGTACGGCCTGTCTAGATGATAGTGTCGGTCACCGGTCCCTAATTCGCATAAGGTGGGTTACGGGTTTTGACAAGGAGTATTGAAATCATGCAGATTCTCATTTTTCTTTTCTTCCTTTTTAAGTTTGTTACTTTTTTAATTAGTTAACTCACTATAATCTCTCCCTCCTTCCCTTCTCCTCTTCTTCATTTTTTAGTTGGTTGACTTACTATAATCTCTCTCTCTCTCTCTCTCTCTCTCTCTCTCTCTCTCTCTCTCTCTCTCTTCCATTCTTCTCTTCCCCTTCTCCTTCTATATAACAAGTGACCCATGATCATTATATACTGTACTGTGAGAAATAATAATAGCAAAGAGTCTTGAATACTCTTCGCCATGGATGTAGGCACATTACCGAACCACGTAAAATATTGTGTTGTTCATTCTTTTTCGTTATTTTACAAGATGGAAATGAGCCAAAGTTACAAATATAATTTGATTCTATTGTAGACTAATGATTTCTTTCTATATTGCAATCCATTGAAAGTTGACATCACCTCAAGTAATTTAAAAGTTGTGTTTTCTGTACTTGCTCTTGAAAAATATATTGACTCTTAACTACGTAAAATTGATAAATATAATTAGCAAGACCTATCATAAATGGGATATGTATATATATATATATATATTACGTATATAACTATTTTATTTCTCTAATAATTAATATTATAGAAGATTCTTTTGGAATAAAATATTAATTTTTTATAAAATTATTAATCATCTATCATAAAACCAAATTGATTCTTTAAAAATTTATTAATTATAGATCTTGGACCTTGAAAAGAGGGAGGAAGGTCTTACAATGGTTACTCAACCTTCCTTGTGCTTTGAGCAGCCCTTATTTCGTATAACTCTGCCTGGCATGTCATACTTTTCCATTGTTTCTGTTATAATATCCACGGGTGCATGCATACACACATTTCAAAGCTCCTGTTAACTAGAGTTTTGCTTATATAGTGAGGAGCAACTTATGTCTGTGGAGTTATAATTCTTTATATTAATGCATCCCCCATATACTTTAAGCTTTAAACTTGCATCTGATTGATTGAGAATTTAATGGGGCAGAGGAAGAAGAAAGGAAAACGAATAGAAAAAACAAAAGAGATTCCTCATTTATTTCTCATGATAACCAAACAAAGGAAGAGGACTTCCTACGAATTGTCTTTTCTTTTGCTCACTAAAAGAAGTGTCAAAGGTACAAGGGAGATTTGTTAAAAACACCCTCTATTACCCCATCTCTTCAACCTTGTTCTGTAAGTCCTTTCAGAGCTGCCCATGTCAAATAGGCTCTTCTTGCCAAAATTTGACATGATAGCAAAATTAACAGTTCCAATAGCGTGCTCTTTCCCATGTTATATTATGCCAATTCTATTTTAAATGTCATAAATAGCGTTATGAATAGCACAATCCTATCAATGCCATGTCATCATTTTTAATTAAAAATGATAGTCAGAAGTAATATTTAGAAAGAAAAATAATTGTTGTATTTAAAGAAAAGGCATTTTAAAATTGGAGTAGAAATGTCAAAATATAGAATTTTACCATTGTAATAATGGCAAAATATAAATTTGACATGTCTCAAATAGTATTTAGCACTAGGGATGCTCTCAAATTAGCTTGAAGAGCTATCATGAATTGGATTATCCCTTGCCCTTTTGTGCGAGTCCTTTTTGTTGTTGAGCTTTTTATCTTGCCAAAGCATGAACTCATTGGACTAACACTAGAGTTTTCTTTCTTTTGGAGTTGGTAAGACTCTTAATGCTTAATAAAAATCCCTCAACACACCCCCAAACTGTGCTTGTTTTTGGGGGTGGGACAAGGTTAGCTTCCCATCTGATACCTTAGATTCCTCACATTTCTTTGACGCTCTAATCTCTATTTCGTACTAGGACCTTTTCCTTTGGGATTAATGTCTTTAGACTAGAAAAATATTAGACCATGGTCCAAATGGTTTGGAAGATTGTGTGTGCATGCTAATGTGTTTTGGTGTGACCTTTATTCAAAGGACCATCAATTAATTAAAAATTAAAAATTGAATGCAATTGATGCAACACAAAATATGAATAGAAATTGAGCATGTCAAGTTCTTAGCCACAGATTCATCACAAACATCAGAAAACAAATATCTAAAAACAAAACTTAATATTATAAGAAATATTAATAAGGGTTAAATTACACTGAACTCTGAAATTTTTAAAATTATACTGACTTTCCCCTACTTTACCTGAAAAATTATAAATACCCCCTCCATTCAATTTTTTAATCAAATGACAAAACTAACTCTTTTAATTTAATTTTTTTTACAGTTTTTCAATTTTGACCAATTTTTTAACTTTTTAAAAGATTTTTTTATTTTAATAAAAATAGATTTAAGGTTTTAATCAATATTTATTTGGAAAATGGGAAAAAATGTAAAAAACAAGTCAAAATTGAAAAAAAAAACAAAGACATGAAAGGGACAGTTTTGTTAATTTGGAAAAAGATTGACTTCATGAGAGTATTTGTAAATTGTCGAGTAAAGTAGAAGAGGTTGGTATAATTTTAGAAACCTCAAAAAAATTTAGTATAATTATCAGAGATCTCAAGAAAGGTCAGTATAATTTATCCTATTAATGATAATAAAAATTTTAGAGGTCTAATACATCATTTATAGTGAAACAAAACTCCTAATTTGACTAGAAAACTAAAACAACATTAAAGTCCTAATTGAATGAAAACAATTAGAAAATCAAAAAAAATATTAAAAATGATACTTAAACTCAAATTTGCAAACTAGATAAGAGAATAAAAAAAGTTGTCACAAATGACAACTAAATTGGAGCTTTCTATGCGAAGTTATTAACAATTTAGGACTTTTCAAAATTAAAAAAAAAAAGTAGTGAGTTTTACTCATTTTGTCATTCCAGGTTGAACGTCAGTGTTTCCAAGCGAAACGATTGACGTTGCGCCCCATGCCCAATATCAACAATTTAGGCTACGTTTGGTACGCAAGAATGGAATAGAACAGGAATGGAATAACATCAGAAATGGAATAGAGTAGGAATGGAATGGAAATAATTATTCCATTCTTTTGTTTGGCTGAATACCTAGTAATGGAATGATAATTTCATTCCTGTGTTTGGTTTGAACCATCAAATTGTTGGAATGGAATGAGAATAATTAATTTTATGATAAATAATTAATAATTATATTACTGAATAATTAATATTTTTTAAAAATATATCTTTTATAATATTAATTATTAAAAAAATAAAATAATTATACATATATTTATATATATCCTATTTATAATATTTTTGGCAAATATATTTCTAATTTTATTTAAATTAATTAATAAATTTTTAAGAAATATAATTAGTTTTATGATAAATAATTAATAATTATATTACTTAATAATTAATATTTTTTAAAAATATATATTTTATAATACTAATTATTAAAAAAATAAAATAATTATACATATATTTATATATATCCTATTTATAATATTTTTGGCAAATATATTTCTAATTTTATTTAAATTAATTAATAAATTTTTAAGAAATATAATTAGTTTTATGATAAATAATTAATAACTATATTACTGAATAATTAATATTTTTAAAAAATATATCTTTTATAATATTAATTATTAAAAAATTAAAATAATTATACATATATTATATATATATATATCCTATTTATAATATTTTTGGCAAATATATTTCTAATTTTATTTAAACTAATTAATAAATTTTTAAGAAATATAATTAATTTTATGATAAATAATTAATAATCATATTACTTAATAATTAATATTTTTTAAAAATATATCTTTTATAATATTAATTATTAAAAATTAAAATAATTATACATATATTTATATATATCCTATTTATAATATTTTTGACAAATATTTTGTAATTTTATTTAAATTAGAGTTAAATATATTGTAATTCATCTACATGTATAAAATATTTTTTTATTAAATAAAAGTATAAGAAAATTTATAATTATTAATTATAATAATTAATAAATTTTTCATCTACCAAGATTATTAATTATAAGAAAGTTGATTGTACTTGTGGTCGTAGGCTGTAGAGATGGATGACCATTCCGTTAGGAAAGGAATGGCCATTCCTTAGGTTTTGTCAAGGAATGGTCATTCCTGTGCTAAGTGGAATGGCCATTCCGAACGGAATGGGCATTCCAACATGTTTAAGCATACCAAACTTGGGAATGGAATGAGGACAGGAATGCTCATTCCATTCCTACCTCTATTCCTACGTACCAAACGGGACCTTAGATATCTCTTGGTGTTGAATACTCGACTCACGCGTTTTTTTTTTTGTTGAAGCATTTTGACAATTTTGCATCCCACAAGTAGCTTCTTTAAGTCTTTTGAGCAGGATATCTTAAAAAAGCTTATGGATTTGAGGCGTATCTTATAGCATTTGTAATGTTATTTTCATCGTTTTAAAATAATATCAGAGATTGATAAAAATTAATATATAATATTTTTTAAGCACATATTTCGTCCACAATAACAAACTCTTTTAGTTCAGGCTAGTCATTTTAACTCTCCAATCAAATTCGGCAAAGAAAGAATGTATAATTTATTGTATCAATAATATTATCAATCAACGAACTAAGTTGGAGAGAGAGATTAGAGATAGATATGAAAAAAATTAAAAAAAAAAAAATAGAACTATAAAGGAATAGTAGTGTGATAGTGAGGTTGATACCAAAAATATTGTGGGGGGCATTGAGCTTTTTATAGACAATTGGTGGAAAATTATAACTGTTTGATACTAGTTATAAATTATAATTATGAGTCACACACAATATTTTATTGGATTATATACATTTGCTGCTCCTCGTCGTAAATGTCAACATTGCCATGTGAGACAAATGAAGTGAATTCGCTTCCATTGATTACCGTATTCATTGAAGTTGTATTAGACTAACGTGACATCCAGAGACAAATCAGGGGCGGGGGCGGGGGCGGGGGCGGGGCAAAGGGGGTCATAGCTCCCTAAAACTTTTTGATATTGTATTTTTTATTATTAATTTTCTTATAATATTTTAACAAAATAGTACTTACCTCCTAAATTCTTTTATATATTCATATTAACTTTTTTAAATTTCAATACTTACAATTTTACCATCCTAACTAAAATTTATTGATGCTCCATTGATAACACCTCAAATAATGTTTGGGACCCAGGATACCCTAATTGCTAATACTCTTGGAGATAGTTTTAGATATCTAAGGTTACATTTGAATAGGGATCCAAAACCAAGTTTTTTTGTAATTACTTTTTGAAACAGTGTTTGGTATATTCTCCTTTGACTAAAACCCAAATTCTGTAAGATAAAATCTTGTTCAAATCTTCAATTGTCTTGGGGTTGCAGCCAATCGTTCTGGGCGTCCAACCTTCTCCACTTATTACTTACATTACTTTTACAACATCTCTCACCAACCACGACTGCATAATGCAGAACGCAGTGGTTTGACACACGCGACCTTTCACGCTTGATCTCACTTTCTCTCTCTCGCGCATGATCTCTCTTTCTTTACAGTAACCCTAGTCACCTTACTTAATCTCATATCTCTCTCAACATATGCTGCCCATCACTCCCAATCTACTGTTCGAGTGAGAGATATGGGAATATATCTTTAACATTGATTTCTTCTAGGCTATTGTTGTCTTTGAACTTACTATCACTGTCTCTTTCTATCTCTCTGCCGAATCTTACCGAGCATATGTCTATCCTAATAGCAGGTTGAGCGTTGACTTTCTAAAGAATCATATCCAGTAGATCCTCCGTGCAAAATCATCCAATGCAAATCTAGCTCTGTATCTCTCTGATATCTATGGGTTCCGCAAAGAAATATGAATAAGATTTCATTTATTTCTCTCTCATAACCTCATTTATATACTCCATCCAAGACAGCATCAGAAGCTCTACTCCTTAGACGTACGTTTTCTTCTATCAAATCCATCAATCTGAAAGCATTTCTTCACTACACCATTACCACTTCATGCTCTACTTATATTCGGGTGGTACATGTTTGTTCTTTACAAAAAGTGATGTTAACTAGAGCTCAAAAGCGGAAGCGTGAAGAAGAACCCAACAACCATTCATCTTGCAATTATATAGATGTTAATACCTCCATCGCCATTTGAAAAAGGTGTGGAAAATCCCTATCTATCTTAACCAAAGACCCTCTGTTATGAGCCCATTTTGGTTCGTATTTCTGTATTTGTAGTAATTTTTACATTATTTAAATTTGGATATCCTAAAATTGTTTGTATGATTTAGATTTTCGCCGTCAACACCATGACGTATTGGTAGTAGATGTCTTAATAAATACGTTTCACCCAAGGGTCTGGCAAAAAATTGAGGAGGAACTATTTAAGTGTTATAGAAGGCAATATACCATTTAACAATTGATATTGAAGTATACTAGGTTGCCATTGAAATATAGGGAATTTGTTGAATTGTAAGGGGACAAATGTTTTTGTTTCAGATGGGACCCAAAAACTAATACGGTTACTGCAACAGAGGATGTATGGCAACGACATCTTAGGGTCAATATTACTCACAACTTCTCATTACTTGCTATATTTAAACGACCATTTTCAAAAGTATTTTTTTCTCACTACATATTCCTTCTCACACATGTAGGCACACCTTCACGCGAAACAATTTCGTCACAAGGGCCTCAACTACTACAAGTTGTTGGGAATTATTTTGAACACCACAACCATCACGGGGTTGCCTCCCAAATTGGATGAGGAATAAGAGTTGGATGAGAATTTTTTGAGGACTGGTGTGCATGTGAATCCTGCAACACATACAAAATAAAATCCAATACTAGTCAACCGCACCCCATCATCTTCTGGCAAACATGCTTCATCTGACCCGCAGTCACATAGAGCCTCAAAATTAAGTAAAGTGTCAAGTATGGATATGGCTTTGGATGCTTTTATAGATTATATCAAGGCTCATACAAAGAAATTAGAACACCCAAGCCTAACTATTGAGGCTATCTCTAACCTCAATGACCTTTACTCAGTTGCAGCATGCATGGATGCATTAAATGTATTGGCAAATGTCAAGTGATCAACAATATGTAAAGGCTGCTAAGTCCTTTGCGGATGGCAAGTGGTGCACAGTGTTCTTGGAAATGCAAGGGTCTAGCAAGTTGGCTTAGGGTTAAAGCTTGTAGGGGCTTTGTTAGTCCATGGCATTGGTGGTTGTTGTGTGTCTTACGGATTTGTGGTGGTTGTTCCTTGTCTTTGTATGCTTTTAGTGTTCCATTCTCCAATTGTCTATTTTAACTAGTTCGATATCATTGAAACCATGTGTTATGTTTGTGTTCAATTTGCTTTATCTCATGCATGTGGTTACCGACTCATGCAACTAGGTTCTGTCCATCTTAACATGTTTTTTAGGTTCTAACTATGTTGGTCGTAGTATTTTGTTGCATCTTTATCTATGTAATATAAGTTGTTTAGGATCTAACAATTAGTATATTGTTTCCTTTTATCTATGTAATATAAGTTGTTTTCTATGGACTAAATATCTCTTCTTCTATTTATGTCCAAATCAACAGTTACAAATTTGGGTTGATACTACCAAGTTTTCTCTCACTACCTCTGACACGTATTGTAAGTAGCACTACGATCCAATTATGGATGAGTTAATTAGCTATTTTTCAATGTCTCATTAAAAAAAAAGTAAATTTGATAAGTTGTTTATAACTTGATTATCAGTACACACCACTTTCATGCCCACAACAAAAATTGACTTAAATTGAAGTTGTATTATTACTTGTAATCAAAATGATACCTGTTGTGCAATGGATGTAGACAATGTAGAATACCCATGTATTATTGTTTACTTTACCACCAAGTTGTATAGTATTGTCATATTGTCGGATTTCTTCATGAATTTAACAAATTTTCTTTTAATATATGTAGTAGTGTTTACTTTACAACAACTTAGTTGATATTGGACATAACTAATAAAAACTCCCATTAAACACTTGCAGGATTCTTTAATTGTAGAACATTCTCCTTAAATTATTATCAATAGATAAAATATGTTTGGTAATGCAGCAACATGTTGCGTGATGCATCAACTAACTCAGATACAGAGGATGTTAACATGATGATGGATGCATTTATGTTAACGCAAATATATAATCACATGACTAGTAATATTGGAAAGCAACCTTGTAGAACATCTTCCTTAACAGGTATTTAGTATATCCAAGAGTTATTAACTGGTCATCCAACGTGCATTTTTGAAATGCTTCGTATAGATGCACCAACTTTTATCACCCTATGCAATACATTACGCAACGGGTTCCTCAATGAAAGTCCACACTTACACGTACCAATTAAGGAATTTGTAGCTATTTTCCTACTAATAGTAGGGCATAGTACTAGACAGAGTGGTGGCAAAATAATTTTAGCATTCAACTCAAACAATCGACCACCACTGGAAAGTGGTGATGCGAGCTTTGGCTAAATTATTCGATCAAAGCTGCCATACCAAACTGCTCCTAAAACTTTGACGAATACTTTCTAGTACGTATGATATGGCATTGTGTAATTTGAATAGTATTTGCCAAATAATTGACTTCTTTAAGTTGATCAAATTTGGTGACCTTTGTCCCATAGGACTGTATCAGTGCAATTAATGGGACATGCATGCCTACATGAGCACCTGCTTCAAAACAAATAACATTATGTGGTCGGAAAACTACTGTGACACAAGATGTTCCTACTCCTTGTTCATTTGACATGCCATTTACATTAGTTTACACAAGTTGGGGGGGAAGTACTAACGACTCTTGTGTTTTTCTAAACGCAATAACAAAATCCGAAGCTAAATTTCCTATGCCACCCATTGGTAAGAAACAGATTGTGTTACAGACTCTTTTAGTTAACATTTAAGGTACAGTCTACGTTTTATATACTTACATTTGGGTTTGATATTTTTTTTTCCGCGAAATGATTAGGTAAATATTATTTGATTGATGCTAGTTTTATGAATGTTGGTGGCTTCTCATCCCCATATTGTGGTGAGAGATACCGGCCACCTGTGAAATTTTTAAGAAAGGAGTCGGACATTTAGCGGGTATAAGGAACTGTTGAATCATAGGTATTCATGTTTGTGGAATGTAA
Organism: Nyssa sinensis; assembly: GCA_008638375.1. NCBI lineage: Eukaryota > Viridiplantae > Streptophyta > Magnoliopsida > Cornales > Nyssaceae > Nyssa > Nyssa sinensis. Next base: position 18,405,546 of record CM018042.1, on the reverse strand, counting down.
TAGAGAAATGTTTTGGGGTACTAAAGTCACGATTTTCGCTTCTTAAGAGTATGCCGAAGTATAAACTATATCGCCAAGGACCATTAGTCATTGTTTCTTGTATAATTCATAACTTTATTCGTCTAAATTCTATGTTGAATAACATTTTTAATGAATTTCAATTAGATGACATAGAGTTATATAATACAAGTAATCTGCCCGTTCCCCAAACTGAAGTTGACATGTCAAAAGAGCAAGTTAACCACATGACGCATTTATGCGAGCAAAAAGCATTGCAAATGTGGGATGATCATGTTTCAAATGGTTGATGACTTGTAATATTTGTAGAAGTTTTTGTAATATAATTTTTGTTATGTTTTCATTTACATAATATGGTCTATTTGAGCTCTTGTTCATTTTCCATTTAACCATGTAATTTTTTTTTTCTGTCTTATATACATTGCTTAAGATGGTTGAGATGGTTGTTCGCATTTATATAATGGTAGGATATTTAATAGAGGCACCTTATTGTACATGTGGAGGTGGACAAATGCGCGCATGGACAGTGCATACAAAGAAAAAACAATGGGCGATTATTTTACAGATGCCCCCTAAGGGGCGATCACCATGGCTCATTTTTTTTTGGGTTGATGAATATCATGGGCAATTTATACGGCACAGTTCTTCTCACAATTATATGGCCACGGGGACATGGGCTTGTTGCATCGTTTCGCACATAGTACTGTGTTATATTATCATGGTATTACTCATTTCGTTAATCCTTAGCTAGATCCAATTGTTAGTAGATGGGCGATTACCAGCGAGTTCTTTTATTATGTTGGTTAATTTGTAGTATTTAGCTGGACATGTGTTTGTACCAATTGTGTAAGATTATATCTGGTTTAATTACTTGTGTATTTTAACTATCACTGAAATGGACCAACACGAGAGGTCATTGGCAAGTTCTCATGTGGCATACTTCCGTGATGCAGGACCAATGTGGTAATGACAATGTATAACACAATCTATTTTAAAACACATGCATTAATTATTTATATAAAATAAAGTTATATGATCTAATTAAGTTACAAGATAAGTAAAGAGTGAAAAAAAAAATCAAACTATCCAAACACATTTTTACTTTTTTTTGACTTTTTCTTCCCTTCTCAAGTTAACCAATTTAAATAGTGGTTTAGATTCCAATAAATTAATAAAAATTACATCTCATAATGGCCTCAAAGATTATTCAAATGCAACGAATGCTTTAATTTTGATCTTAAGCAGTTGAATTTTGTCACATGTTATTACCCAAAATTATGTCACATATTATCCTCGATATTAAAAATGTATAATATAAGGCAAGTAGGATACTAGAACTACACATAAAAGGCAATTAAACACCACATGTACAATTAAGTCAACAATACTAATTTCCTACAAAAAAAAAAAAATATATATATATATATATTATTTATCAATAATATACTGTGGCTTGGGTTGTTATTTACCCATTGGACCAACAAATAGAAATTAAAATATTATTTTTACCCATTGGTCCTAGCAAATAAAAGTTAAAATGTTGTATGTACACAAGTAAAGTATGTAACGTGATATACCGTCTGAGGAATACCTTTTTTATGGTCCTACATTGATCTTATACTCTTACATGGGTGTGACCAACCATTCATGGGCTCATCATGTAACTCCTACTCATGTGAAAAAGGTAGGATCAAGATACAAAAAGACGAAATCTCTAATATTGCTTATGATATAATTATAAAATTGTGCTGTCACCATGGCACTGTCATCACATGTCCATGGAGTCTACCATGTGGGTCTCACCCATGTGAAAAATGTGAGATCAAGGTAAAACAAAAAAAAGTAAAATATCTAGCATTGCTCATGATATAATTATAAATCAATGTTATCACCATGGCATTTTCATCGCATGCTTTTCAACTTGGATTGATGATAGTAATTTTGTTGTACAATATTTGTGTCGTGTTAAAATATAAATAATTATAGGAATTGATTTGAATATAACATAATTAATTAATTATGTTAAATTTTTAACTATAACACGATTTGTATATTATATTGTTACTACGAATTATTTAACTCGTTTAATAAATAGATCAAGTTAAAGTTGGCAAGGTTAACACTTATAACTTGTGTCAATAATTTTAAGATATGTAACTAATTATAATGCAAAAGTAAGAGGGAGTACTTGTTTTATAAATATTAATTCATTTTGCATTTTAATTTTTACTTGATGTAACACAATGGAATACACTTATTAGTTATTTTGCTTCTTTCATTATTCTTTTTACATTTTCATTTGTACTAAAAATATGAATTTATTATTAAATATTATTTGTCTTCTTAATCTTTGTACATTTAAATTTTTATATTAATACTTATTATATGTACTTGGTTTGCCTCGAGTACAACTAACCAAACTATGGGTAACAAGAGGTTCGAAATTATAATACGACAATCACAAGATACTGCTAGTATCCTCTTGATCCAATCTGATGCGATTAAGAGTCAAACTATTCTTTAGTCCCTGAACTCGATCAGTACCGATGAATAAGTCTGAGTGTTGGTTGAGTTAATCTCAATTATCAAACTTAGCATTATATTGTCAAGATCTGGTTGAGTCATCCGAGGGTTCTCAAACTTGATCAATCTCTTAATAGAAAGTTCCCTTGAAGGAACTTTTGCTCTTTCCTTACAAAGATGCTTAAAAAGGTTTGGGAGCAAATCTTCGAGAGGCTCTTTAACTCTAGCATGCGACTATAGTATTGAAAGGTATTATAGACTCATTACTTGAGATACTTGAGATTTTGTGACATGGAGACTAAAGTATTGAGAACTTCCAAAATGTCAATAGCATGACTCATACGCAAAACACTCAAGATCCTTCTAAAATAAGAGATTCTACCACGATTCCATAAATCTTTCATTACCTTTTATAACTACCTCCTATTTTAGACTATAGTACCCACGATACTTTGTTATGGGTGATATCATACCCTAACGATCTCAAAAATGGGCACTACTATAAATAGCCCACTCATATTATTATGAATGGTACCATGACTATCACAATATTTTTGTAACTAATGCAACCTGGCCCAAAACCCTAAATCCAGAAAGTACTAAACAAAGGTTGATCTAATACAGTCGACCTATACTCACCTCCTTGCTCCTTATTCGCATGAAATCTCTCTTAATTAAATTGTCTCTATTTTTTCTTCGCCATTTTACTATGAATTTCTTGACTGTTTGGTGTAGATTGATTACGATCATTTTCAGATCTACTAACTATATATAATAAATAATATTAATTTTTTACGATTAGATTACGTGGCAATTGTTGATTGGGGCTTCTTAGACTCACAGCTCATGCTGTTATTTTATCCTTCTGTCTAAAACCCTATGCACTGATGCAGGGAAGAGGACGTAGTTTCTCAAACTCCCTGCTGTCAACTTCAAACAATTCCGCGGCGGTCAGCAGACTCAGCACCCAGCCTTCAGCCGCCTCTCTCTCTCTCTCTCTCTCTCTCTCTCTAGTATACACTGAAATCTTAACTGGCCTTGTCTTCTCAAATTTGAACTTCACTTCTCTCTCTAAACCCTCTCTCTGTACTTCTGAATTTTTGCTCACAATGAAGGCCCCAACCATCGCTCACAGCCGCCACCAATTTCTCAGCGGCGGCGCAACCTTCTCTCTTCGTCCCAAACCCAACCTCCATCGACCCACCTCTGCCACCTTCACCGTCCGAATGTCCCTCCGCGAAGACGCCCCCTCTCTTGCCGTTGTCGGTGTAACCGGCGCAGTCGGACAAGAATTCCTCTCCGTCCTCTCCGACCGCTCCTTCCCTTACCGCTCTATTCGAATGCTCGCCAGCAAACGCTCAGCCGGCAAACACCTCACTTTTGAAGACAAAGACTACGTCATCGAGGAGCTAACCCCAGAGAGCTTCAAGGGCATCGACATTGCTCTGTTTAGCGCAGGAGGGTCGATAAGCAAACAGTTTGGGCCAATTGCAGCCGATTGCGGATCGATTGTAGTGGATAATAGTTCGGCGTTTCGAATGGATGAGAATGTGCCGCTTGTTATTCCAGAAGTTAATCCACACGCTATGGCACACATTAAGCTGGGGTCAGGGAAAGGGGCTCTAATTGCGAATCCAAATTGTTCGACTATTATATGCTTAATGGCCGCCACGCCTCTTCATCGACATGCCAAGGTGCGGTTCTGCTCTGTTAACTATTTATGAATTTACCTTGCATTATATTGCATTTGATTTTTACTGGATGTTGAAACAATTTAGGGACCCGTTTAGTATAGGTTACAAAGATTTGCCTTTTCAGAGTAAAAGTTTTGAAAATGGGGCGGTTATCTTTTGTTTTTAATTTTTAATGGACTTGGGATATTGAAAAGACCTATTCTATTTTAAAAAATTTCTTATATCCAGCCTGGTTTCAGGATTTTTTTTTTTCCCAGATAGTTTCTGAAATGCTATGCAAAAGGTGTTTTTTTTGAATGGCTTTCATTTTTTTTTTATGATACCAAGCAAGCCTTTGTATTGTAAACCCATAATTCAAGCTATTGCTTGCATGAGTTTGTTTTGACAAAGATATGGGAACTTGAGATGGTATTCATTGTCTGCTTTTTAATTTCTAATCGATTCATTTTCTTATTGTGGAGTTCTCATTACATTTTCTAGTTACAGCAAGTCTACATGGCACACATTTGCATACTGAATGTGCTTATGTGGTATTGGATTCAAGATGCCCTGATGTTGCAAGCCAGCGCATCTTGAATAGGACACTCCTTAGCCTTTCCTTTCTAGTTATGGCATGTAAATGTCACTTTTGTGGTGCACGACTTTTGACATGTTTGGATTTCCAAGGGAGATCATTTGCCTTGTTGATAATTATACAGTTATTCAATTTGGAACCATTCTTTTGAATAAGCTCATTACACAAAATGGTGACTACAGTCGCTATGGTAGTAAATATTTGGGAATTGGGACTGGTCATATCATGAATTATGAATTCCTTAAACTGATCATGTCTCACAGTTACAGTGATGCATTGCCATGTAAAAAAGATGGAGTAGTTCGATCTCCATGTAACATCCAAATGCACATTAATGATTACTTTCCTCAGTCACATCCTTTTATTTATTTATTAAAGCATCTGGAAAGGGCATGCTTATTAGGTCATCTCCAAACTCCAGTGATGACTCAAAATTTTATCCAAATTTAACTTAAAATTTGAGTAAAAGTTGGTTTTGAGTTTCATGTTTTCCAATGGTCAAATTTGGGTAAAAGTTGGTTTTGAGTTTCATGTTCTCCAATGGTCTTACTCAAGTTAAGTTACTGTTATAAATTTGAATTAATAAATAGTAAGGTACAAATTTGAGTTTTAGTTTGAGTAAAAATAGATTTGGTATGGATTTGAGTTTAGGGTTGGATAAGGTATTTTTTTTTGGATTTTGACTCAAATTTAAATTTGAGTTTGGATTTGAGTAACTAATGGAGATGACCTTAATACATGAAGCAAGGCACTTAACTACCCTAAAGTGTTAGGTTTAAAACCTTACATGGAGCCCCTTTTTATACAAATGAGAACGTGGAGTATGTGGGATCATTGCATCCTATAATGAATGATGCATGGTTTTTAATTGCTGTTAACTAACCAATAACTTGTTTCAACAAAATCTCATACCTAGCCACTAACAAATGAATTTTAAACCAATAATTATCTAGTCATCTTATATAGTCTGCTGTGTTGTACAAAATTGTTATTAGAACAGTGGTCAATTGGATAACAACTGGAACAATGTTTGTGAATGGAAGAATTTTAGGGCTTCATATATGAGTCATGCCTAATGTGTGTTCTATGTTGTGTGTGTATCAACTTTTGTTTGTTTGGGAGAACTACCTTATGTGTCGAGGATTTGTCTCATGTGAGCTTCATGTTGATCATCTATGGCTCTTTTACTGTAACGCTTCTAAATTGGAGATTATGCTGCTTTCATTTTCAATAATTTACTTGATGAGATAAGGCTCAGCTCAGTATAACATATTATGCAGAGCATGTGAACTAGGGAAAAAAAAAGGGAAAGTTGGGATTTCATTTGCCCCCCCTTGGGACATTATGTTATTTTTAAGTTTTAGAGTTATTCCGTATGTTTCAGTCAATTGAGTGTTTTGGGATTTTGAATGAAACTTTTGATGTTTTTTGAAATGTGTGATGTAACCACACCTTAGGGGAAGCCTAAGAAAGTTTAGATAAGTTTCCTTGAAGATCTTCTCCTCCTTTTTAATTCCTGCAATCGAATTTTGTCATTTAAATAGCCCTTACTATCTTTAATTTTTCAGTCCAAACCCTAAAGCCTTTATGCTACCTTTTGGCATTTAAGTTAAGACTCCAAACCCATGATTAGTTGCTGTCTTGAAATTCTGGCAATCAAATCTCTGAAATTCCAACAATCTGTTACTTCTAAAACCAACCCAATTCCATTCCCTTTCTAACTAACAACCCTACAAACTCTCTTCCACCTTTTAATACCTTTAACTTACAAGCTGTCCACAACCATACTTTATTTTAAACCTAATCGTGAATAGTGTAATTTTGAGTTTTCCAGTCCTATCCTCCATTATTAGGACAACTTATGGTTTTATAATTTGTGTGATGTTTGCAAAGAGCAGTTAATTTCAAGTGTGGTGTTTGCATGAAACATTGTGATCAGTAAAAGTCAGTAATGAGAGAATGGTTTTATTCATTGAAATAAAAAGAACGAAGCCTGTTTGTTAAAGAATAAGCATAGAACTGAGGAGAACTAGAACAAACTGAAACTAGAAGAGGAATGCGGCAAGGGTTAAAATGGACAAAACAAACTCAAGTTCTCTTCATATGAATCATACCTATTGGCAAACTAGAAATCTTTCTTGTCATGTGATTCTAATAATTAATATTCAAAGAGTTACTAATCTATAATAAGTAGTTAACAAGTGTTAATAACCAAACATGACTCAAATTTCTCAAAAATTGTCTCAATAAATCTAACAGATTGATTTGCAGCCCAAGTAAACACGTGTAATTAGGCTTAAAGTAAAAACTCAAAAAATATAAATGGAAAATAGGAAGTCTCAACTACTAGAAATAAGAAATTTGTAATGGAGCAGACGTTAAGCTCTAAATGAGGCTTTACTAATTCCTAACAGACATAGGAAACAAACCCATCACTAAATGACTGCTAAGCTCAATATTAAACAATCATAATCTTCAGAATCACCAAAAAATAAATAAATAAAAGGTATGGATTATACCCATTCAAGTTCATCCCAAATAATTCATCCCTTTCTTTTTAAAATGCTCAACATCTCAAACAAGTTTTGTCTCATAGTTTTTTTTTTTTGGTAAGGCTGATCCTACTACTGGCTTGAGGCTTAATATTTCAAACGCTATCACCAATCATGGTACATGAATGTTGCAGGTTTTACGCATGGTTGTCAGTACATACCAGGCAGCTAGTGGTGCTGGTGCTGCTGCAATGGAAGAGCTTGAACAGCAGACACGTGAGGTTTTTTCTTTTTCTCCCATCTTATTATCTTGTTTCAGCCTGGATGTTGTATCAATCTGAATTGTATAAATTGCTTTGTTAGTCCTTCAAAGTTCATTTCCTTTTTCCTTGTTTTGTAATAAGGTCCTGGAAGGAAAAGAACCAACCTGTAATATCTTTAAGCAGCAGGTTTGTCTCTTTGTTCTTCATTTTAAATTTACAAGTGAGATAAATGACAGATGATTATGGATTATATCTAAATGCTTAATTTACCTCTCAATACCTTCAATGTATGCAGTATGCTTTTAATCTGTTCTCACATAATGCTCCTGTTCTTTCAAATGGATACAATGAAGAGGAAATGAAATTAGTAAAAGAAACGAGGAAAATTTGGGTAAGTGTCTTGACTGGAACTTTTATATTTCTTTCTTCATATCTGATCAACTCAACAATATCTTTTGGAGACTTTGGTGGATCTGAGATGATGAGATGCTTTTTCTGTTTTCTATTGTAGAATGATATGAATGTCAAAGTGACGGCCACATGTATACGAGTTCCTGTTATGCGTGCACATGCCGAGAGTGTGAACCTTCAATTCGAGAAGCCCCTTGATGAGGTAATATTATTATTACCTCAGTTATGATATATCCTTTAAACTCAATTTCTTTTGCAGAGTTTGGTTGCTAGTAAATTTTATTGCCTAAACTATATTTTGAGTGGAGTTTCTATTCATTAATTTTCACCTGTGGTTGGAACTTGGAAGGGTGTATGATTTTGTTGACAGTCTTATTCCAGATACATCCACCTTTATGGTTACAAATTTTTTTACTCTCTTGATTATTAATTATCTTGTACATCATGTTTATGCTTCAACTTCAAGAGCAAAATTTTATTTTGGAACTTTTTCCTTCCATGCACCTGTCTGTACAATGATGGCTGAGGGTTTTTGAGGACACAACACAAGTTATTCTGGTTACCAAGCCCATATAGAGTTTTGGCTGTTATTTAGTGTCCTTCAATCTTCATCTGAAGCATTGGTCTATTCCCAGTAACATAATCACACCGATTCTGTTGGTTTATTATTTGAAGGAGCCACTTGGGATTAAATAATTTTTTCCTCCCTCTCTTCAGTTGCTATGCAGTTGAAATAAACAGTGCTCACCTATGAATTTAAGAATGCCCCTAGTTACTGTGGTGTTCTTTTTTTAGGATTTGTTATAAAAACTGTTTTTCTTTTGTTTTCCCCAAAAGTTTATACAAGCATAAAACCATGTGGGGTTGTGATGGTTCCACCCAAGAAGTGGACCAAACTGATCTTAATTGGTTGGTTTACCTTGGCACCACTTTTGGTCTGCTCTGGATCAACGAAACTATGAATTGAAGGCAATTGCTTCAAATTTTATTTGACTATTCAGATAAATTGATTTAACTTGGAGAACTGACCATTATGTAAGTATGTTTATATTTACTGTATGAAGTTAGCAAATATTTGCCTATTTTCAAATTTTGAAATATCTTATTGTATATGCAAATGCATACCAGATTGCATCAGAGGCATTTCACTCTAGAGTCTAGACCAAAGCATGAGGGAGGCTTCTTTATAAAGAAAGAGACAAATGGTTCTCAAGTAATCAACGGGGAAAGCTAAGCTGGAAATAGCTTGCATAGTGTACACACTATAGAGCCACATGGCATTAAGTTATTGTTTGTTTCATTTTATCACAATGCACCCTCACTAGGCTGAACAAATTTCATATTGTACTAATTTGTTTTATTGTGTAGATAGAGGGGTATCCTGCATTGAGTATTTACAAAATTCCCTTCCTTTTCTCCTCATGCACAAGAAACCTGCCTCTAAAGAACTCGTAGTCTGGTGGAAATACATGGCCATAAGGACTCTGCTAGTTGGTCTGGTTGGCCTTTCTTTCATAAGTCTGAACTAGAAAATGTTTTAATTTGCTAAGTTAAAAGTGACCCCATTGAACTAAAATGAATTTTTTCAGTTTGCTTTTGGATTTTGCTATTTTAAGAACTGAGATCAGTTCTGTTCTGGTTGAGTGCAAAAAACTAATCAGGATTCACGACTGAGTTGCACCCCTTCAATCGTATTGATTGCCGTGTCATCCTTCCATAAGAACTAAACTGATGTTCAACCATATTATTATTATGTTTCCGTTTTCTTAAGAAACTAAAATATTGTTGAGGTCAGTGGTAATGTTTATGATGCTGCACCACAAATTGGTTGTTTGATTTTGTATTTTAATCACGGCAATATAATTTTTACGTGGCCTTATGCCTCACTTTTGTGTATAGTTTTGTTTGTCGTCCCAGCTGAATCCTCTGAAAGAAAAGTTTATCTTTTGGTAACCCTTCATTTTAAATGGACCAACTCATGATTCAATTATATTTTATTGGTCCAGGATGCAGCAAGAGAGATTCTGAAGAATGCTGCAGGTGTAGTGGTTATTGATGACCGTGCATCTAATCACTTTCCTACCCCATTGGAAGTTTCGAACAAAGATGATGTTGCTGTTGGCAGAATACGCCGTGATGTGTCCCAAGATGGAAACTTCGGGTAAAAACCCGGTTGCTTATCCCTTTTATTTTTTTCATCTTTCAAAAACATTCAAACTAAAAGGGGACATTTTAAACAGGTTGGACGTCTTTGTTTGTGGAGATCAAATACGCAAGGGAGCTGCTCTTAATGCTATCCAGATTGCAGAGATGTTGCTATAGTTCGGATTTTCTTCTGTTATTGAGGTTAAGGGAGCAGTCTTAACAATATCCAGATGCAGAGATGTCGTTATAGTTCAGATTTGATGATTTAAGTGAGTTTTTATTCCGTGAAATATTTATCTGGTGAGATGAAGAGATTTCATTTGGAAAATCATATTTATTTGTCTAATGTGAATAGTCAATGTTGTGTGAGAGAGAGAGAACAAATTTGATCGTTTCATGTTGCATAAACAACTAGGCTGCTTTTGAATTATGGCTGCATGTCTCATTTTGTAATGTTGGTTTCTGCGGATTTTTTTTTAGCAATTTTTGTACCAACAGGTGTGTTTTCTATATAATTATATTATTTGGGGGTTGTTGGATTGACTCTTGAATAATTGAAGGATCTTCATCAAGACATATCAGGCATGTGTTAGACCATGATCCCTGTGGATGCTTGTTAGGCTTTTTGGTGTCCTTTATTCAAGTGTCAGGAATTATAATTTACTGCAGAGCCTAGACTTTGTTAGTGACAGAGTGTTCTTGTGCTTTTTTAAGACCTCGAGCATATATTTAATATCTCTTCTCAAATTAATGTGTTGTATCACTATTATCTAGACCATTGTATTCTGTAATCTATATGTATATATTTAGTAATTTGCCATATGATTGTGATATAGAAATACACTATTATCTAGACCATTGTAGTCTATAATCTATATGAATATGTTTAGTAATTTGCCATATGATTCTGATATAGAAATACACCACTGTCTTCAGATATCCTGTCCAACCACTTATTTTTGGGTGTCTCAATGAATTCCATTGGCTGGTGGTATGATTCTTGAATTCATTCAATCTGTTTTATTTTGTTGTTGCTGACATTCATTACAAGTTGGAGATATGGGAAGGGAAGATTCTTCAGTTGTGTTTGTAGACGATCTTCTCATGTTACTGGTGATGTGTAGTCTGTGATGTCTTTGAAAATGGCTTTGGATAAATTTCATCTCAGATCAGGAGCCAGCCAAAAATACAAGCAATGTGTTTATGGCCCACATTCCTGAGGAGGAAAAACAGCAAGTTGTGGATTGTTTGGGCAGCAAAGGGGGAGCTGCCTATTGGATATTTGAGAGTCCCAAGATAAATGGAGGAATAAATCTTTGGAAGTAAATTCTGTCATTTGATTGGTGGACTCTTCAGCTTATTAAACCTGTTTCCAACAGATTCTTGCAGAAGTGGTTTGGGAAAGCTTAGGAAAATTTTAAAGGAGAAGGTTGCTTAGGGATCAGAAACCTTGTAGAGTAGAATATGGCCATGATGCCAAAAACCATTCAGCTGCTATTTGCTGAAATATGGAGTTTAGTATGGGCAGAGTGGATTAAAACCTCTCTTCTGAAAGAAAGGAATTTTTGGGATTAAAAATCCCTCCTAATAGTATCCTGTGCTCGAAAATGCTATTAAAACAGAGAGAGAAAACTAAACCCTTGATAATTGGCTCCCTGCTCATCCTATCACCAACTTATATTGTACTTTGCAGTAGGTAGGTGTGCCAAAGTGGCTGCTATTGTAGAAGGAAATCAATGGAGATGGGAGCTTATGGAGCTTAAGAGATAACATGCCTTGTAATTCCAAAGGGTGGGGTTCCTTCTTAAGCTGGTTTAATCAAATTCTAAGTCTGCCTGGGATTAACTTTTGAAAGCATATCCTTAAGAGACAGTTTCATATTATGGTTAGCTATTTTGGACAGGCCCAATATTGTTGACAGAACCCAAAGGTTACCTTGCTAACCAGTCCACAAATTGTGTATTTTTTGCAGGCAAGATATGGAGAGATACAGTCCCCCATTCTTTTCTTGTAGCTTCTATCGAAGGGCAAAGGGTCAAGGCCGGCTCTAAAGTAATTGCTTTAGAACCCGCTTATAAAAAAGACTACAAATTTTATGTGTTTGTTATTAATCTAAAATAATCAATAAAAATCTAACTCTACAAAGAAGAACACGTAAAGATTTCAAGAAAAAAAATTCAATTCTACTATTAGTCTCTTATTCCAAATTATTTTCATTTTTATTACTATCTTGATAAAAAAAAAAAAAAAAGGAAGTGAATAGTTACTAGAATTTTGTTCTATTATTCAATTACGTAATAATTTTATTATTAAAGTTTTATTCAACATCTAATTCTCTTATTGGAATACTATTACAATAGGAAACACATTATTGAATACGTGTGTGTGTGTGTGTATATATATATATATTAGAGTTTTGTAACATTAATATTAAATAAATAATTTTATATTAATATTAAAAAAAGAGAGAATCTCAATTAGAGTTATCGTTTTAGGTCTCGAATAATCTTGAACTGGCCCATGGGATGGTCTTTTCTAATGAAGAAATGTAATCAACAAGCTATGTTTGTCAGCTGCAATTTATTCCATTTGGAAGGGAAAAGAAAGAAAGAAAGAATGTTTAGTGTTCAACAGGAAAATTTCGTTGCAATTAGGGGCAGATTGTTTTCCATTCCCTTCACCCAAATTACTATGTTAGCTAATTTGGGGTTTGAAGACAGACAGACTGATTACTAGTGTTTGGTTTGCTCTTTTCCTTTTTTTGGATCAGGCTAATGGTTTAGTTAAATCATATTAGAATATAAAGTTACACTAAGTGGATAAGAAAATAGTTAATAAAAATGTTGTTCAAAGTTCAAGGCTTAAAATATATTTTATTAAATATTTAACAGCTTTAATAAGTTTGTTCATTTAATTATTCCATTAATAGCTTAGGTAGGTACCAAATTATGTCACAGTAGGTCCCAAATTATGTGAGATATAAGACATGAAAAATTAATAATAATTTTTATTCATAATGCATATATTATATTATCTTCTTTTTTTTAATTATTACTTTTTGAAAAAGTTCTGAAAAAAAAAATTAAAAATCAGTCAATTCATTCAGTTCAACTGATTTTTATTAGTTTTTCACTAGACTGATTAACAATAATTCAAACTTACAAAATAAATACACCTTGGTTTGCAATTGTTAATGTTTGTTTAGCTTTGGCTCAATATACTTGTATTGATACTATTATATTATCTGCATATCAAATCACTTGAGTGATGTGGAGTTGATGAACTTTCTCTATTCTCCCTCTAATATAATATACTTCAAAAAAATATTTTACATAAAATTTGATAAATCATTTTTTCTTTTTAAATGGAGAACAATAGAAAATTATATAATGTAATAATTTAAAAGTAATTATAAGAAAAAGGATTGTGGAGGGAGCATCACTTTCGACACAGACAAAAGCTCGATGTTCAAGATGTAATTATTGTTTGTAAATCAAGAAAACGCGTGATATGTGTTTGTGATTTATATGTACTAATTGTTTGGTAAACATACGTTTTTAATTAAATGTTATTTTATTAACTTTTTTAATGAAAAGTATAGATTCGCATTCGATGAATAACAGTTAAAATGAGCAAAAATTTTAAAATAAATTTAAAAAAATGTAACATTGTCCTGAACTTTTTCTTTGTGGTGGATTAGTTTCCAAGAAACAACTTGACTATCCCTTAATCATAACTCATGTGATCATTAACAAACCTTATAGCATTAGCATTAGCATTAGCATTAGCAATTAGAATTAGTTTAATTTAAATAAAAGCAATTTGATCCTTAACCTTATAGGGTAGTGCCAGTGATGAAAAACTTTATTCACGTGAAGGGGAATCTTTAACCTTATTGGACCCCACCAAATTGTACAACGGAGGACTTTTGGTTTTTCCACAGAGTAGGTATAATTATCAGGGCTCCTTGAGAACTGGCATAGTGATTATTGTGTTTGTACGATCCAATCCCTCTGCATTGCTTGGCAAGCAAGTCCTTGGACCAACATAAGCTTCCAAGCAACTTCACAAAGCTTTATCCAAGTTGTGTTTTTTTTTTTGTCTGATTTCAGTTGTCGTATTATGGGCCCAGAAATATTGTATTGGATTCCACAGTGGACGACAGGCTCGGCCCCTTTCCCTATATCAGTCCCGAGATAGTTTAAGGAAAACCGTGTGGGCCATACTTGACTCTCTCTTTTCTTTATTCGTTCTTGATGTAATTGACGCGTGTAAAATATATACATCCATAACGTGCCTATATCACTCTTATTTTTAATAAATGAGTTTTTGAAAATGTGAAAAAAAGCAATATGTCATTTTTAGAAAAAAAAAATTTCAAAAATAGTTTTCCAAATTACTCAACAAATATGTTTTCCCAGTTGTTATCTCTTCTAATGTGAAACAAAAAGTGAAACATTCACTGAGTGTTAGTTTGTTTGATGTTATCAAAAACTATATTTTATTTATCATCAAATGTAATGAATGAATCTTAATTCTCAAAAAAAGAAAAAAATGAAGGACCATGGGGTATGACTATGTTGGGAACAAGATTGAAGATTCCAAGCTAACTTCACTTGCTTCTTGAATCTCCATTTATCTATATTATTATAAAGGCAGTGAATTTTTCTTGGAATTATTTAATTTATTTGAAAATTTTCTATATTCATTCTTTACTTAAAAGAGTAAAATAGGAATTTCATGGTTTATCTTTAAACTAATAAAATCTTGGTCATATTTTATTAGGAATTTGAAGAAAAGAGACAAAAGATACCAATGCTTAAGTAGTAGGAAGACCCGCCGTTACTCTTGGAAGTTTCTACTTTCCTTAATCCTCTAGCAATGACTAATCTAATGACAACTCAAATTTACATTAAGTATGTTATGGTAGTTTGTCTAGTGACATTTTTAGGGTTTAAGTCTAGTTAGGAGTATCGATTGAGGAAAAGAAGTTTAGTGTTACTCTGACATTGTCTAATTTGTTTATGTGTGAATCTCATATTAATATTCAAATCTAAGCGACTTTCGTTTTTGTTGATTGTGATAATTAGGGTGCTTGACCTATGGGCTAACTTAGGTGGGGAAATTGAAAACTATGTTAGGTGTGAGTTAGGTTAAAAATATTTACCACATGCTAATCTTATTACATTATTCTATGTTTTTTCTTCACTAGAGTAAGAAAATTACCAAGTTGTTCTAGGTTAGGCCTACCTTTATTTTTATTTAATTATTTATTTATCTATTTTTCTGGGTAGGAATGCTTTAACTAATGATTATATTTTCCTTACACTATTGAAACTTTTTCCCATACCAGCCAGCTATGTGTACACGAAATATATAATCTAGTGGGTGAAAATGAATTTTTTTTAGGCCGGTTGAATTTGGGTCAATCTAAGCCAATCAGCGCTAGCCCTATTTTGAGCTCGAACTCGGCTCGTGTATTAATTGAATCGAGTTTGAACAAGCAATAATCGAACCGAGCTCGAGTTATTCATAAACGGCTCTATTCGTTCGCACCCCTATTTACAACTGAGCAGAGACAAATTGAGTCAAGTTAAGCTCCAAATTGTTCAAACTCACTCAATCATTGTGGAGGAATGCTCTAATGACTTAACTAGTTTTATTAAATGATATAATATATATGTACACATGAAGACCCATACACAATATGTATATATATATATATATATGAAAATTATCATTAAACTAACCGAGCCAAGTTTAAGCTCACTTATTTAACAAACGAGTTCAAACTCAACTCATTTAACTTGATTCTTATGCGGTTTGAGTAATATGTTGCTCATGAATAGTGCAGATTATTTAAAGTCAAAACAATTAATTAGTTTTAAGTTTTTGATCAAGTTATTATATTATAAGATTTATAAATGTTTTCAATTTGATGTAAAGGACTTGATTATTTTTATTTGTGAGCTCGGGTCTATACAATGATACGACACTTATATATATATATTTTAAATAATAATAATGTCTCAATAATACTTTTAATACCCTTAACACCTCTCTATCTTTTTCTTTATCACCTCTCAAGTCTCTCTCTCTTTCTCTCGTAGATCCTCATATCTAGTCATATCACCACACTGTTGCGATATCTACAAGCACCACTGAAATCATCACACGGCGGTTAATCTACAGCCCAAAAATGTGTCTATGGCTTGTCAATCAGCACAACCAAACGGGCTTTGTCCCAACCCGCACATCCATACATAAAGGGAACTTCTTAAACCTTGCATCTACTGAGTATTTAGGAAGTGCTTTTATTACTTTTAGAAACAAAATAATTAAGACTTTTGACTTTGGAGCAATAAAGCACTTTCAAAGCTCTAACCAACCAATGCCCCCAAATTAAAGTTAAAGATGCTAGAAAGTTCTTTTTTTTTTTTTTTCTTTTTTCTTCCTTGCTAATAAATATTAAAACTAGCTTAAGGAGCAAGTCTTTTATAAGACACTGTACCAAGCCAAAGATGATTATTACAAGTATTAAAGACAAGTAGTGTAAGGAATTCTTTATTATTGATCTACGAGGAGGAAGGTAAGTGAAAATAGAAAATCTAGAATTTTCTAGAGCCTACAAAAAAGTCATGAAGTTTGACTCTCTAAGCCGAAGCCGTACAAGGCAATTCTGAGTAAGCATTATCAGAAAAAAATGCTCAAAAATGGAGAGTTTTCTCAATTTTGACAACATTATAAAATTTTACATTTTCAGGCAAATTGCTTAATGGTGTTGGCATTGTCAATCATTTGTTTTAAATATGTTTTTGTTTGTTATTACACTTTTCAAAACTAATGAGTTTTTAAATACATATAGACAAATTACCTAAAAGTGTAAAATTCTAGGTTTGGAAAAATGGATCAAAAAGTGGCGCGCTAATATAATTCTACTATTGCAAAACTGTAAAATTTTATACTATAATATTGTGCCGTACAAAGTCATAAACAGTGTGGATTATAAATGAAAAGGATAAAAATGTATCATTAAACAATTTGCCTGAAAGCGTAGAATTTTACAGTGTCACTTAAATTGAGAAACTTCTCGATTGTATTTAGTTTTATTGAGTTTTTGTTACATATTAGATGCTCAAAACTAACTTTCAAAGGAGTAAGATTTGTCACCAAAAAAAAAAAATTATTTAAAACATGAGTGATTAAAAATACACTAGTTGTAAAAGCATAAAAAAATTACTTCATTAAACTTCACAATGTTGTGCCATACAAAGTCCCCAGTTACCCATATGAACCTCCATTAGATTTTGACACTTTCTTCAAGAACCTTCACTTTGCTAAATTGGATTTTGAAACATCTATACTGATACCAGACTAAGTTTTCAAAGCCTTCTAATCATTCAAAATATGCATGGAAGTTGTAAATGAGTTTGGTTGATAAGCTACAATTCTCACGGTTGATACAAATCAAAATACTAATCCTAACACCATGCTCTCTGTTCGTTATTGTTTTATCTAAAGAGCAACTAATTGAAAATTAAAATAAATTTACAAATAACGGTGGTTTACAATTTCTTTCTTTCTTTCAAGGAATGTAAAATTTTACAATTTTAGAAGTAATTTTTTTTAAAAAAATTTCATATGCAATATGAATTTTGTTTAATACATCTTAACTTTTAAATTCCAAATATATAAATTTTATTAAAAATTGATTTATAATTTATAATTTACCGAATTTTAAAATTTTACAAAAAAAATCTGAGAGTGTTCCAAGTTTTATGGGAGTTTTGTTTGTTCAAATATGAAAAATATGCAGTAGGAGTGTTTTAGGCATAAAATAATTAAAAGATTTGTGCGGTTAACATGTTTGATTATGGACCCGATGATAATTTGAATCCGACCGAATGACCCTTATAAATTACAAACCAATGTTAATCCATATTAAATTAATATGACAAGAACTTTAATTACGTTTTGATTGAATTATAAAATGGTGCACAGTGAAAGGTGCCACTTAATTAAATTGGTAACACATGTTAACAATAATACCACATATTCGTTCAAATTCTTAAAAATAAAATAAAAGTATATCATATTAGTAGGGAAATTACAAGTTTCATTTCAAATTTTCAAAAATAATCATGGCCACAATGTGTTTGTACTCTGTCAATTCTTTAACACATTTAAAAGAATTGCATTTTGACAATTACAATTGATGCGATTGCTCAATTTGAGTCCTTAATGTATCTCAAGCATGGTGTGTGACCATCCAACATAAAATACACTAACATCTCAAATTTAGGCTCTATTTGTGATTGCGGCTGGCCAGCGTTCGAGGCAAAAGCTTCATGAAGGAGCTTCTCACCTGATGCTCAAATTAGCAGCAAGGCCATTGGGCCAAACACACTTAATAGTAATCGCTTTGACTATCCTCAACATTGCTAAATCCAAAAACTCAGTTGCGTTGGGATACTAGTTAGGTAATGGATAACCTTGAGCTTTCAAAGGAGGTGGACTCATTTCAAAGCCAGGACTCATTTCATGCAGTGTAGATTTTGATTTTTTCAAAAAATCTTGGAAGTGTACCACATTGGAGTGTCGGTAAATCTTGAGGGTGTTTATATACACTTACTCTTTATAGATCGAATAAATACAAGCAAGACATGAACAAGTTCATGCGTACTTGAGGCAAACCCAAGCCTAATAAAAGATTGAATTTTTGCTCGAAAACGAAGTTAACTGGACATGTCACTTACACCCGTGCACGGGGTTCAAATCCGAGGTATTAGGCAATTTGACTTAGGATTTTGGGAGGATAGTTGTTTTCTTACCTTAGACAAAAAAGGATTTTGAATTTTAACCATATTGTAGGATAGGTTTTTTTTTCTTTTATGTTTCTAATTAGCAAACCTCAAGGAAGTCTGTATAATTTAGGTCTATATATATATATATATATTCAAAGTTAGATAGAAATAAAATAAATAAATAGCTAAAGTGATTTTATACATAATAAATTCTCTGAATAAATTATTCAACTCTTAAACACAAGATAGTATGGTCAATTATAATAAATGCATGTAAAATCACTTATTTATATCTAAAAATTAAAAAAATGTATTGCAAAAATTCAATACACAACATTTTCCTAACAACTAAAGTTAACATTATAAGTTCACTATGTTTTACCTTAAAAATTAGTATAATTTTAAACAATTTTTACCAAGTAGCTATTTAATAAAATTAAATTTACATTTAATATATATTATATATATACAAAGAATTTCTTAAATAAATAATTATAATTAAGAATCATTTTTAAATATTTTTTATCAAGTACCTAATTAACAAAATAATTTTATGAAAATCAATTTTTTAAATTAATTCTCAAGTCCTAACCATTGATTTTAACTTGAGTTTTATAAAAATAATGTTTTATAGCATACGTATTTATGCACATATACTTATTTGAGTGTGAGATTCTACACATCAATATAGATATATGTATACAAACACATGTGTTACGAAACATTATCCTTTTATAAATTTTGAAGATAGTTTAAAGAAATTTCATAATAAAATAAATTAGTGAAATGGCGACCTCCCGATTACCATGGTAATACTTGAATCTTGATAGAGATTCTCTGATTGGGCGATGCGATCATCTCAACGTAAGCTGCATACATCAGCAGATGTAATAATTTAACGCGAAGGTCCCGCGAAACATAGAATGATGACTTTTTTTTTCCTCCAGTTTTTTTCCCTATTTATAAGAATACAGAGAGTGAGAAGCGACATTCTGTTTATGTAATATTGAGAGAGAAAGGGATTGACTTGGTTTTGACGATCAAAGTGATACTCTCCATTGATGTATGTTTAATGACTAATGTTATTTATCCTAAATTGTTTCAATATTTCTGTTTTCTGTTCTTTATTCAGCTATATATATACAAATATTCGTTGTTCATTCAATTTGTGTTTCCTTGTGTAGTAATAGTAGCAGTTGAAGTCTCTGCGCTTTCTGGTGAGATTCTCTCTCTCTCTCTCTCTCTCTCTCTCTCTCTCTCTCTCTCTCTCTCCATTTGCATTTGTTTTGGTCATTGATATTTTCTCGCTCTAAAATGTCATGCATGATTGCAAGCATGTGAATTCCTTTTTAGTTGCTGATTATGCCTGTTTTAGGTCCTTTTGCTTGATCATATCTGGGAAAGAGCTGGGCTGTTTTGCTGCACGTATTGTAATTTTCATTTTCCGTTTGGCTGCTGAGAAGACTAAATTAAAAGAAAAGAAAACAACAATTTTTTCAATCTTCTGTTTGCTTTTCTTTTGGTTCCTGTGCTGAAAAACTCTTCATTTTCTAAGCCAATTTTTTCTGGATATGCTCAGTGGAGTGGGTGTTTTTGCTGAAGATCTAATCTTTTGAACTTCCATTTCTGATAAGAAAAGAACTTCAATTGCTTTTCTTTTGGACTTTAATATCTACACAATTTTAAAATGGGTTTGATGCTTGAAGGTATATAATATTATTAATTCTTAGTCTAAAGAACAAGGCAGAGGACGAGCTAGCAGAAGATTTTTTTGTTGAAATTTTAATCTTTTGAACTTCAATTTCTGACAAGAAGGAACAAGTTTTGTTCTTTTGAACTTCTAACGATTTCTATACGAATTTTATTTCAATTTAAATATTAATTTTGTAAGTTCCGATTTGTTTTGACTGTGTTCTAAATCGTTAATGATATTCATACCAAATGTTCAGTTTGTATTCCTTATGGTATTCATTTAATGAAAATAGTGTAATGCACGAAAATGTAATTTAGGTAAATGATTCAAGGGATGATTGATTGTCTCTTTGGCCTTATGTCATTTGTCTCGCCTGGCCAACATGCTAGGTCGATCACTTGAACTTCCTGGGCTTTTTGACAACTATGCTTGTAATTACTGTCTACTATTTAGCAGAGATTTTTTTGTAGTTTTTGTTTACCGTCTCTCAATATTGAGTGTGAACATGGTTACAATTAATATGTTAATCATCACTACACAGTATTATTATAGAAATTCATAAATATAGTAGTATAAATGATGATGTGGAAAAAAAGGACGCACAAAGAAAAGACATATTGAGAGATGTAATTCCTATCCATTACCATTAGACCTAAACATAATGACAAATTAAATTGTGGCTTATTCTGTAGAACCTGAAGTAAAAAGAGAGGTTGCTGAAAATATAATTGTGCGTATTTGAATAAAATGAAAGTGGTTCATAGTAGATAATTGAGTGGTTGCTGGAAATAGCAGACTTGTCTATGGAAAATGAATTTGTTGCTTGCCTATTAGTTTTTCTTGGGTAAACATGGTTTCCATAGCATTCTATGGATTAATTTAGACATCCAGATTGACTAAGATTCAACTCAAAGACATATTGAGAGATGTAATTCCTATCCATTACCATTAGACCTAAACATAATGACAAATTAAATTGTGGCTTATTCTGTAAAACCTGAAGTAAAAAGAGAGGTTGCTGAAAGTATAATTGTGCGTAGTTGAATAAAATGAAAGTGGTTCATGGTAGATAATAGAGAGGTTGCTGGAAATAGCAGACTTGTCTATGGAAAATGAATTTGTTGCTTGCCTATTAGTTTTTCTTGAGTAAACATGGTTTCCATAGCATTCTATGGATTAATTTAGACATCCAGATTGACTATGATTCAACTCAAAGTCAAAATTTTTGTCCTTGATTGTTTAGGTTCTTTCATGATTTAAAGAAATTTCTGAATAAATCTATTAACTTCTTAAAGCTATTTCCGCCTTTGTAAGTGGCTCTAAATGACCACAAAAAATTTAAAATCAGTGGAGGAAATAAAGAGTCATATGCATGTGATTCAGTTGTTCTAATTTTATTATATTATCTAGAATTATCCTAAATATAATATTTTCTGGTGGAATTATATTATTGCATCTTTGATGCTATATATTCATATGATAAAAGAAATGTGTCACATGGTAGGTCATACACCAGCACTCATGCACCATTTTTTCACGTCTAGTGCCTATGAACAATTTTTTAGGCCCAAGGCTCATAAAACGTTTGCTCAGAGTCTTCAGACTAGAATTTAATAGGTGCCTTAACTCAATTGTAATAGCTTGACATTTTAATTGCTTTCTAAATGAGGCGGCAGGGTGTAACTGGATTTTGTGGCAGTAAATTGACTTTCTGTAGATGAGGCGTCCAATCACGGTTCTATATATTGTCTTTGTCATCATGCCCCCTGTGTAACTTGATACATGGAATGGACTCAGTATCAACTAGATACTGTAATATGAAGTGGTGTGAAGAAACTATAGAGAAAATCATTGAAACAATTAAGAAATAATTATAAGTATATACGAGGATGTTGACATGTGTAAATTGCACACTTTCTTAGAACATGATAGAAAAAAGATCCATACAATTGCTGCTGCATTTATCTATTGTAATAATGCTTAAGATTTATTGGTAAAGATAAGGCACTAACCTGAAAATTTTGAGAACTGGTCAGTCTAAACCCTAACATCCTCTTCATAATCAGAAGCTCCTCTCAGTAGATATTTGTTCAAATTGAGTGCATGTTTCTTGAAGAAGAGAGAGAATAATTCTGGCAAAAGTTCCGTTTCTCATTATCAACTTTTTTTTCTCCTTCATTCAAGATTTTAGAAATGAAAATAATATTTGATTGCTTGTAAAATCACTAGACTGTCATACTAAAGAGTAGTAAATTCCTTTTTTTTTTTTTATTAGGATTTGTTTTTGGGTTTTTTTTTTTTTTTTTGGGGGGGGGGGGGGGGGGGAGGATTGGAAGGGTAACACCTTGAGTGTATCCCATGGGCAACTTCTAGTTAAAAAAAAAAAAAAAAAGATCTTTAAATTGCCAAATACAAACGTTGTTTTGAAAGAAAAATAGTGATCTTAGGAAGCATGTGCTTCAAATTTGGAGGCATTCAAAAGTGACTCTTCAATCATTTTTTTTTTTTCACATCCAAAATGCTTTTGAGGATTAATTTTGTGACCTCAGAAAAATTAAAAAGAAAACAAACACCCTTACTTCATTAAGATTGATGCAAAGAATCCCAAAATTATTTATTCTCTCTTTTAATTAGTTTTTGTATTGCTTCATATCAAATATCGACGGAACCTCTCAGCTGAGAGGAATTTATGACCAACAGTAATTCTTGAAGCATCTCATGATGACTATAAGTTCTCCAAAACTACGGGCCATTCTTTACATCAAACTTTACCTTTTAATTAAATTATGTATCAAACTGTAAATTCAGATTATAGCTTGTTGATACTTGATACCAAAATGCATCAAGGTGACCTTTCTCATTCTCAGCCAATATTTTGTCTTTTTGTTTTTATTGTGTTATATTTCCTATTGTAATTTCTTTTATTGATTAGTGGAACTTTTATGTATTTGCAATTGTTGATTTAGTATTGTATAATGAAACTGCAGTTAAAATCTCTTGGACTGGATGGGTAAGACAGTTCAGGTGTATGGGTTCCCTTATCCAGTGTCTGCAGAAGCAGTTAAGGGATTTTTAGAGCGATATACGGGCAAAGGAACTGTATATGCTATAGAGATTTGGAAGTCCCCGAAAGGAAGAGCATGTGCTAAAATCCAATTCACAACCAACAAAGGGGCTGAGTATGTTATCTCCTTGGCTAATCGACGCCTATGGTATGGGTCTTCTTATTTGAAGGCTCAGGCATTGAAATCTGATATTATCCCAAAACCAAAGACCTATGTGCATGACGTGGAATCTATAACTGTACATTTTGGATGTCAGATCTCGAGGGACAAGTTTTCAGTCCTATGGAGAAGGGAAAATGTTTCTGTGAAATTTGGTTTTGGACAGAGAAAAATGTACTTCTTCCTATCCTATCTTTCTGTTGAGTACAAGCTTGAACTCTCCTATGAGAATATTTGGCAGATTGAGTTATATCGTCCACGTGGTCAAACTGCAAAGCTTCTCCTTATTCAGGTTTGATCAATTAAATTTTTATGATTATTTTGTTCCATTATTTGCTTTCTTTGGAATTTTTTTTTAAATAAAATGAATTTTTTTAAGCACTGTTGTTTCCATTGTAAGATTCAATAATTTGCGCACCTAGGTTATGTAGTGAGTTACTCTCTGTGAATGTGAATTATTAATTATTTGACTATCTACAAACAAATTAAGACACATCGTGACTTATTGTGTCTCAATTATTATGTGAAGGGCTAGATGTTTAAGTTGTTTGAAGTTTTACAATCTTCCTAAAGTTATTTACCTTGGATTGATGAATCTATCATCATGTTGGTTAATTAATACCTTGGTGTCATTATAGGCTTAGTTGATCAAACAACATTTTTGTGGATGCTATATTGCTATGACAAGGCAATGGAAACTAATCATCATCCTTGCCTTTGAGAAAGTGTAATGAACAAAATGATGAATGGTAAAGGTGCTTGGGTATATTAGAGCATCTTGGAGGGATGACTCTTGACAATACTGAGGTGAGGCCAAGTTGTCCCCTAGGATTAGGCTTAATGGGCTTTACATGGGTGATTTGGCATCTCTGAAGGCCTTTAGTAGATAGTCTAGGTTACATGCTCCAAACCACATACAAGGCTTGTGGAAGTTGGCAATTGCAAGGCTTATAGACTTGGTAGGCTTAAAGCCTTGTAGGCCTAACCTCTGCAAAACTATTAGGTCAATTGGGTATATAGTTTGAACACTGCATTATGTAATCGGAAACAACTATCTCAAGAATTTGAAGAACTTCTCCTTAGATAGGATTAAGTGGTACTCCTGTCTAAAAGTGGAAGCACACTTACCTCATCAGCCCTTTACTTTAGTTGTCATGCCAAGATACATTTTTCTTATTTTTGATGAGTAGAAGAGTCATTAAAAGTACCAAAGGCGACAAACCTCTTTACGTGTGAAGTATACAAATCCTTTAGGCTCGAACTTTACAACTCGAGCCAGCCACGCCAAGACCCTCAAGGCATTATAACCATAGATGCTACCGATGCTGTGATCTGCTTTATGTCGCCAACCAGTGCTAAGCTTGTTTCAATACTCTGGTCCTTTTTAACCTTGGTGGGTGTCAAGTACTATAGTGAATTGCCTTGAATGATGCAGTTTTAGCTCGTTGTTCTGAGATGTTTATAAAGGGAGAAATGGATTATCCTTCTCAACTCAATTCAACAAAGCCTTATCCCAACTATTTGGGATTAGTTACATGAATTTTATCTTTCCATTTTTTTCTATTTAAGACCATCTCCTCAACTCTCTCTATAAAAGTTAATTTTGATCGCTCTCGCCCCTAGCATAATCCTCAATTTGAACCATGTCGCTTTTCCTTACAGGTGTATTTTTTGGTCTTCATTGTACATGACCATACCACCTTAATCAGTTTTCTTTCATTTTATCTTCTATAGGTGCTATTCCTACTAACTCACAATTGTGTTCATATTTTTATTTTATTTTTCCTTCTCTCATTGCATATCTATGTCAACATCCTTATTTCAATCCTAGCACGTTCTTTTTAATTGCCCAACATTCTATTCCACACAGAACATTGAGGTAGGCATGCACTTTGTGGTTGGACATCACCTCAGTAATTGCATTGGCCTTTACAAGTGATCTCACATTGTGGTGGGATTGCCCATGCAACCTTTCCTTGTTTATCCAAGTACTCCATGGGAGTTGTACCATCTAAATATTAATATTTTGTCCTTGAATTATACTTACTATTGACAACAGTAAGTCGGGTTATTAGAAGTGAAGTTGGTATGGTAATTGCCCTCAAACTGTAGGAGGGTCATGTTGCTTTCTTTGGTAGTATAGATATGGGAGAAAAATATAGCAAATCTAATCAAGAAAGGAGGAAAAAAATGTGGTGGTTATATATATATGTATATATTATCATAGTGAAATTAATGTTGCACTTTACAATATTGATTACTATTTTTCGTAAATGTTGCATCATTTTGAAAGTTATAAACATTTACAATATTGTACATTATGTTTGCTAGTTGAAATTAAGTCCTTTCCCAGTTGAGTTGAGTTGTGCATTGTAGCAATCATCATTATCAAAGATAAAATATATTTATATTTATATTTATATTTATATTTTATAATAATAGAGCAACTTAGGAATGCATTAGAATGCATTGAAAATTAACTTGAAGCAAAAGCCCTTCGTTTTATCACCACTTTGTTCTTCTTCAAAAGTATTTTCGAAGAGGTGAATCTTAAAAATCAATATCCTAAGAAAAATATGATAAAAAAATGTTAGTAAAAAAATATCTCTATCAGTTTTATTTGGCAAAAAACCAATTGACTTATGGTAAAACAGCAACTGTTTATAAAACAAAATCAATTTTGGTAAATAGAAAACAATATTTAATTGAAGCCAATACAAAATTGAACTTACTGATAAAATACAGAAAACAATAAAATTCTGACCTACAATAAGATTACAGAACCGGAATTCAGATGTGATCAAGGCTAGCGTTTGACACTATGTCCTTAAAACAATTTATGCCCCTCGCAATGGTGCTTACGAGTCCTTGGACACTTGCTTCCCAGAATACAATGATCTTGACTCGCGCAAAAGAAGCACTGCAATCTGTGTGCTTGGTGAACCAACTTGTGGTTGAAAGTCTCTCTCAGACTCTATGTATATATACTAACTTGTACATGAATTGAAACGAGGGACTGACTAGTTTATATAGAACTCTACATGACTGTTCAGCCACAAAGAGAAAAGACATCTATGTTCGTGATGATCAGACAGACACACTGTTTCCTTATGGACGCAGCTGTTCAGTCTGACGTTCTAAAATTAACTTGAAGCAAAAGCCCTTTGTTTTATCACCACTTTGTTATTCTTCGAAAGTATTTTCGAAGTGGTGAATCTTAAAAATCAATATCCTAAGAAAAATATGATAAACAAATGTTAGTAAAAAAATATCTCTATTAGTTTTATTTGGGAAAAAACCAATTGACTTGCAATAAAACAGAAACTGTTTATGAAACAGAATCAATTTTGGTAAATAGAAAACAATATTTAATTGAAGCCAATACAAAATTGAACTTACTGATAAAATACAGAAAATAATAAATTCTGACCTACAGTAAGATTGCAAAACCGGAATTCAGATGTGATCAAGGCTAGCGTTAGACGTTATGTCCTTAAAACAATTTATGCCCTCGCAGTGGTGCTTATGAGCCCTTGGACACTTGCTTCCCAAAACACAATGATCTTGACGCACGCAGAAGAATGCCTGGCAAACCAACATGTGGTTGAAAGACTCTCTCAGACTTTATGTATATGTACCAACTCGTGCATGAATTGAAATGAGGGGCTGACTAATTTATATAGAACTCTACATGACTGTTTAGCCTCACATTCTAAAACGACAGCGTTTTAGAATTTTTCCAAAACAGTAACAATAAATTTTGTCTAAAAATATATATACAGTGTAGGCCAGGGCCCAAACCCTGCTCAGCCCGGTGCGGGGTGGCGGCGTGCTCGTGTGTGGTGAACCAAGTATGTGCTAAGTCTTTCCTCTTCCACAAAATTTGGGTGCCCCTAAAGGCCCAAACCCCCCTTCAAGGTAATGGTATATATTCTCTTTAAAATTCTAGTACTCATCCTATGTGGGACATAAGCTTTCCACAAGATTTTCACACATTGTTACCATTTCCAAGTGATGATATTTGGAAGCAATTTTTCATTACTTCTTAATAGTTTTGAGCAAACCAATATATGTTCTTAATCTCCTCATAGAGGAAAACACATTTTCATGTGGACACACCTAAAATAATGTATGGGACCCACTTTAGTTTTGGCTCAAAGATGGCCAAAAATTCTGCTCAAATAACCCATTTTTCCAACAAGAAGTTCAGTTTATATCCAATAATATAATAATTGTAAATATCAATTAAAGCCAAAATCTGCTGAGTTGGCATTAAGAGTACGAATTATTGAAATTATTATTGTCTTGTGGATCAATTAGATCGATAAAGGGGTTGTCCTTTAAGTTTTGATTTTTTTATCACTTTTTATTTTATGAGTTGCAATGTGTTTAAACAGTCTTTAATGAGTTTTAATGTATTCTGATGAAAACTTTGGAGTTTCCAAATTAACTTTAGAGTTAATTTAGGTTCCTTTTTGATGGAAATGCTTGAAATTTCAAAACATTTTTCTTTGGAAAACCCTTGGACGGCACAACTGCCATTGCTGCACTGGAGTTTTAGCCATGAAAAAGTCCTTCGCTGTAGCGCGGCAGCATCCACGATGTGCTGTTTGGGGGAACAGGGTGGCAGCTGTGGAGGCTATAATGGCTTATGTTTCAAAGAGGGTAGAGCAAGTTGTAGCAAGCATGCCAATATTTTCTACTTCCGTGTTTTTAGTTCAAACATTTATGTTATTCTTGGTTGGTCTGGGACTGGACTTCGAAGTTCATAATGGGCTTCCCTGTGAAAACAAAGGTGTACATGTTTTTCATTTTAGCTCTGAAAAAGGTTATTAGAGGGTGCATTTTATTGTTTATTACTGATCTATAAAAATATTTCCATATAGCAAGTGATCATGTGCTCACATGGAGTTTCAAAAGCCATTACTTCTTACAAAGATAGTTCATTAGTCTATTCTGGATTACCTTGGAAAATATATTGAGACTTGTGTCTATATTGTGCTCTATTTGATGCTTATTACCCAAAAATGGATTGCCAAACAGAAGTAGTTTGGAAGTATTGGAAAGTCCCTATGATGATTTTTAAGTAATAATTTAGTACATTGGTTCTTGATGTTTCTTCAACCTGAATTTTCTTTCAACTGATCAAAGAATCAAATCATCCAATGTTTTACCTTTTAATTGTGTGTGAATTATAGTTTTAGTTGCGGCTTGGTTGTTAGCAGGACAACTTGGAAGTAAATGGGGAGAAGAAACTCTAGAATAACATGTTCAGAAAAAAGAAAATTCGTGATTGGTGTATTCTTGGCTTACTACAACCTATGCTCCTGCTTTTGTTATTCCTCTTTGAGCAGCTGTAATTTATCTCTTCTTTCATCAGCTCTATGTCAATGGAGTGTTGAACAAATACATAAGCTTTGGTAGCATAAGACAAAGGCTGTGGGCCCCACCACAATCAAGAAACCTTTTTGATCCAAAGGAAAGTGTCCATAGTAGTGTTTAGAGTCTTTATTTATGTTTGTTTCATGCTAGTATGCTGCTAGATAGATTCATTCATATTTTATTGTTTTATGAGTCGTGGGTATTTTGGTAATTTCAAGATTTTCCGGACATGGGTTGTAATAGTGGTTCGTGGGTCTACTTTTGGGTCAAGTTATGTAACTTAGGTTCTTAAATGGAGTCCTATTTGGTATAGAGTGCTCTTTGTAGTTTGAGACTTAATCCTAAAAAGAGTAGGAGATGCTCAGCTGCCTATCGATATCTATATTATCTCTGTATTTCATTGGAGTTGATTTCTGTAAATTTGAATTGTGTTTGTGTGATATGGCTTAATTCTTATTAGGGATGAAGCGTAAAGCTTCTTGGTGGGATTCTTAGATTCTTATTTTTCTTCTGTTTTTTGCACTTATTGAGCTTTATAATTGCACAACCAGACATAAATTGACCCCTTTTCTACATCCACAATAAAATCATATTTTAAAAGCGCAATATCTCAACTCCTTCAATCATAGCACCGCACCCAAAATAAAACAAACCAGTCCATTACTATTCACAGTACTATTCATAGTCCCAAAACAGCCCCCAAAACTATGTTCTTTGCTTGCTTATTTCCCCAAACCAGTACCCATTTTTTACACCCTTTCAAATCTTAAGATCCCAGAATTTTGCCCCCATTAGCCTTTGAAAAACTAGCCACGTCAGCTCTAAAAAATTCTACATCAAGTTTTGTATAAGAGCTTATAGGTTAGTGTTTCTCGGAACATGTCCTAGATCTCCACCATTAGCCTTAGAAAAACTAGCCACATCAGCTCTACAAGAACTCCAGATCAAGTTTTGTACAAGAGCTTGTAGGTTAGTGTTTCTCAGCACATGTCCTAGATCACTCTAGCCTGGGGTTTGTGAGCTCTATGCAAGGCCCACTGTAAAAAGATTTCATACTTCTATTTTCAGTCCTAGTGAGTAAGAGTTAGGGGTGATTTTTTAACCTAGCCCCCCATTGTATTGTGTTCACATTTGTAACTTAGATGGGTTTAAGTTTCCCCCTGAAAAAAAAAATAAAAAGGCACTTTGTGGCTAGTGAGTTTTCATATCTTAAAGGTGGTTTCCTTAAGATATCTTTGTGGGTCTTGTGACGACTAGGTTAACTGCTTGTTGCACCAATCTTATATTCGAAATCTTAATTCTCATCTTCAAATTCTTCATACTTTGTTCTTATTTTAAGTCCTTTTTTCCCCTAAACCCATAGATTCATCGTAACTTTATATTGACTAAGAAGTTACATCTTAATACCACATCAAAAACTAAGCCCTTCTATTTATTCTCTTCAAATGCCCTATTGTTGGATTTGGTCTGTTTCCATCGACATTAAAAACATGAACCAGTCCTATTCTTTCCTGCATCAAGAAGTAGGGGCTGTTAACTTATGCATGGACTTCAAAAACTTGTTCTTATTGTTTGTCCCTCTAGGGATGCTTTTTTAAGATCTTTCCATAAACATGAAAAGGCACCTTGAAATATGGTCATGTTAAAATTACTCGAACACTTGTAGAGTTGGAGGGTTGATGCCATCCTGGACTACACCTGTTTCTAACAGAACTTGAAATTTAAAAAAAAATTTAATGTATACATGAAATTAATAAGATATCATGTCAACAATGCATACCGAGTCAAATGCTATGACTTCGCTTCACTGCCTAGGAGATTTGGGCTCTGGCAATGCATGTTGTTACTTGTTATCATTTTTTTCCTTTTCAAATTGCCATAATTGCTTCAACCTTTGTTCTGCCTATACATGACAAATAAGGTTGGTTGTTAACTTTCTTTTTTTCCTTTCTGGTTTCTAGTTACTTGGTGCTCCTCGGATTTATGAGAAACTTGAAGATTCTACTTTCAGGTTTTTTAAAGAAACTCCCAATGACCATTGGTTCAGGGCAACTGATTTCACTCCATCATGCTGTATCGGGCAATCTTCTGCTTTATGTTTGAAGCTTCCATATGGTGTTCCACTTCCAGAATTCAATGAATATTTTACTTTTTATAAAGAAAGTGAAAGCCAATTCAGCTTGGAGAATGGTTTCACTTTTTCTCACAATTTGGATTTAGTTCCCATTGTAAGTCCCCCTCAAGGATTTGAGTTGCCATATAAAATATTATTTAAGATTTGTTCCTTGGTTCAGCATGGGTATCTTCCAGGGCCAGCACTTGATAGCCCCTTTTTTCGGTTAGTTGATCCACGGAGAATAAACATTGCATTTATAGAACATGCCCTGGAGAAACTGAATAATTTAAAGGATTGTTGTTATGAACCTGTAAGGTGGCTTAATGATCAATATGGAAAATACTTCAAGTCTCGACAACTTCCTAAACCACCTGCTATAACCTTAGATGCTGGGTTGGTTTATGTGCGCAGGGTTCAAATAACACCATGCAAAGTGTTTTTCTGTGGTCCAGAGGTTAATATGTCTAATCGCGTCTTACGCAATTATCCTGAAGATATAGATAATTTTCTTCGGGTTTCTTTCATTGATGAGGAGTTGGAAAAACTGTTTTCCACAGATTTATCCCCACGTATAGCTTCTTCGAATGAGAAACGAAGAACTGACATATATAATAGGATATTGTCAACTCTTAGAAATGGCATAGTTATTGGTAATAAGAAGTTTTATTTTCTTGCATTTTCATCCAGTCAATTACGGGATAATTCTGTTTGGATGTTTGCTTCAAGACCTGGGCTTACTGCTGCTGATATAAGAAACTGGATGGGTGATTTTAGTCAGATAAAAAATGTGGCAAAGTATGCTGCCAGACTTGGTCAATCCTTTGGTTCTTCCACAGAAACATTGAATGTCGCTAGCCATGAAACTGAAATTATTTGTGATGTAAAGGTTAAAAGACGTGAAATCGAATATGTTTTCTCTGATGGAATTGGGAAAATATCGGCTGACTTTGCTCACAGAGTTGCTATAAAATGTGGGCTTAAAAATTGTCCATCTGCCTTTCAGATTCGCTACGGTGGGTACAAAGGTGTTGTGGCTGTTGATCCCACATCATCAAAGAAATTGTCATTGAGGAAGAGCATGTCCAAGTATGAATCAGAAAACACTAAATTAGATGTTTTGGCATGGAGCAAATATCAGCCTTGTTTTTTGAATCGACAATTGATAACTCTTTTGTCTACCCTTGGAGTTGGGGATCATGTCTTTGAAAAGAAGCAAAGAGAAGCAGTAGGTCAACTGGACACTATCTTAACAGATCCTTTAAGAGCACAGGAGGCACTGGAGTTGATGTCTCCGGGGGAGAACACTAATATTCTAAAGGAAATGCTAATGTGTGGTTATAAGCCTGATGCTGAGCCATTCCTCTCAATGATGCTGCGAAGCTTTCGGGCAGCGAAGTTACTAGAGTTGCGGACTAGGACAAGAATAATTCTTCGAAGTGGAAGATCAATGATGGGATGCCTAGATGAAACCAGAACCTTGGAATATGGGGAGGTATTTGTGCAATTTTCTGGATTTGGACACAAGCGGTTTTATGGTGATTCCCCTCTTACGTTCAGTAATTATGTCTCGGACCAACATAATTATATTGTTGAGGGGAAGGTAGTTGTTGCTAAAAACCCATGCTTGCACCCGGGTGATGTTCGTGTCTTAAGGGCTGTAAATGTGCCAGCTTTGCACCATATGGTGGATTGCCTTGTTTTTCCACAGAAAGGAATGAGGTAAAATATTTCATGATATTCCTAGGGAAAATTTCTGAATTTTAAAATTTTAGAATGATGTTATAAAAAGTTTATTTTATTGTCTGGCATTTTTAGGTTGGATTTTGTGAATTATAGTTTATTTATGATAAATCCCCAGCAGAACAATAATCTTATAATTTTTTTTATTCCTTCCAAAAAGAAAGATTTATGATGCATAGATCAAATTATTGTTGATTCTTGCTATGGAAAATATGGATTTTCTTTTGTAGGTAGAATATGAAGATTTTGTTTTGCTAGTTGTTATTTTTTTTTGGTATGTAATTTTGCTCTGATTGTTTTGGTTGATTAGCTACTGTGGTCTACTTTTGTTTAGACTGCTAGGGAAAAAAGGAGAGAACCCTAACTTCTCCTTAATTTTTTTGCCTCTTTTCTTATTCTTCTTGCTTTCTCACAATGTGATCATGCTAAAAATCAACTTAATAATTTCTGGCCATATAAATCTGGCTATATATATATATATTCTTGATAAATGTATCATTATGGAGTGCCAAGAGGCATAGCCCATGTACAGTCGACGTATACAAAATCTGTTCTCTCCTGTTAAGAAATAACATATCTAATTTATCTACGAAATCTATTAAGGTTTCCAAGGAAGTATTCATCCTTCCTAGTTGCCCAACAGCTTCTCCACCCCTTCAAGAGAACATTCATTCCTCTCTCCCTAATGCACTACAATAATAAGCATGGGAAATTTCATTTTTTCTTCTTTCTCCTATTAATCTCGGCACCACTCCAGCTTTGAAGTAAATCAGCCAATGATCTAGGAATACCCATGACATCCCAAACAAGACCAAACTGTCAGTCACTCTATAGTGGATAAGAAAGTGATTCATAGACTCACCTGACTCCTTTCACTTATAGCAGCACTTTACCTCTCCTTGTTAGATTGTCTAATGTGAGAATCCTTCCATTAGCAGATGACCATAAAAGAAAATCCTCCCCGCAAGGGGCTTTTGCCCTCCCTATCTCTTTCAAACAATATCATGAGTCTGAGGTGCCAACCATCACCTTATGGTTAGCAACTGACTGATTTAAAAG
Source organism: Nyssa sinensis (assembly GCA_008638375.1). Classification (NCBI taxonomy): domain Eukaryota; kingdom Viridiplantae; phylum Streptophyta; class Magnoliopsida; order Cornales; family Nyssaceae; genus Nyssa; species Nyssa sinensis. The sequence continues at coordinate 18,371,408 of CM018042.1, read as the reverse complement.
CTTAAGCTATCAGAGAGAAATATAACTTAAGTATTCATATACAATTCATGTCCCTTACATGTGGGCAAACTCTCCTCCATGAATGGGATAAGCATGTGCATGTATTAGAATAATCAGGGAAGCAGTAAAATTCAAGTCCAAGACTACCTTACTCTAATATCATGTTAACAACCATAGTTATTAGTATCTCAAGATACGCGATGTGTATCTTACAATACATTTTAATTTGAGTATAAAATGATCAATATCTTATAGTTGTATGTTTTTACATTGTATTGCATGATACGCGATAGGTATCTTACGAAACGTTTCAATACACATGATACATGCGATACTTGCAATCATGTTGATGGCATCTTTTTGTTTTATTTTACCTCTTTGTAATGCCGAGAGATTTTTTCTTGAACACAAACGAAGAAAAGCAAGTGCTTTCAGAAAATGTGGATGAGGAGTACATGCAAGAAGTTAAAGAAGAAAAAGGAGGTGAAGAATTGTTAGCATATATTAATGCCATTGAAATTGAGATTGAGATGAAACTAGGATGTTCGTCTTTAAATTTGATATTGATGAATTATGTTTGAAAATTGAATTTTTAAATTTTGGTTTGAAACTTGAAGTATTTATAAATCTTGATTCTTATATTATGTGGAATTTAATTTAATTTAATTTTTTTGATAAGTGAGTTGAAGTATTATGTAAATCATATTAAACATTGATTATGTATAACACTTTACATATAAAAAAAAGTTGAGCATATCTTACAATACACGATTCAATAATTTTGAAAAACGATATGCATTACGATACACGTTTTGACACTATGTTAACAACCAACTATTTTAAAAGCTTAAATTGTTAAAGAGTCAATGTAACTTTGAAGTATTTATTTACTCAACACTTATAATATTATTTAACCTCAAATCTCCCAGACTTAGATGTTCCTCATCTCAATTCACCCTTTCCTCTCAGGCTATCCATTTTTGTAAAAAATTTCCAGCAGCATCATCACTGCGTCTCCCTCCCAACCAATGTACTCTGGCCGTATACATAGACATAAATATAAAATCATTGCATGTGCACAGGTGTGTGACCCTTCCTGCAAGCTTCCACGCAGCATCTTGTGGTACCTTCTCATTTTTCTCAAATCCACTCAACTTTTGCCGCGTACTTCTTTGTAATTCTTATCACATGGCATAATATCCAGTTTCCCAATTTTCGTCTTTGCATGTTTCATGTCACATCAAGTACTCGTACATTTATACACAAGGGATTTTCCATAGTGTATGTTATCATACAATATAAAATTCATAATAATACTAGTTACCTAGATTTGGCTTCTATATTTCCTACCAATACTAACGAGCAAGTATGATGAGGATGGAAGAAACATATAAGACAAATATGACAAGAATTCTATGCAAATGTGAAGTATGCAGAAGCCTGATGAAAACTTTTTATCATTTTGTTGCTTGATGCACACACACATATGGATTTATGTGTCCTCCTTTCATTGTGAGTGGTTGAGGATCATTGACTATGCCTGTTAATCACATATAACCAACCCTTTGGATTTAGCTACATTTGCAGCATCACCCACATTTGTCATCAAGTACATGGATTGTTTTTGTTAACGATCATTCTGATTAGCATTGTCTATTCAAATATTTTTTAAAAAAAATTTTGTTATGGGGGACTTGAGTATATTCTTTTGGATGATTTTGAATGACTAAGGGATAATTTCTACTTTTGGATGTTTTTGCGTGACTAAGGGTTACTTCGACTTCATTTCTTCATTCTTCCTCCATGTTTTATCACGTAATTATTCAAAAGTTATATTATTATTATTATTATTATTATTTGACATTGTCACCAACATCAATTGACTTCAATAACAGACCCCATCCCAATGAATGTTCCGGGAGTGACTTGGACGGGGACATTTACTTTGTCTGCTGGGACCCTGATCTGATTCCACCTCAGCAGATCGAACCCATGGATTATACACCAGCACCACCTATGTTGTTGGATCATGAAGTTACAATTGAGGTATGGTTATTGATCATGATTATGTGTTGGGGTGTTTTTGAAACTCCTCTTTCTTTCTATTACATATTTGTCTTCCCATTATGTTAACAATTCTTAGTGCCACGTATGTATTATGATCTGTCTCTTTCTTTCCCTTAACTGCCATATTGTGGTGTCAGTTAGATACAATATTATGACCTTTAGAATACGCATCTTATCATGATATTATATTAATATTATTATTAGTATGATTTTCATAATGTTCATTTCAGAATGCATTTTGAAAATTTATTTATTCTCACGGTAAACATATAATTCACCCTTCTTTGTTTGACTCAAGAACAATAAATTGTTCCCCTTTCATTATAAATGTCAAAATGAAAGATGGTGACATTTGTTACTTGTTCTGTCCTTACCTCTATGATAATTAATGTAGAAACTACAATGTTCTAAAGAGACATCCAGTGCCAGACCTGTACACTATGGAATGGTATTAAGAGTGCTTGCTGTAATTCAACTCTAGTTCTGCAGCATGAATGCACATGAAAAAATGATAATGGAGTTCAATATTTGTTTTAGTTTTGGTGTTTTGGTACGATTTAGGAAAGCGGTGAAGAGGGTCTTTGGGGCTGATTACTATTAATTTTTTGAGGCTAAATGTCGGGAAATATTGAAATTCAGGATTTCTAAGAGTCTTACAAAGGGGAAAGTTTTTGGTGTAATAATTAGGCAAAGTCGACAGTTTGGGGCTGTTATAAGGTTGTGAACAGTACCCATGGATTATAAAAGGGATGATTTATTTCTCTTAGGGTGCCAACAAGGAAGGCAATTTACTTTTGTTTCAGTTGAAGTGAATGAAATTTTACAGTTTTGTGGTTGTGGTGCAATGACACCAAACCAAGTGAGGAAAATTAAAATTCCATTGTTGTTTTATTGAAACGAAATTGTTTCAGTCGAAACAGTCCAAAACCACGAAGTTTTCGTCAAAACTATTGCAGTGTCATCAATTGGGCTTATGAACTTAAAATCTCTAAGAGCATGGTCTGATAAGATCAACGGAAATTATTTTTCTCGTAAGTTATAATGCTCTAAATCCCCTTTACAAGTTTTACTCCTGGCCCACCTTGCACATTACCCATTAGATACAATATAAAGGCTAAAAGAGAAAATTCAGAGTGTAGAATCACTTTACACAATTTTTACCATACACCCAAATAACAAACCGATTATGTCACAATTAATTATCCAGACTCCATTCCTCAATAATCAATTATCCAGAATCAGTACTCTAGAATTAGAAGCTCCCCCAAACGGGCCCTTGGTTTTGGTCAAAACACTGCAAAGCCGCCGTGTTTAAGTTGAAATAATTGGACAATGTTGACATGTAGGCTTTTGGGCTCTAATAATCACTAAGAGCACGGTTTGATAAGTTTAATGCAGTGGTTGTTGAATATGCACTGAAATGATCCATGTTTAGTCATTCAGAATAGAGCAACAAAGTAAGAACAGCGTTACACCTCTAAGTCTAACAGTTTATGGGATAGTAGGAGGCATTTTTTAGGACCTTAAGCTTGTTTGACTACAGTTTTATCTGCACAGTGCTTATTCCTCTTTGTGTGCTCATCTCTTGATATATTTATCTGTTGATAATGTATTGTGCTATGCTAATGATAAATAGAAGAACCGCATCTTAAAAAGAAAATAATGTGCACAAATAATATACAAAGGCTAGAAAATTTCCAGCCGACTTCGTAGTATTGCACTGATAAAAAGAAGTCAGACAATCCATGGAAACCCTTTTAAGATAGTGAACTGTTCATGTTTGCATCTAGGTGTATGATTAAGGTAGTGATGTTCAATGCTCCACCGAATATTCCATCTCATTCCCGAGAACTGTTTTCTGTCTTTTGTTCAAAACTTCAACATAATATATGTTTATTTATGTGCTGCAGGAGGTCGAGGAGTATTTCACCAACTACTATTGTCAACGACAGTTTAGGAATAATTGCAAATGCTCATACGGTTCTTGCAGATAGGGAACCTTCAAAAGCATTGAGCCAGCATTGTGTAGAGCTTGCAAGGTTGTTTTCTATTGCGGTTGACTTCCCAAAGACTGGTATACCAGCTGAGATACCACCTCATCTACGTGTCAAAGAATATCCAGACTTTATGGAAAAGCCTGACAAGACAACTTATGAGTCAGAACGTGTGATTGGAAAGCTTTTTCGAGAGGTCAAAGACATTGCACCACACAAATGCTCTATCAAATCCTTCACTAAGGAAGTGGCAGAGCAATCATATGATCCTGACATGGAAGTTGATGGCTTCGAGGACTATATCAGTGATGCTTTTAATTTCAAAAGCCAGTATGATTTCAAGTTGGGGAACCTGATGGATTACTATGGCATCAAAACCGAGGCTGAAATACTCAGTGGGAGTATCATGAAAATGTCAAAATCTTTTGACAGGAGAAGAGATGCAGAATCAATTGGTTTGGCTGTGAGATCCTTGAGGAAGGAAGCAAGGTCTTGGTTCAACAAGAAAGGAAGTGAGTCAGATGATAATGACGAATTCGCAAAAAAAGCATCTGCTTGGTACCATGTCACATATCATCCTAGTTATTGGGGTTCCTACAATGAGGGAATGGATCGGGATCATTTCCTCAGTTTCCCATGGTGTGTTTATGACAGGCTGATCCAAATAAAAAAGGATAAATCAAGAAGATCTCTCAATTTGTCTTCACTTGAACGGCAGTTCAGTTATGGATTGAGTTTGAGCTGAGAAATTCGCTGCCGAGCCTGTTCCATGTTTCCTCAATTTGAAGCATTTGTAGATAACCTAACTCTGAGGTCTTCCCTGCAAACTTAGTATTTGTGTGTATGTATCTATTCTGTATTAGATTTTCCCTGCAAGTATTTGTGTGTATGTATCTATTCTGTATCAGATTTTCCTTGCAAACTTAGTATTTGTGTGTTTATATTTATTCCGTCTTTGATTATTACTGCTGGTACATATTTAACTGGGCTATTAGATGTATATATGCATCAGGCTGATGATCGAGGCAGGACTTTGTTTTTACTTTTTCTTTTTCTGTCAGTGCTGGGCAGATTGAAAATTAGTGACATGCTATCAAATAGATTCATGGTCTCTTGATCTTGCTTGTCTTGAAATTTTTGCTGCTCTTAATAGTGCGTTTGAAGCCCTCATTTTGTTGTCTGCGTATTATAAGCTTATCGCATTACCTTAGAAGATTAATAGATGTGTCCGACTCAGCTTGTATCAGATTGCCATCTTTGGAAATCCATGCAGATTAGCATTGTCTTGAAGGTTTGTGAGGGGTTTGCAAAACCCCATGTTCTCAATGTAGGTGACAAGAGACAATGGCATTGCTGATAAGGTGCTAGTAGATGTAATTTTCACTGTAAGAATTGTCATGTGTTATCTGGTGTTGGAAAAGAGTATCACCATGACAGCCAGGCCAATCCTCATGTTTTATCATACACAAATGTTGGGTTTGGCTTTGTAGCATGCAGGTGCCCTAGTTGAACCTCTATCCTTCAATATGCCTACCAGATTGTATATAGAACTAAAGCTTTCCCAGCCCTCAAGTCCTGGAACTAGGAAGACTAAATCAGAAGAGAGCCTTGAAGGGAGAAATTTTATCCCCTTATTTGGTCAAGGGAGAGTAGAAATTGATTTGGAAAATCCAAACAGCCACTAAATATTCTCCTTATTAATGTTTTAATGGACTGAGCACCTCTCTTCATCGATGCACTGAGTATTCAACTCAATCAAGTCTTCTCTGAACTAGTTGAAAATGGATACACCAATCTTGTTTTACTGTCAAAGCGTTAAAAATAGTTTCTTAAAAATAAAATCAAGGAAAAGTAATGAGTGGAAGAGGGGAGCAAATTGAAGAAAAATTTGGAAATCAAATTTGATTAAAAAAGAAAAGGTTATTATATGAGGGATTTAAATCCAATACAATGTTGTCACATTAACTGTGTAAATATTTTTGATAGAATTATTAAGTCAGCATAACATTATTCAATTACTATTAATGGCTGTGAGTCACAGCCCAAATTTTGTCATTGAGGGTGGTGATAGGGTTTAAAAAAAATGAAGGAAAGAGGTTTGATGATTATTATTATTATTATTTTTTGTTGATGCAACGATGCGGGTGAAAGGAGTCAAACTCGCACCTATTGAGTAAGGAGTGGGCACTTGCACCAATTGGATAGGAACTTAGTCCTAGGTTTAATTATCTAATACAATTGAATTTTTAAAAATGAAGGAAATTTAATACAATTGTTACCTTCTTATGAAGACTACAAACCTAAGAATCTAAGCTATGGTAAGGGGTTTGATTATCCATGTAATTCCTTAAATTTCTCCCTTCAGTCTTTGCCAAAATAATAGTGATGATAATAATTCAAAATTGTACTTTAGAAATTGTATCCCAAGGTCCCTAAAGCATGGCAAATGATGTGACCAGTAAAATAGGCTCCCTCGGGAAATTTAAAAAAAAAAGAAAAGAAAAGCATTGAAAAGGTGGGGAAAAATATGTAAAAAAAGATATTAAAAAGGGTGAGAAGATAAATAATGTTGACATCTCCTTGGTCAATAGTGGTTTAAGCTTGAATTGGTAAATCCAAGGTTTAATATGTAACCAAAACCTTGCCAAAAGGTGCTGGTTTTAAGAAAACTTGTTTTAAACAAATTAAAAAAAAAAAGGCTTTGTTTAAATACTAGGAACGACCATGGATTGATTTTAGCATTTAAGAAATAGTGGAAACCAATAAAAAAGTGATAAAGTTATCAATAAATAAATAAACGGTGAAGGTCATTTGTGGATGGCTACTCGTGATTTAAGTAAAACAAAGTGAATGTAAAACATCTTAATACTTTATATCCTAAAGAATGGAGAAAAAGAAAAAGAGTTTGGAATTTTTGGGGCTTTCCTTTTATTTGACTTTGAGATTCAAATAATGGTGACTCTATTATCAATCCACCACCTGACAATTAAAGAGAGTAAAAATTAAATGTAAAAGAAATTAAAATGAGAAAAAGTTTCTTAGAAAAGTAATAAGTTTGGAGGAAACTGTAAATTAAGAACTCTAAGAATGCCTGGTCAGGATACACCCTTATCGATTTATCAGAAAAAAAAAAAAAAGAACTCTAAGAATGCGTTAAATTCAAAGTATGACAAATATCAACTCACCCTGTTAAAGTTTTGTTTAAAAGAATGAAAATTTGAAATTTAAAAAAAAAAACTTTAGTGTAGAAAAGTTTTAATAAATCAAGAAAACAAGTTTTTTTATTTTTATTTTGGAGTGAACATAGGCGGAAGTGGTGTAGCCCACTCCAAAATTTGAAAAAAGAAATTATTCATGTAAAATTTTGGTTATTTTTAAACTAGTTCATCCCAAAATTTTTGCCAATCCAATCTTTACTCATCATTTATATTATTTTTTAACCCAAAATTTTAGCCCACCCCAAGACTTCCATTTTAATTTCATAATATCTCTTATTTCTCACCCCAAAAATTTGACCCAACCCAGTAACTATCTTAATTCTTAAAATTTAATTATTAAATTTAATGAATTTTGATGCTTTCCTGGAAATTCTCTCCTTTAATCTTTGTTTGGATGCTAAGAAATTTTTTTTTGTCATTTATTTGATGGATTTTGATGTTTTCTTGTTATTTTTTTTTTCTTTTAAGGTGTGTTTGATTACTAAGAAAATTTCTATTACCATTTATCTGATGAATTTTCATGTATTCTTGCTAAATATTTCTCATTTAAGCTTTATTTGGTAGATAATAAAATTTAAGAATAAGAAAAGAAAATACAAACTAGTTATTTCTCCCCTTAAATATTTTCCATATCATCTGCTCTTTAAGAAAAAAACTTCCCTTATCATCTTTCTTGAGAAAAAAAATTTATTCATCTAAAAAAATTTTAATTTGAGAATTGAATTCCCCCCTATCATCTTCCTTTTTCAGAATTTATTTTTTTGAAAAAAACTTTTGCATGTAAAATTTTTTCAATTTGAAAAAAAATTAAAATTCTCCCTAAAAAATCTTCCAAAATTTTTTTTAATGTCCTTGAATATTTTTCCTAACTCCACCCTTGAAAATAAAAAGGTCTATTATTAGAGTAAATCTGACTTTTATGGGAATAATTCTAACAAAAGTTAGATTTGTTTTTGACAATAAAATTATCCGTTTGAAAATAATGGAATACTAATGATGGCATTTTGCTTCATTTTGGCATCATCTTGACTTGATGTCAATAAATCATGTTGATTATCTCTTTGAGAAATTATTAAACAATTTTTTTAAAATAAAAAGTGAAAAGAAAACAAACTTTATTGAAAACGCCTTCTTTCTTTCCTTTTTTTTGTAATATAATAGAAGATAACGAAGTAAGAGTAGAAAAGAGCGGTGTAGGATAGGCAGGAATAAATTACTTAAAAAAGTTGTCCGATTGATATTCTTATTTCTTACTATGTCTCTTAATTTTAGTTAAGAAGCTTTAAACGACTTACAGTTGTGTTGTGCGGATTCTCCATTGGTATTCTAAAGATGATGTTAGTGTGTTGAATTCAGGTTCGAGTTGGTAATTAATTGAGAAGAGATAATGGGGCCTAATGCGGCACAAATAATTTGAAAGACATAATCTAGTGTGCAAATTTTTTAAGCCCATTCTTAGGTTGAATTTGGGTCAATCTAGGCAATTCTTATTGGCTTCTTGGGAGTTATACAACTAGCAATGAAATGACATGTACTTCATAAGGAACTTACAAAGGATAAATGCTTTACAAATTACAAATAAGTAATATGTGCGATGAGCTTTCATATTTCTTCTATCATAAGAAAGTGCGATTTGTATTTTTTCAATGTTGTTCAAATTTTTGAGAAACTAGTTTTAAGTGTAACTATTAGAAAGTGTGAAAGATGAAGATTCTATCTGACTAATGTAAGTATTTTACTTTCCACATTAATGAGCGTGAGTTCAGTCTTCTCTCACTACATTGTTGTTTTAAAAAGAGGTCTGATATCTCTGGTAAGTGAGAAGTCAATTTCTCAACAGACCAAATTAACTTCATTTTCATCTATATCAACAATATTGCAATTAATATTAGTATTAGTATTATATTTTAATTTTTTAAGTGTGATAAATGATAATATCAGAAAAAAAAAAATATAACAAAAAGTAATGATAAAAAATAAACAACGCTAAACTTATAAAATTTGGTGATCTGCAACTGCTAGTAAATAATAATTGATACTTCAATTTTTAACTATTAGCCAGCTTTTTAACCAAATAGTATTAGAAAGCTTTAAAGAGATATAATTAGAAAGTATTTGAACAAGATAGAGAGGATTTTCTATGAATGAATATTTATAAGAAAATTAAAATAAAGAAAGTTGGATGATCTGAAAAATGAAAAATCGTTGGTCTGAAATGAAGATCTTATTTGAGTAGTGTGTGTGCCCACTTTCTGATGCAGTTGGCGTGAGATCAATTTATACACCTTATTGTTGTATTAAACAAAATGCTATATGTTTCAAATTTTGATTTGCAGTCCATATTTACATCCTAGATTAAACATAACAATCAGTTCATAAGAAACTATCAAGAAATAAATCATCTACACATTAGAAACAAAATGCTATATATATGTTTCAAATTTTTATATCAAAATTTATATCACAAATAATATAGCAATAAATAATTGGTAAAACATTAATTCTATATCCAAGACATCACCAATAATATAATGCCACATACAAAATTTGAGAAAAAGAATGTGTTATGTTTGTAAAAGGCACTTTTAGTGAGGGAAAGTTTATAAATGATGATCATGGGAGAAGATGTTAGTTTACCTCTATCTCTTTTCAATATTTTCAAAACAAATTGAAAACAATCTTTTATCTTGGAATTTCTTTCTTCCATACAAAAGAAAAAGAAAAAAATTGATTGCAAGAGTACATTTCTATCTCCTAAGGGTTCACCATTGTATAGCTTTTATTGTATATCTCTTCCCACCTTCTAATGATCGGAGTTTTGTGTATTGAGTTTTTCTTATTTTTTTCATCTCAAATGAGTAATGTTATAAATACATTTTTTTAACAATATTTTCTTACTTATAAATAGAAGAAAATGAGATTTATATTAATAAATTTTTCATGAATTTCAAGAGGCAACTCCTATTCATACTCTCTTTTTTGTTAAGAGATTTCAATTTACTTTTTTTCATTTAAAGAAAATTATATAAATGTCTTTAATTTAAAATGAATGAATAAATCTATTTTAAAATAAAGTCTCTAAGAAAGGATCTGTTATCCGAATATACTGATTATATATACTATTATTAGAATTAAAACAGAAGGAAATAAATAAATATATAAAAATATAAATAACTTTAACTTACGGTTTTGAAATAAAGCAGAAAGAAGAAATTTGAGTCTTATGAATTTCACAATTTCTTTAAAACGAATTTGCTCACTCTCAGTACTCAAGGTGATGAGCAATCGTCTCCCAAGATAGGACGAATTTCGATTCTAAAAATATAACACTTTAATCTTTAGAATCCAGCAAAATTATGCAGAGAGAGAATGCAATTTTTCGAATGATGGAATGCAGTGCAGAACTGAGTATTTATAGACTGCAATTTTTTCGGATGAACTTGCTCGTGAATGGTTATGACCATTCGAACAGACTGTAAGGTGGCGATGGTTCAGTCATAAAACGTCACTATAACTCCTAAGGTCACAACTAGTTTGGCAAAAAATTTAAATAAATTTTGTCTCAACAGTACCTAAGCTCAGCTTGATTCGGTGCGGGGCAGGGCAGGGTGACGTGTGTGTGGTAAGCCCACTTCTCAAACCACTTTACAAGGAAGGAATATATATACTCATTAGAACTTTAGTAGCCAACCAATGTAGGACAAATATCATTCACTACTTTATAATAAGTGTTCAAATGAAGACTTTAGAAATTAATTTCTCATTCATTACTTAATGATTTTGAACAAATTAATATATGTAATTTATTTTTTCATGAAAGAGCACACGTTTTAATGTGAATCAATCTTAAATTACATGTGAAACCCACATTAATTCAGGCTCAAATTGACCCATATTTAAACTCGTCTAACAGGATCTTCATGCAATAAATATATATATATATATATATATATATATATAAAGTTACTTATGTAGAATCTTCTATCTTAAACTTGCATTCAAATACACAATTGGGTGTACTTTGTAATTGTTAAGTATTTTATGCATCACAATTACAAGTGACGCCCGAAATACACAATTCACATTTCTTCCTCGCGAAGTAACACACTGTTGTAAGATTCTTGGAGTGAATGATTTTTTATACTAAAGGATAAAAAGAAAAAGGAAAAAAAGGACATGTCCTTGACTTTGGCCACAAGCTATAGTGCATTTTATGTACGAACATGAAAGAAAATGACAAAGAAGTCCAACAAAGCTAATGCATAATAAAAATATTAGTATTAATCACGAGTATTCAAAATTTATGATTTAATGGACGTTTAATGTTACACACTTATTTCATGCATGATTATGTGTACAGGTATATTACACACGTTAATCAATTCTTCACGATTCGTACTAACATTTTTCTTATTTAAAATATTCATAAAACGATCACTTTCTTCCTTAAAAACTAGATTTGCCAGTCCCTTTATAAAAGTAACGAATCAAATTGTCAAAAACACTATTTTAAGACAATTATGAAACCATAGAATGTCATGTTAGATGGGGTTAAAATTCAAACTCCTTTTCTTCCACTGCCGGATTAGTATTTATTATTGGCAAAGTAAATGTTGCTCTATGGACAATGCAATATTATATATATATATATATATATATAAAATATTGTGTCATGACATCCTTAACCTATTCTATATATATATATATATATATATATATAATATTGTGTCATGACATCCTTAACCTATTCTGACTCCAAATTTTCATCTATAGATACACAAAATTGCTCACAAACGTGCGCCATTTATATATATTCATATATATGCACTACACAATTCATTCTTTAATAATTAATATTTATTAATTAATCATTTTTGAGAAACTAATTTCATTTTAAGGTGAATAGTTAATATTTGTTGAACAAATTATTTTTATAGTTTTAATTATTAGAATAAAAAATACAAATTTGTATGTATATATTATAAAAAATACTAATAACATTTAAATCTCACTAATTTAAATTAAATATAATATAATATATATATTTTTAAGAAAATACTTGTCTCACTTATAACACTCCTCGAATAATGACTTCTTGCGATATCTAAAGGCGTTGTTGATGGTGTTAAAATTCATTACTAAAGGGCATTTGCGACATTGAAAGTTACATTACTAGCTCATCTCTAATAGTGTAGTTGCATATACCATCTTGCGATACATTGGTTTAACATCGCCAACACACTTTGCTGGTGTTGCTAGAAGTTAAACAAAGTGTCGCTAATGATAAGTGGAATGTGAAATGTTTATAACAAGCATTTAAAATATGTATCTTATTTTGTTTATTTTTTTAAGTAAATATAGTATATTTGTAATGAAATTTTTTCATTGGTTTTAAATTATAGTAAAACTTAATAATTAAAAAATTTAAATCTCTACCAATTATTAGTTACTATTTTCATCTAAAGCACCATACAAGAGTGGAAATAATTCATAAATGACCAAAATGACAATTTCTCTATAAAAATAAAAATAATCATGATAATAGGTTCATGCTTGACGATTGTTTGGATAAGCATCCCTTAAGTTCAAAACAGCGTCTACTAACTTTGATGTTTCGAGTCACGTGCACGGTGCAAAAATTATCTCTTGTGTGACGATAGTGATGCTTTTATTGCAATAGAGTAATATTAAAAAAAATTATTTAAAAAGAGTTTCCAAATAACGTGATAACCTTATATTAATTATACATAACTTATATCATATGATAAGAAGTTAATATATGATTACTATTATTTGAGATTTTCTAACACTATAGCATTACTAATTACAATAAGGTTGCCTTATAAAAATAAATCAAGGAGAGAAAATATAACTTTACCTTGTTATAGGATGCAAATATTCTCACTCCTAGAGTATCATTGAATTTACGAGTGAAAATATAAATAATATTTTTGGATCGATGGATGATGGGAGAAAAAAGACTAATCATTAAAATCGATGATATTAAATTTCAACTAACCAATTTTTTATATTTTTTTGTCTTTACAGAAACTTCAACCCTATATATAGAAATATTTTTTGCACTCTTCCATCAATCTTTGTATTCTAAAAAAAAAATATTTATTTAATACCCAAAAGTACATTTTTTAAAGTATAAGTGTAAATGTATAAAAAAAAAAAAAAGAAGATAAATTATACTGACATTTTCTTATATTTATGATAATTATGATGATTTTTTTTTGAAATTTCTGAAATTATATTGACATTTTCTATTTTCTAAAATAATATACATATATTTTTCTCGTGATAACTTTTTTTTTTTTAAATAACGAAACTGTCTATTTTATTTATTTATTTTTTGCATTCTTATAATTTTAACTAATTTATTTAACTTTTTTTAAAGATTTTTTAGTTTTTTTTATTTAAAAATAAATTTAAAATAAATAATTTGTTTTTAGTTTATATAAAAATAAATTTAGAATAAATAACTGGTAATTTGAGATTCTCTGATTGGGCGATGCGATCATAGCAACGTAAGCAACGTACATCAGCAGATACAATAACATAATGTAAGGGTCCGGCGTTTCATGGAATCGCGACTTCTCTTTTTCAAAAATTGCCAATCTATTTAGAACGAGAGAGAAAGCAACACTCTGCTTGTGCAATACAGTATTGAGAGCGATTGACTTAGGTATTGACAATCAAAATGTCTCTGTTATGTGTGTTATATATATATGTATGTATATACGGGTCTTCCTCTAGAGAAATACTATAAAGTGGCATCTTCTGCTGGTTCTTCCTCTGCCTTGTTCATTGATTCAAGAATAGTAGCAGTTGAAGTCGCTGCACTTTCTGGTGAGATTCTTTCTCTACTTGCTTTTACTTTGATCATTAATAGTCTCTCTAAAATGTCATGCGTGATTGGAAGAATGTGAATTTTTGCTTGATCATATCTTTTAGGGATATAGAAGGAGACTCTGGAGTCTGGACAGTTGTACTGCATGATTGTAGATTTTTTTTTCATCACCTTCCGTCTGGCTGCTGTAAAAACTGGATTGAAAGGAAAGAAACAACAATTTTTTTTTTACAATCTCTCTCTCTCCCTCACTCTCTTGCTGTTGTTTTGGATTCTGTGCTGAAAAATTCTCATTATCTAAGCCATATATTTGAAATAGGTTCAGTGGGGTGGCTGTTTTTGTTAAAACTTTAATCTTTTGAGCCTCAATTTGGGGATAAGAAATGAACTTCAATTGCTGTTCTCTTGAACTTCGATTTCAAAAAAAAATTTAAAAATGGGTTGGGTGGTTGAAAGTATAGAACTTTATTAATTCTTGAATTAAAGAACGAGGCAGATGAAGGGTAGGCAGATGATGTTTTTGTTAAATATTTAATCTTGTGAACTTTAATTTCTGACAGAAAGAACAATTTTTGTCCTTTGAAAGTTCAATTTCAATATGAAATTTAAAATGGGTTTGATGCTTGTAAGTATAGAATATCATTAATTCTTGAATCAATGAACAAGGCGGAGGAAGAACCAGTAGAAGATACCACTTTATAGTATTCCTCTAGATTGGCACTAACTTGTCTGGTTATTATGCACTTATTACTTGAGGCAAAAAATCTATAGATTTTGAAGTTCTGACTTGGGTTATGATGAAAACTTAAATAAATTGATTTTAGATTTTTTATATGTTTTTACTCAGGGTTTTTTTTTTCTTTTTGTCGTTATTTTTATTTTTGTTTAAGTGGTTGCTCCTGATCAGTGTTCTTCAGAACTGGAATTTGTCCTTTGGACCTATTGTAGGACAGATTTAGGAATTTAGAATAAAACTGTCAACAATTGTTTTTTTTTTTTTTTTGGTGGGTTTTCGTTGTAAGGAAACTTTTAGGTTTTGGGTTTTATAAGTTAAAGAAAGGTTATAAGTTTTGGAAATGGAAAGAGGATGGTTTTGGTTTAATTTCAAAGCTGATAGGTTTCAGGATTATTAGGAAAAAGTGGGCTAAGATTCTCTTTACAGAAAGCATTATGGTCGTGCGTTAGATAAAAGAATGAAGGGTAGGAGAATGAGTTAGGGTTAATTATGGCTTGCTATGGACCTATGGTAGAGTTTTGGGGTTACATGAGAGGCTGTAACTTTAGAAATGTAAAGTAGTAGTAGAAGAAGAGGAAGAAGAATTTAGGAATCTCTCCTAGAATGCTTCACATTTCACGCTCACAAGAGTTAAGCCAAATCATACAAACACAATTTCAAATTCTCATCAAGTTAGCTCTATTGAAATAAGGAGATTACATCAACATCTATAGGCTACTGTGCTATTCCTAATTCAACTAAAGCTTTGACCGAAAATATAAAAGGGTAAATTACACTTAACCTCCCCTGAGGTTTCTGACAATTACAGAAACCTCCCCTATAGTTTCTGAAATAACACTGTCCCCCCTGTGAGTTTTGTCTTCTTAACTCCGTTAACAGAATTAGTAAAATTACTAATTTACCCTTATATTTTAATATTATAATTTTATCAAAAAAAATCCACAACACTCTCTCTCTTCTCTCTCCTTTTCCTCCATCCTTCTCTCTATCCAAATCCCTCTCAGCCTGTAACCCCAAACAGTGCACAGCCCCCCTCTCATATCCGATCAATCTTTTTGAGGTTATCACCCACCCACCACCACCACCACCACCACCACCGACGTCACCCAGAACTGAAATTGAAAAACTTGGTGCTCCAGCCCTTCCTCTAAACCTAGAGGGATATATATATATATATATATATATACATATATATACATACACATGAAAACAAGAAAATCAGGTGAGCTTGGCCATCTGATCGAAGAAGATATCGAAAACTCTGTGATTAAACTGAAAATCTAGAGAGAGTAGAATGGGATTGAAACTAAAAAGAGTATGTAAGTAGGGGATGAAGTCATGGACTTTATTTTTCTCTTGTATTTTCTCAGGAAACAAGCATGGTATTTTGTGAGATACTTCACCCATCTTTCAAAACATGAAAACCCACAATCATCTAACAACAAATTACAATTTTCACAATGTCCAGCTACCAATGCCCAATCACCAATCTTCTCTTCTGATTTTGCAAACCACCACAATTTGCAAACCCACATGTACAACCTCTCTATGAATAGCAATAGTGACATGGCTAATCGTATATACACAACAAGCCTTAGCAATGGAACTATTAGTACGGAGGCAGCATGGCGGGGACGGTGGCGTACCACAAAGAGAACCGAAAGGGTTGTCGCCGTTTTGATGAATCTGGAATATCGTTCAAGTCCCAAGCCCGGTGCTCTGCCGACGTTTGTTTTGGTCGATCGTGGAGATACTCTTTGGAGTTTTGGATGTAGGTGCTCTGCCGACGTTCTTTCTGTGATTCAGATTTCCGGCCGCCTCTTCCCCTTCTCCTTCCTCTGTTTTGGATGTAGGTGAGGTTTGATTGTGTAGTAGTGAGAGGGTAGTTTTGGGTTGAAATTGAAATCATCCATCTGGCATAATCATTTTGTGTGGTGAACATCTGGGTGTTGCAAATGCGGCGGTGGTTGCACCACTGGTGGTCGCCTGGGGACCCAAGCGAGGGTGGATTCGGGGTTGGGTTGGGAAGTGACGACGTCAGGGGACGGTGCGGTCGGAGAAGGTTTGGTCGTGTTTTTGGAGGATTTCTTTGGCTGTATCCGGGGAGGAAGCGTCGATGGTGATGATGGAACCGAGTTGGAGAGTCATGAGTGGGCCGTGGAGTTTGGCCAACTCGCGGCAAGTGACTCGTGAGGTCGGGGTCCGAGTTGGAGGAGTGAGCCGAGTACAGGGAGGCCGGTCGGACTTGGTGGTAGTTTTGTGGTGTTTGAACAGCTGAGGAATCAATCAGAATTTGGGTTGTAAAGAGAGAGAGAGAGAGAGAGAGAGAGAGAGAGAGAGAGAGATGGATGAGAAATTTTGTCTTTTTTTAATTAAAAAAATTATTATTAAAGTGAGGGTAGTTTTGTCATTTAATCATGACTTGTAAGGGGCAAAATTGGTACATTTCGATAAAAAAAATTGCTTATATCATCAAATGGTGTTAGGTCAATTAATGGTCATTGAAGGTAGGGGGAAATCTGTTATAGACATTGATACTTGAAGGGGGACAGTGTTATTTTCAGAAACTATAAGGGAGGTTTTTGTAATTGACAGAAACCTCAGGGGAGGTAAGTGTAATTATCTCAATATAAAATTAGGAAACTTTAACTAATAATGACTATTCTAGACACCGATATATAAAAAAAATGATTGTTCTTGACTAACTAGGACTCCAGATGTAACTCTAATACTAATGAGTAATAACATAATTTGACCAAAAACAAGACCCATGGACCACAATTAGAGCCCATGTCCAACAAACCTCGAAATTATCAAAATACCCAACACATAGCACTTAATAAAATATTAACAAATCTGTCCAAAAGCATATTAACCTAAAACAAACATTAATAAAGATTCAAAATCAATCCAACACTTTTACACAAGGTCCAAAAATTGCTCGCCGTAAAATTTCCGATTTGCTCCTTTTCTTGTTAGTAGTCTCTGCATCATTCTCTCCCATATTCGAGAAAACTTATCCTCAAGTTTTCTAATGTTGAATTATGACAAACCATGAGTATTGAACTTGCAGTCCTGGAGGCCTGAAATCCAATGATTGACTTGACATGAGTGTCCCCTTTGGAAGGAACAAAAACACTAGCAAGGGATCCATCTTTTCCATTGAACCATTCATTTTTTTTCTCTTTCAAAATTACGAAATTAATTTTAGATACTGCCTGTAGATCATAGACATCGTTAGATTGGTAAGGAGCAAGAGATTCATCCATATCTTTTACTTTGATTTCTACAACTTTAATGTCTTAATCATCATTTTCCTTTGTGTTTTCTTGAAGCTGCACATTAGTTTCAGCCTTGTTTCTTCTGCATCTACTTGTTGGTCTTTAGTTTCAATAGGATAATACATCCAAATAGAAGTTGGACAATAATTAAAAGATTCTAATTCTTGAATTCTATCATTTTTGCCAGAAGAGCCTCAAAAGTAGTCTTCATCGAAGTCAAGGATTTTGAAATTGAATCCAACCTGTTGTTCATTGAGTGTACCTTGCCATTCAATTGAACCAAGTTGCTCTTCGTGCCTTTAAAATTGTAATATCCTACATCTTAGTACTTTTATTATACTTTCTTGCTATATGTGAATCCACTTTAAGCAATGATAAAGTATGCTTTAAGCTTAACTGTGTGATTCAAAGTGATGAGTCTACTAGTATGGATAGTGAGGCAATAATTAAAATCCTAGTAGGAGAAATTAGGAACAAAACGATATATCTAGTAGGCTTTTAAAATGATTCTTGAGATAAAACATCATTAATTAGGTTAATCCCTGTTTTAATGTTAAGCATAATTAGAGCATACTTAACTAAACTAACCTAGTTTGTGATAGGTTATTGGAAGGTTCTTAAAAATTGTTATGTCTAAACTAATTATATTTAATTAATAACCTTAATACATGATTAGTGAATTAAGTTAATCCTAACTGGGTTAATTAGGATGTTTAAGTGAGATAGACTTGTACTAATCCTAGGTTATAATCTAAACCTTATAATTATCCAAGTTAATTTTAATTAGAGAAAGGTAAGAAAGACAATTGTTCACATGGGCAAGGGATCCACAATTTGGAATATTTAGCCCATCATTGTTGACTATTCTTGAGGAGCTTGTATATAGATTTGTCTATATATATGTATCTATATATATATAGAGGTATGTATTATACATATGATATATATATATATATATATACATACATAAAATGGACAAAAAAAAAAATAAGATTAGTAAGAGAGAGGAAATATAGAGCTAATAAGAGCAAGACACTTCAAATATGTGGGAGTTCACAAGGTGACACCTAGCCCACATATAGATACATGTTTGTATCTATTATACCTTACAAAATAAATTGTAGAGACAAGCAAGAAGCTCTCTAAACTGTGCTGGACAGAATAATAAAGCAAGAAATAAAGTAGAGAAAACAAGAGAACAAGAAGGAGAAAGAAAGAAGTTTAAGGAGGACTAACCTAGAGGTTGAATTCTTGAACAATCAAAGTATGAATTTTAGTCCTAATCTCTTATTCTTTAATTTAATCGGAAAAAAACATTTAAAAATGACTAAGAACTCAAATTCAATTAAGAATTGAATGAAATTCTAAACTAGTCTTGAAGTCCTAACAAGTTTTGCATGGAATAACAATTACATGGATACAAGAGCAACATATATGATGTAGAAGGATGCATAAGAACTCAAATTCAATTAAGAATTGGATGAAATTCTAAACTAGTCTTGAAGTCATAACAAGTTTTTCATGGAATAGTAATTACATGGATACAAGAGCAACATATATGATGTAGAAGGATGCATCATGATTAATGAGTGTTGATTAAACTAATTGACTAATGATTAATGGTGTTAAAACAATCCTAGCACTACCTAGGTTATAAGTAGCATGATTAGATTATTAAAGGAACTCTAAATGCGAGAAATGGTAACGAAAAATGCTGCTGGAAATTAAAGGGAAACACCTTAATTAAAGTTAAATGATTTGTCTACATTATGATACAAGATGCTAGATATAAGTGTTGAAATGACCAATACTTGGAAGTTAAAAATGAAACTTATAAGCAGAATAAATGGGCATGGTGCAAGCTGTTGTCCCAATTGTTTAAAAATCTTATATTTGATATAAATGAATTCCAACAAGAATCAAAGGATGCTCCAATGTAATTAGAATGTGAGGAATTTTATCATAATCTTAGATTGTGTTGTTTGAACTATAATGGGACAATTGTAACTAAATAATGTTACGTTACACTTAAATATGGTTCTAGTATGAAATATATGTATGTAGGGTTCCTTAGGAGAGAGAAAATCAAGGAGTGCTTTAAGAGCACAAGGTGAGTAATTAGGTTCCCTGAAATGGTGAATTGAATGCGATATTGTTAAACATGCTATTCTGTGTTTTAACAAGCAAAGCAATATGTTATATTCTCTATTGATGAAATTGAAGTACATTTTATAAGTATGTTTGATAAATAGGTTTGCAAATCCATAGATAATCATATGATTTAGAATGTGTTTCTGTAGATGCCATTACACGGGCCCCTTTTATTATGTCCTTACAGGGGGACCAAGAGCTGGTAGGCCCGTAAGTAGGCCAAAGACCTCTTCAGTGTTACTATAAGTGACTGTCATTATATATGACATTCCGTTTAGAATCCGAGTCGACGCAGATTTTTCCGTTCCGACCGTTGTAATGTGCATGCTCAATGATATTTGATAGATGTTATGAGCTCTATTAGGCTACTTATTGCTATTTAAATGTTTAAATAGCAATTCCGTTTCTGAAAATGTATTTGAATTGTTTTAGTAATGCTTGATATTCATTATTTTATTTAAAGTTTCTTTTGTTATAAAAACCCATGACAGGGCATTGGTATTATTCATTGAGCTTTGTTAGCTCACCTTATTTCCTAACCAATTTTTCAAGTAATGAAGCTTAAGATGGGGAGGGAACTTAAGGAAGAAGAGTTTGTAAAATTATATAACAAGACTTGCAAATATCTCTTTTGAGTCTTTGTAGGCTTCTGTACATATACAATGGCTATTTTTGTGTGTTGGCTAGTTGTAGATGTAAATGACTTGTAATAAATTTTGCAAGTGTGAGTTTGATATTAAATTTAGAATTGCTCTGATTGAATGTGGTTGGTATGAGTTTGATGTGAACCTGACAGGTTAAAAATGTTACGCTTCCGCTATATTAATAAACTATCCATTATATAGCCCATTCTATTCTGTATAAGGCCTCGGTGGCCGGCCATGGACCATAGCTCCGTCCTACTTGGGGTGTGGGTCGTTACAAAAATCTTGTGATAAAGTTTCCAACTTTGAATTTAGTTAAATTTTCAGCATCTTGAATGAAGAATTATTCTTCAAACGGATGGCTTAACTCTTAAACCAAACTTGCATAGAATAATTTTAGGAAACATAGGATAAAGCTGCCTACAATTGGTTTTGTGGTAGGTTTTGGTTGTAGAAAACTTGTAAGTTTAGGGTATTATAAGGTCGAAGGCAATGTAGTAAAGGTCAAGAAGAACCCTCAAGCCACTAAGATCTTATGCGCCCCCCCCCCCCCCCCAAAAAAAAAACCCAAAACTCCCAAGGTTCTACGCAACAAAAAGATGGTAGCCTAATTGAAGCAATGCGCTAACTTATTGAAATAATCAATAAATATATTGGACATTAAAATTTTATTTATTTTGAGTTAAAGAATTTCTTTATAATAATAATAATAATAATAATTTCCATGCCATATTAAAAAATATGATCTGTATGGCAGGGGACCAAATAGCAAACATAACATGTGAAATAAAAAAACAAAAACAAAATTTGAAAACTCATTAAAAAGTAAGACAGAAATGAACATGAAAGTAAAAAAAAATTGTAAAACATTGTGTGTGAGAGAAAAAGTAACATAGCTTAAAAATGCTCTATCTAGCATTAGATATGTTAGCTTGATATACATTGTTGTCCAAAGTTTTGAATGTACTTTCTCAAGCCATTGCAGAAAAGGTAGTGTGTTTAGAGAGAGAAAAACCCAAGGAGAACAAAGGGATTAGAGACAAAAGAGAAAAGGGAGTGTGTTAGATCATCAGTTACTCTAAAAGCTTAAGCTGTTAGAGAATGGGCCAATAATGTATATCAAGCTAACATCCTTCCTCACTTGCAACCTCATATTGCATGTGGAGAGTGACAGAATAGAGTGTGAGAGCTGAATCAACCAAATAAATGGGGGAAGAGTCTTAGATGTATGACCTCTCAGAACCCGAGCTTTGAGGCTGGCTTATTAAACCTTTGATCAAACTAGCATTTAATAGATGCCTTAAATATTAGTATGAAAGCTTAACATCTTTGATTGTTTTTATAAAAGAGGCGGCAAGGTGCATAACTGGACTTTATGGCACTGAATTGATTCTCCTTTGATGAGTCTCCTAATCATGGTTCTATATATCGATCTTCTTCATTGCCCTGTGTGTAACTTGACACTTGGAAAGGATTGAGTGTACACTCAGATATTGTCATACGCAGTGATGTTTAGAAAATATAGAAAAATGGCGAAGTACATTGATCTCTTGTGAGGTTTGTCAAAAATATAGAAACAAATGACACTGAACTTCCTTATTAGAATGGTCTGCTGGACATCGTTAACAAAGCGTGTTAATTTACAATTTAACCCTAACTTTGAATGTCTTATTAGTTGAAGACAACCTTTGTAAGGGCAAAATTGGCATTTTGAAATTTTCATTTGCTGACATTAGCAAATTCCGATTTTGTCCAATTTGGCTATTTATGGAAGGGGGAAACTATTACCAAACTCGAAACCTCTAGGGAGGTCAGTGTAATTTTTGCATACACAAGTAAAGTCTATCTTTTTAAAAAACCTAGGGGAGGTCAATGTTTCCCTTCCAAATTTATTGAAACCATAAGAAATTATTATCTATATATGTTGGGATGTTGACATGCATAAATTGTAATCTTTCCCGCAATAGCTTGGTAAAAAAAATGAAGTAAAAGTGCTGCTGAATTTATTTATTGCACAAATACTTAAGGTTTATTGTTATAGGTAAGGTTCTATCCTAAAAGTTCTGATAATTGATAAGTCTAGACCCTCATCGTCCTCTTCATTATGAGAAAGCTTCTCTGTTCAGATGCTTGTTCAACTTGAGTACATATTTGTGGAAGAAGATGGAGAACAATTCTGGAAAAAAAAGTTACTTAAAATTTCTCATGGTCCATTTATCATTTTTCACTCGTTCAAGATTTTAGAAATGCGAAGAATCTTAAGCTTGCTTGAAAAGGCTCTAGATGGTTGTACTAGAAACATAATACTGGATCTCTTTTCCATTAGGATGTTTTTTGTTGTTGTTTTTTTTTTTTTGGGGGGGGGAGGGGGTGGGGGGTTGTTGAGGTTTGTGGCTTTAGAGGAAGGCTATCCTTCTGTGTAGTCCATTGTCAACTTCTATTAAAAAAAGAAAAGAGAAAAAGAACAAAAATTCTAATTGCTGGACACAAATCAAAAGTATCTCAAAGTATTGTTTTCTCTTGTTACCTATAGTGCCAAAACCTCATTCTAGACTTCTACTGGTTGTATGTTTTGAGGTACATCAAGTTGTTGCCTGGTAAGATATACAATTTGCTTGAGAAGGTAGCTTTTTAAGTTTAGAGAGTGTAGAGAAGAAGAAAAACAATGGAGAAGAAGTTGAAAAACGTATAGTAAAGACTGTTTCTCTCCTTCTTGCTCACTAATATTTATACTAAATATGAGGCATTGCATGAGAACCCTTCAAGCATCTCATAATGACAAATTGCCCAGAACTATAGGCCATTCTTTCCATAAAACGTTGCCTTTTGATCAAATTGTGATTGGACTGTAATTCAGATCAGAGCCTGTTGATACTTGATACAAAACATATCAAGTGATGTTTCTATATATATATATATATATATAAAAGGTTTATATTCCTATTGTAATTTCTCTTATTGATTCCTAGTGGAATTTTATGTATTTGCAATTGCTGATTTAGTATTTTATAATGAAACTGTAGATAAAATCACTTGGACTGGATGGGTAAGACCATTCATGTGTATGGATTCCCTTATATTTTGACTGCAGAAGCAGTCAGGGGATTTTTTGAGCAATGCACAGGCAAAGGAACTGTGGATGCTGTAGAGGTTTGGCAGTCCAAGAAAGGAAGAGCATGTGCTAAAGTCCAATTCACAACAACTGGAAGTGCAGAGTATATTATCTCCTTGGCTAATCAACGCCTATGGTATGGGTCTTCTTATTTGAAGGCTTGGGCAATGGATTCTGATATCATGCCAAAATCAAATGCCTATCTGCATATCATGGAAGGTATGACCCTGCATTCTGGATGTCAGATCTCAAGGGAGAAGTTTTCAGTGCTCTGGGATACAGAAAATGTTACCGTGAAATTTGGGCTTGGACTGAGAAAAATGCACTTCCTCTTATCCTACCTTTCTGTTGAGTACAAGCTTGAGCTCTCCTATGAAAACATCTGGCAGATTGAGCTACATTGTCCACGTGGTCAGACTGCAAAATTTCTCATCATTCAGGTTTTCCTGGCTAAATTTTAATTAGTTTTATCTCATTCTTTGCTTTCTTTATGCTCTTTCTTGTTAAATAAACTGAATTTCTTCAAGCATTGTTGTTGCCTTCGAAAGATTTAAAATTTTGTGCGTCTAGGTTGTGCAGTGAAGTAATCCTACACTGCCCAAACTTTGGTCCCAAAAAGAACATCCCAAATGATGTATCAACCTTATATTGGCTGCCCATCACTGAGATGATGTGATCAGAAGCCAATGTAAAGCTACCACATCATTTGGAAGCTCTTATGGACAATTGTTTTTGGTTAGTGGTGTTGTGTAGCATTATTCTATGCAGTGAGTAAGTCTCTGAATCTGAATTATCAATTATTTGCCTATCTACAAAAGGATTATGACACATCATAACATATCATGTCTTAATAATCATGTGAAGGGATAAATGCTTAACTTATTCAATGTTTACATTCTTCCTTCATTTGTCAGCCCGGATTCTTGTGATAGATACTTCTTTTTGGTGTTATTATATGCTTGGCAGTTGGAAAAACAAAATTTTTTGCGGATGCTATAAAGCTACGCCAAGGCAATGAACAACACTCCATTATCCTCAGCTTTGAGAAAGCAAACTGAACAAAATGATGAAATGGTAAAGGTGTTAGGTGTACTTTGAGCATCTTGGGAGAGAGGACTATTGAAATGTCACAATCCGAGCCCCGTAGACCTGAGGGTGAACCTTGCACTCGTTGTTTAGGATTCTTAGTAAGATTACTTGTTCATTTAAATCCGGATATTAGTCTCATTAGTTAGTTCAATATCAAAACTTTGTTCTCCTTTGGTCTTATTACACATTTTCTTCTTATGGTCGTCAAGGTTCATCAACACTCTTACATGAGTGTTAGGACTCACTTATGACTCCATACAAACCCTAAATGATGTCTCTTTAAGTATCAAGTTAGCTTTGAGTGTAATGGCCAAGTAAAGCGGTCACATTCCTCTTATGGTTATTTCATTTCCCCAAAACTAATACAATGATCCCAAGCCTTTGCCATCTCTTTTCCCTTCATTTTAAAGAATTAAAAGTTTTTTTTTAAAGTCCACACAATATCCCTTTAACCAGTATGACATGTATGAATCAATACAACTTAGGTTGTAAATTAACTTTGTCATGATATTCATTCATCTTGTTCAAGTTAACAGATCTCATGGGAGGATTTCCCAAGAAAGCCTAACTTCCTTCAAACTCCTCTTGATTTATAAGTGTCCTTTTGGTGAGCATCGTAGTTTCATTCCATTGATTATCTTTGCTAAGTGAAAGATTAATTTCCTATCATTTCCCATAATAAAACCCCAAACTAACAAAGAATTTTCCTTCAAGTTCTTCATGATTTAAATGCTTGATTTCCATGCTGCTAAGGCTATACATACTATGAAATGTGTAAACATGCAATCGGGGTCCAAATTATACAAGATTTGAAGGTCAAAACACAAACAAATTTTCAAAAGGGGGCAAAACCTGGACCAATCGGTCAGCTGGTCTGGGCCAACTGGCCAGGCCGGTGCCCTCTGTCCATGACTGGTCAGCGGTCTGCTTCCAGCAGCCCACTAAATATTGATGTTTTGTGATTTTTTCCAACTCTTTTGATACTTCTTTCTTCATTCTTTCATACAACATAACAAATTCATTTTTTAATATGAAAATTGTTTTACAAAAGATTCATGAACTTAAATATACTTTTTATCCTCCAAAGTGAAGGATTTTTACACATTCCCATGTTCTCAAATTAAAACAATCATATTATTTTTCATCCCATCCGAGTTATACATCATTTCTTTACGACATCTCCCTTGCAAGCACACATAACATGTACATTTTCCATACTTCTCAAGTTAAAAAAGGAATAGGTTAAGGTATCCATGCTTCCAAAATAAAAAAAAGAGTGATTTTGACCACTAACATTGCAACTAAAGGGTCCCTCAAGGTCTCAATCATCCAAAACATGATCAAAACTCCAAGTCGAACTAATCTTCAAGTCTCCAGCTCCTTTGTGATACCTGAAACTAGTAGGGGGCAGGGATCAAAATTTCGTTCGTTTCGTTTCCATCGAAACGGCCGAAACGTTTCTGTTTCCTAGTGAACCGAAACGAAACACTAGTGGAATACCGAAATTCACATGTTTCTATGGAAACAAATTTGTTTTCGTAGAAACATACCGAAACTAGTGGAAACATTTCTTTGGTATCAATAATACTTCTAGAAATTGGTAAAATATAATATTAATTTGTTTTTTAAATGGAAGAGATTGAAAGATTAAAACCCAAAATTATAAGAAGATATTTCTGTTTTTCCTAAAAAATAATAGAAAATGAAAAGTAAAAGTAATGAAAATAAAATGTAGATAAATAATTTATTTTAATACTTAGTTACTAATTATAATAGATTTAAATTACTATATTTTTATTTATTTTATTATATGTAACTTGTGTCAAATTGTTTAATCCGTGGATATTACACAATATATATTTATTATTTTATGGTTTATAATAATTTTACATATTTTATAGGAAATATATAACAAATTCATATTACATAAACAAATTAGTTCTAAATCTTTTATATTAGTTTTTAATAAGTAAAGAGTTATTTGGTATTAATGACTAATTTACTTTACATTTTTTTTTTAATTTCATCCCAGTATCTTCTTGTGTGGATGGACATATACCTTAAAACATTTTCAATTAATTATAATATTTATCTTCACACATTCATATATTTTACTTTATGTTTTCAAGTGTTTCTATACATTTTACTTTTTTTCATCGTTTCTACTATATTTCTGAAACGTCTTTGAAACATTTTCGAAATGTTTCTATTTTCTAGGTGACCGAAACAATACTATGAAATGAAGTTTTGATCCTTGGTAGAGGGTAAGTCCACACCCCCATAAAGTTAACTAACTATGATGCTAAATGCAAATGGTGAGATGTGGCATGTGCTTATGTATAGTGACATTTTAAACAACAACCATACATTCTTTATTCCATTTTATGTAATTCTACATCATACTTCTTGGTATAGCATATATGAAGGCACAAGATATACACAACAAATACTCAACACATACTCAAGGTAACACCACCAACACCACCACAATATTAGCCATAACTAATTCCATTGCATCCTTCACCCCAAACTCACATCCAAGCGTATCAAACATAGTACAATCAAAGCATTCAACACACCCTCATGGCATTCATAATCATCACAATTCATAAGTCTCATATGTGCATAATATCATGTCAACTTTACATTCACTCACTTGAACATTTAAACAAACATATAGTGAGCATACTTGGTTTTCCAGGTATATGGTATCAAATCTTAAAAGTATGATTATATAAATTTTCTGGCCAACTTAAAGAGATTATGACCACACATTTATCACCAAAATAATGAATATCATAGCTAACCAAAATTGAAAACAAGTTTCCATAGTGATTCTAGCATGTCAAGATAACAAATACTCATACATAACATACATACACACCAAATCATGCACATAACATGAGAAAACATACAAGCACCCTCTTTTAGCACTTCTAGTTAGAAACCCCTACCTTAAAATGAAAAATCTTGAAACCCTAGCTTGTTTTCATATTCCCGTCCCTCTCAAATCTCAAAAGCCTTCAAGCCCTAGCTTAGGATTTGATATAAGAGTGCCCAAATCATGAACCCAAACCCTTTATATGAATCTGTCAGGACACCATAAGTATACAAGCTTAGGTAATCCAGACCAGTGCCCTCGTACACATTTACAGTGTGGTCATAACACCCACATCAGTGTAAATCAACCATATACACTTCAAGCAGTGTGTTGGACACTCAACAGTACTATTGATCAAATTCATAGTACCAAAGAAAGTCTAATAGAACTCAGGCCTGGTTTGAGCGATATTAGGACTTCTATATCAAAGTCCCAAGAGCACCTCCAAGGGGAACTCAAAGAAGTTGCTTCCTCCCTCAGGAAAGCAATCAGATCAAGTAAGAATCAAGAGGACCAAAGCCCTCTAATTCAAATCTTACAAAAGATTGACCAAGTCAAGAAAGATTTAAATATTACCAGAGTAATAGAATCACTTGATCAGGTATCAGAGAACATAAAACAAACCTCTAGCAACCTAGAGAACAAACTAGAACAAATTCTAGCAAAACAAAACCAATTTCCAGATAAGCAAGAGATCAGCTTACTTAAGGACACTATCCTTACAGCTGACTTGTCAGGAAAACAAGAGTTAATTGACAAGATTGACTCCAGAAGTTCTGAGATAGAAAGGATAGTCAAGACTCTAGGAAATAGATCCAGATTATCCTACTCCAGCAGAAGTAAGAACCGAGAACCTAGCCCAAGAGATCAAAAGGCTAGCAGAAACAATCATAGAAGTTCAAGTCAAGGTATATCCTTTGATAGAAAGGATCAATACTCTAATATGAGCACTTTCAAAGAAAAAGTTGATACTAGAATTCTTCCTCAAGATAAGGAAGCAGTACCACCAGTTAGAACACCTTCTAATCAGGTAAATGAAAATGCTAGGATTCTAGTCAGCCAACATAATTGGCACTATTCTGCATTCCTAGAACTAGGAAGCCAAATAGAACAATTATCACAGTGTTGTTCTAGAATAGAAACTAGGGTTTTAGCCTTAGCAGAACATAAAGGAGTAGTAATTGACCAGAGTCAATTAGCACAAGACATAGCTACCAAATTAGTTATTCCAGATCCAACTCCACCTCCTTTACCAGTACAACATTTTGTACAAGGTTTCAGACCTCCTAATGAACCAAAGAAAAAAGTGTTCAGAAAGGAAGGAGAAGTTTCCAAAAAGAAGGAAACCATGAAAATGTTTCGGATAAAATCAACCCAACATATTGATGTTCAGAAAATAGAAGAATATGAGCTGAAAGAACTCAAAACAAAAGCAGCACAGGTAGCAATGCCCAGATGGGAGTTTTCCCAAATCTATAAGATGAATAGATGGTCACCATTAGATAAAAGCCGATTCAAGCGACTTGAAATGACTGTCACAGCTACCAATGGCAGCACTGAACTACTAATGTTCACCAAACAGTGTGCATTAGAAGCAAAGAAACGAGGTTACAACTTTGCGCATACAGGAATGGTGCAAGTAGCCATCAAGCTACTAGCCAGGAAAAACCTAGACGCATCAGTAATCTGCATTCTACGAGATAATAGAGCCAAAACCCTGCAAAAAGGCCTATTAGGTGTTGTAGAATCAAGTCTCAATAGTCAAATGTCATATTTCAATGCTATTCCAGACTATATACTGCATTTGGATGATGCAGCAGATTCCCTCAAGCTTCAAATCAAAACACAAGGAATTGTTATGAAGGAAGGAGTTAAGGATCTAGCAATCGAGTACTCAATTTACTATAAGTTGATGACTTCAGGAGTGACTCCTAATACTCGAATTAAGCAAGAAATGGGAATCACAACTCTCTTACAGAGTGATCCTAGGAACCATACATTTGTTCCCAATAGGATAAGTTGGTCTGATGTCAGACTACCACAAGAATGGACCATAGAGACGTCTAGCTAAGAAAATCCCTGAATGCTCATCTATCACAAACATGTATGAAGATAAATATGGAAATATAAGTCTGAGATTTGGAGAAATGAGATTCGTTGAACAAGGAGAACAATCTGAAATTCATGAATCAGACTTAGAAGAACATAGGCCATGGCAAAGAGCATATCAAAATGGTTCAGCCAAAAGTCACCTATGAGCTGTTAGAAGATGAATTCATGGATCCCAGTACTTCTGGAGAAAGATTGAATGAACTATGTGTTTTAATGGCAGACTTCACCACAGATGAAGTAGAAACATTCAAACCAATGAAAGAGGAAGGGGAATCTTCAGGAAAAGATCCAATGGATGAAACCATAAACCCTACTCATGTCACAAACATCACTAATTTCCTGAAAGAGATAATTAGAGAACCAAGTGACAAATTGAAAGCAAGTGGAATGCCCAGTGGTAAACCACACCAGTACAATACTGAGATGTATACTCCAAGAAACAAAGATTGGGGTCAAGCAATACACTCAGGAGGAGTTTGGTTAGACATAGAGACAGACCGAACCGAATTCATATCTGATTGGGTATCAGCAATGAATATGACCATTGCCCTTACAGGCAATACTTGGAACAATGAGCAATGTCAAGCCTTCTTTGCCCAGACCTTTAGAGGTATAGTCAAAGATTGGTGGATACAATTCCAGGCCAATAGGAAGTTTATTCCTTGGAAAAACAGTCTCAGAAATTCCAACAATTGTCAGGATTTTGCCCATATAATCTATGAAGTGTTCTGTGGAGAGATAGGTCAATTAGGAACAGACACTGTCAAGAAAGCCAAGCAAAATATCCATAATCTTTCAATCTGTAATTTAGCTTACTTTGAGCAATACTTGTGTGAGTTTGAAAAATACTTTTTCAAGATTGCAGATGGAACAGATGACTTGATCATGTTATTTGTTCAGAAACTTCCACCACCGTGGAATGAGCAAATCAGGCAAAATATGGAAGAGCGGCCTATAAGCCCTTATACCCTAGGTGGCGTCATAGCAAGACGCCAATAATTCATAGAAGGAAGTTTGTGTCAAAACCAGACTTGCCAAACAAGCCAGAAAACAACTCAAAAGGCCAAGATAACTTCTGTTATGGTCTACTGGACATGCCAGGCCAATGGGGTTGTGAAACGAAAACTTACCAGCGTAAGAAGAGACACAAAAAGCCATGGAGAAATCCTGAATATTCCAAAAAGAAATTTAGGAAATCCAGAACATACCCCAAAGAGTATAAAAAGAAATACTTCCCAAAAAAGAGGTATTATCAAACGAAAAACCCATCTAAGACACCAAAACCCGACAAAGAAAACAAGAAAACTTGTAAGTGTTGGTTGTGTCAAGAAATAGGTCATTATGCCAGTGAATGCCCAAAGAAGAATACCAAAGTATTCCAAGAAGTACAGGAAATAGCTAATCTAAATAACTTTCAAGTTATTAGATGAGTCTGATGCTTCAAGTATTTATTCCTCGGAAACTGAACAAGAAGAGGAACGTGAACTTAGTTCCAATGAAGAAAGTTCTGAAGAAGAACCATGTAAAGTCCTTAGAATTACAAATTGGAAAATAGAAGACCAGTTGCCTTCCAGGAAAATACCAATATGTAAGTCAGATAGCAACCATGTATGCTATTATGATATAACTGAAGGATCATATGACTGTGATGCATGTCATTGCAAAGACACAGGAGCATGTTATTCTTGCAAAGAATGTGATACTGCATATCACCATGAAAGCTTTATATATGCTGCAAGAAAGATAACCAAGAATGCTCAGATAAAAGATCTTATTCAAGATGAATGGGATAAGTATTGGAAAGCTAAACCAATGCCAAAAAATTGTGAAATCCAACAAGTGGAACCAACTGTTCCAATATTAGAATCTCCAAATGATGAATCTCTTAACAGTGATTTCCAGTTTGACGTTGTAGAGAAAATAAAAGAGTTTTGAAACTGAAACTCCACAAGAGATACATAAGTGTACCACTAGTCCAAATAGTGTGTATATTAATACCAGTTGAAAATTCAAGGGATACCAAGAGTATCACCTACATGCTTTCATTGATACAGGAGCTGGTTTCTGCATGGCTAAGCAGCATGCAATACCCTCACATATGTGGCAACCATCCTCCAAATCAATGATAGGAGTAACAGCTTCAGGAGAAGAAGTTCTGTTTACTACCATAGCATTAACGTTCCATTAAGGATAAGTGGAAGCAGGTTTGTCATACCAGTGTTATGGCAAAACAATGATGCAGGTTGTGATGTCTTAATTGGAAACAATTTTCTATTAAGTCATGCACCATATGTCCAGACTAAGGAATATATCAGTCTTCATTCCTCTGAAGGACAACCTGTATATACTCCTATACTTAAAGAAGCTTTTAGTATTGCTAGTGATGGATTTATACCATCCATTACCAAACATCAGAGTTCGCTTGCGAATCGTGGTGAATTAGCCAATATTTCACTACCAAAAATTCCATGTAGAGAGATAAAAGAAATTCCAGACCAATTGGGGTGAAGATAATGGTTAAGGCGGATTAATAGAGAAATAGCAAATAAATGCAGATAATGTGAGTTAGCTCAGCAACTGAAGATCAGATAAGTAACTGATTATACCTTAATAATATGGCCCACCAAGCTTCCTTACTATTCCTTGTCTTCCAGGATCTTTCTTCTCTGACTCTATCCTTCCCTGAGGTTAGCTTCGTGACTTGCCTTCGTCCTTTTGCTTTCTCAAAACGGCTTTTGCACGTGGTAGGGACCACAGGGACCCAGTGACAGGTCAGGTCTCCATTATGTTGTCGAGATTGTGATCTGCTTCTGGACCCATATCTTCTAAAGCGTCATTGGCTGCGTCATACAAGTCCTGGACTTGGTCTCGATCAACCCATGCATGGATTCTTCTTCTTCTTCAAAATTACGAAGATCAATATAATCATTATAAAATCATTTTGTTTGTTTAGCAAGGATCAAAGTTTCGTTTCTTTTCCATCGAAACGGTCGAAACATGTTTCGTTTCTCAGGGAACCGAAACGAAACACTAGTAGAATATCGAAATTCACATGTTTCCATGGAAACAAAATTGTTTCCGTGGAAACATACCGAAACTAGTGGAAACATACCGAATCAGAGGAAACATTTTTTTTATATCAACAATAATTCTAGAAATTAGTAAAAAATAATATCCATTTATTTTTCAAGGATTAAGACTCAAAATTACAAGAATATATATTTTTATTATTTTTCCGTAAAATAATAGAAAAGTAGTAGGAAAAATAAAGTGTAGAGAAACAACTATTTTAATACTAAGTTACTAATTATAATAGGTTTAAATCGCTATTTGTTTTACTTTTTATTGTATATGTAATTTGTGTCAAATTATCTAATTCGTGGATAATACATAGTATATATCTATTATGTCATTTATCATGAATTAGTATCATTTATCATGAATATGATGTATATGCCTTAAACATGCACAAATATTTAATAAATAGGCTTATTTGTATAAATAAATAAATTTTAAGTTATGTTTTCAACATGTTTCCAATTTTTTCTCCGTTTCCATTATGTTTCCAAAATGTTTCCGTTTCCGGACAAACCGAAACTATACATCGAAACGATATTTTGATCCTTGGATGGATCTTTAATACCAATTTGGATGCCATTTCTCTGGTGAGAGCAGTCAGGAAGAGAATTGGAATTTCCTGAAATATGTTCAACATCATAAGTAAAATGGTTAAACCAATTCTTCCATCGTATAGGTCTTCCTGGAGCTTGAACCCTGTTATAATTATAAGACTTAAAACGAACAAAATACTTGCAGTCAAGTACGAATTAAGAACTTAGCACCTAAAAACATGTAAAGTGCTTCAATGGTTCTTTTAACTGCTAGAATTTCTTTTTCAAAGGTACAATAGTTTAACTCATGGTTCTTGAATGTACCTGAGACAGACCTGCTGAGTCGCTCCTCATTTTCATCTGGATTTTTACATTTCATAATACCTGTCCAATGCTTATCAGATTCATTGGTTTCAAGAATTATAAAATCTGATTCTCCTGGAATAGTGAGAACTGGTAAATTTTGACACAATTGTTTTATTTTGATTATGGCGTTAGCATCACCATTTCTGAAGATGAACCCACCCTTATTCAGTTTGGTGAACAATGATTCACATGCAATTGCGACTTTATGAATGTAATTATGGATATAATTAACACATTCTAAAAAATCTTTGAAGCCGCTTTTGATCCTCAATCTGGTTAGGGAAATTCTGAATTTTTTCCAAAACATGAGGCTGCATAGAAACTGTACCATGCTTTATCTTGAGTCCTAGAAACTCAATTTCATCTTTGGCTAAAAATATCTTTTCTTTACCTAAGATGATTCCATGATTGACTATTTTATCAACTACTCTAGAGAGATGCTCTATATGTTCTTTCTTGGTTTTGCTGAAGACAAGAATGTCATCAACTTAAACAGAACAAAATTCATGTAACTCTCCAAAGATTTCATCCATTCTTCTCTGGAAAGTGTTTGGTGCAGTTTTTAATCCAAATGGCATAACTAACCATTCATACTGCCCTATTGGTGTGCTGAAAGAAGTATATGGAATACTCTCTTCATGCATCTTGATTTGCCAAAATCCACTTTTACAGTCCATTTTGGAAAACCAATGAGCTTCACTAGTTTTCTGGATGAGTTTCTGGATGTAAGGCAAAAAGTAACCATCTCCCTTGGTATATTCATTAAGCTTTTTATAGTTAATGAGTATACAGGCTTTTCCTCTTACTTGCTCAGCTCTTTTATTAACAATGAATGCTGGGCTTGAGTAAGGGCTTTGTGATTTCCTTATTAGACCTAAGGAAACTTGTTCACTGAGTTGTCTATCAAATTCCTTTTTATCTTCCTCGGTGTATCTTCCTGGTGGAAGTCTTATTTTTGGGTTAAGCCTGGTTTTTGGTCTTGATCTTGAAGAATCAAAGATAAAAATGGAGAGAAAGAGGTCCTTTGCCCTGGCCGAAATGAGATAGCAAATGGAGTGAAGGGGGAATTGGGAATGGGTGTGGGATTCTCCCCTTTGCTGAAATTTAAGCTCCCTCAAGGAAAATTATTCTTTTTCCCTCACTTAGCCCTTTAGGTTTATTTTCCTACCCTTGGGCCATTTGGTAAGTCTAACTGTTTGTCTTATAATCTTCCAACTGGACATCATTTTAATTATTTATAAGTCTTGTATTTATGGTAAAATGACCAAATTTCCCTTTGGTCACATAACGTGACTAAATGACCTCCAATGGTTACCAAACTTGCTCTACTTTGTTAATCACCATTATTTATCACTAGTTTATTATTACTATGCATTATTACTAATTTTTAGTAATTATTTAATATTAGGAAATTTCAAAACATTACATGCAAATACCAAAGTGGGGCTGAGCTTGGACTCAATAGAATTGTCCCATTAGGATGATGGCTAATGGGGTTTCTATGGTCTATTTGGCACCTCTGAAGGCCTTTAATAGCTTACAGGCCTAACTTTGCAAACCTAGCAGGTCAGTTGGGAATACAGTTTGAACACTGCATTAGGTAATAGGCAACTTCTGTCCGAGAATTTGGAAAACTTCCCTCAGATAGGATTATGTGATTTGGTGGCTCTCCTATTTAAAAGTGGAAGTACTTAACATTCCTTTATTTTATTTGTCAGACCAAAACCCTTGAGTGACTAGAGCCATAGATGCTAGGGGTGCTGAGATCTGCCTCCTGTTGCTGACTAGTGCTAAGCTTGTTTACAGCACTCTGGTCTCCTTCCTAACCTTGGTGGGTGTTGTGAAGTACTATGGTGAATTGCCTTGAATGATGCACTTCCATCTCCTTGCACTAAGAAGTTTATAAAGGAAGAAATGGACTGTCCTTGGTGCTATTTAAGGTTGGCATGTGCTTTGGGGATGGGCATAACCAAGGTAATTGCATTGGCCTTTGCAGAAGGAGATTATCTAGAGGCCGGAACTGTTTTGCTTGTTACTTCTTAATGCAGCATGTGGTTAGTTTTCTGGAAGTCCATCGGCCTTTCCTCATTGATCTAACTATTCCATGTGAATCGGACCATCTAAATTTAATCCTTGTACTTGTGTCCCTTGTGCATGAGTACTTGTAATCAATATTTGCACTTGAATTTTACCAATAAAAAATTGTAGTTGAATTATGCTTAATATTAACAATAGTATGATGTGTCATTAGAAATGAAACTGCTGTGGTAATTGGATTATAAATTAGAAATTTCATTTTGCTTTTCTTGGTAGTATAAATATTGAATAAAAATATAACGAATCTAAGAAGTAAAAAAAGAAAAAAGAATCTAATTGTTTTGGAGATCCGAGGAAGCTTCTAGAGCAGACTATCTGTGGAGATCCGAGGGACGAATGACTTGGGAGATCCTCTTTAGGCTGGGAAATGGAGGAAATTATGTTGTTTTATTTGAGATTATATGGATTGGGTTTCGGAGATGGGTTACATGATGAGGTGAGGTGGGTGGGATCTACCAAAGGAGCCTTTGAAGTTAGATCTTTTTATCATATCCTCTTAGAATTAGATAAAGATCCTTTCCCTTGGAAGATAGTTTGGACTTTGGTGCACAAAGGCTCCTCCCAAGGTTGCCTTTTTTGTATGAATAGCAGCTCTTAGAAGAGTCTTATTATGGACAACTTTCGGAGAAGAGGATTGATATTTGTTAATTGATATTGTATGTGCAAAGACGAAGAGAAAACATGTGATTATCTTTTGTTGCACTGCAAAGTGGCTCGGAAGATACTAGGGCTGATCTTTTCGTTGTTTGGAACTCATTGGGTGATGCCCCGGTTGGTCCGTGAGTTTCTATTTTGTTGGAAAGTCAAGGATATATTTGTTTTTGGTTGGGGGGATGTGGTTGTTTGTAGCTCTTTATTGCATTTGGTGGAACATCATATGGTTGGAAAGAAACAGAAGACTCTTGCCCTACTATGGTCGCTGAAGTCCTTTCTGATTAGATCCTTATTTTTTTGGGATAAGAAAAACCTTTTTTTTTTTGTTTATTGGTTCTCCATTAGATTTCGCAAAGGGGAGAAGTATGTAACTATTTCCTTTTTGTATACTTTCGGCGTACAAGGGTGTACCATGGTACCCCTTTGATGCCTTATGAATACAATTCTCTCTCTCTTTTTTTTTTTTTTTTAATAAAAAAAGAAGTTATGAGTTAGGGGCATTTTGGTAAGGTTAGATTGTTGGACATGCACTGTAGTAGTGGTCTTTAGTGGTAAAGTTAATAAATTCTATTTGGTCTAAATTTAAAATTATCTTTAGTAGTCAAATTTTTTATCTTATTTTTGAGTCTTAATCCTAACAAGATTAGGAAAACCCTAGCAGCCTATAAATATATATGTAATCTCTTTATTTCAATGGATATTTTTAACAAAATTTCAATAAAGTTGATTTTAGAAAATTTGAGATAGTATACATGTGATGTGACTTGATCCTTGCAAGATTGAAACATAAAATTTCTAGGTGATATTTCTATATTTTTGTTCTTCCTCTTCTCTTCTATGTAATATTTAAGCTCTAAAACCCACACAACAAGACCTGAGTTAACCCCTTATCTACAATTATAAAATCCTATTATTATTCATGGGTACTATTCAATCATTCAACCTAGCAACCAAAGTAAATCAAGATAGTCCCATTATTATTCATGGGTACTATTCAGTCCCAGGCTCCCAGTACAGCCCCAAAACTATCTTCTTTGCCTACCTATAACCCAAGACCCACTTTTTACACGTTTTGGAGCCTTAAAACCCCATAATTCTGCTACCATTAGCCTTAGAAAAGCCTAGTCAAAATTGTCTGTAAGAAAACTCTTTTTAACACTGCCTTACATCAAGTTCTGCATAAGAGCTTGTAGGATAGTGTTATTCACGCTCATCCTATGTCACTCTCGCCTTGGGTCAGTGAGTCCTACACCTAGCCTACTGTATAAATATATCATGATTTTACTTTGAAGTCTTGGTAGGTGAGGATTAGCGGTAACTTTTTGTACCTGGCCTCTAATTTTATTGTGTTCAGCCCTTCTCTTTCTTGTGTCAAGGAATAAGGGCTGTTATATGTGGACTTAAAAAATTTAGGTAATCACGAGTTGTCTCCTATGAATAGGGAATTTTTATCTTTCCATTGGCATGAAATGACTTCTTGAAATATGGACATGGTTGAAATTACATAAAAGTACTTTCCACCTTGACAACTATACCTGTTTCTGGCATGTTGGGAGTTATCTGTGATATAGTGTATAAATGGTAGGGATATTTTTGTACTTGTACAACTTATGTCATTTATATAGTAGTTGGGTCAGCCCGTATGATTAACTGATTTCCACCATATGTTTCTCTCTCTCATTCTCACTCAGTTTTGTCACATGACAGAAGTTGACATTTAAATAACTTTTATTGTGTATATGAAACGAAAAAGATGTATCAAAAATGCATATTGAGTCAAGTGCTACCACTTGGCTTCACTGCCTCAAAGAATTGAGCTCTGTTGGCACTTGCTATTGCTTTTAGCCATTATTTGTATTGTTGTTGTTGTTGTTGTTGTTCTCCTTCTTCTTCTTTTTTAAAGACACAATTGCTTCAGCCTTTGTTATGCTTATGCAAAACAAATAAGGGTAATGTTAACATGTCTAATTTCCTTTTGATTGTTAGTTACTTGGTGCTCCTCGGATTTATGAGAAATTGGAAGACTCTGTTTTCAGCTTTTTCAAAGAAACTACTGATGACCAATGGTTCAGGGGAATTGATTTCACTCCATTCTGCTGTCTTGGGCAGTCTTCTGCTTTATGTTTGGAGTTTCCATATGGTGTTCCACTTCCAGATTTTGGTGAACATTTTGCTTATTACAAAGAAAATGAAAACCAATTCATCTTGGAGAGTGGTTTCTCTTTTTCCCACAATTTGGATCTAGTTCCCATCGTGGGTCCTCCTCAAGAATGTGAGTTGCCATATAAAATATTGTTTAAGATTTGTTCCTTGGTTCAGCACGGGAGTCTTCCAGGGCCTGCACTTGATATCAATTTTTTTCGGTTGGTTGATCCACAGACAATAGACATTGCATATATAGAACATGCTCTAGAGAAACTCTATTATTTAAAGGATTGCTGCTATGAACCTGTAAGGTGGCTCACTGAGCAATATGGAAAATACCTAACATCTAGACAGCTTCCTAAACCGCCTGCTATTACCTTAGATGCTGGGTTGGTATATGTTCGCAGGGTTCTAGTAACTCCATGCAAAGTGTATTTTTGTGGTCCAGAGGTTAATGTTTCTAATCGTGTGTTACGCAATTATCCAGAAGATATTGATAACTTTCTTCGGGTTTCTTTTGTTGACGAGGAGTTGGCTAAACTGTATTCCACAGATTTATCCCCACGAATAGCCTCTTCAATGAGAAAAGGAAAACTGGCATTTATAATAGGATATTGTCGGTTCTTAAAAATGGCATAGTTATTGGTAATAAGAAGTTTGATTTTCTTGCATTTTCATCTAGTCAATTACGGGATAATTCCGTGTGGATGTTTGCTTCAAGACCTGGGCTTTCTGCTGCTGATATAAGAAAGTGGATGGGTGATTTTAGTCGGATAAAAAATGTGGCGAAGTATGCTGCTAGACTTGGTCAATCTTTTGGTTCGTCCACAGAAACTTTGAACGTACCTATCGATGAAACTGAAATTATTCCCTGATGTAGAGGTTATAAGAGGTGAAATCAAATATGTTTTTTCGGATGGAATCGGGAAAATATCAGCTGACTTTGCTAGGAGAGTTGGTATAAAATGTGGCATTAAAAATTACACTCCATCTGCCTTTCAGATTCGCTATGGTGGGTACAAAGGTGTTGTGGCCGTTGATCCCACGTCATCAATGAAATTATCATTGAGAATGAGCATGTCCAAGTATGAATCAGATAACACAAAATTAGATGTTTTGGCATGGAGCAAATATCAGCCTTGTTTTTTGAATCGCCAATTGATCACGCTTTTGTCTACCCTTGGGATTGAGGATCATGTCTTCGAAAAGAAGCAACAAGAATCAGTAGATCAACTGGATACCATCTTAACTGATCCCTTAAGGGCGCAGGAGGCACTGGAGTTGATGTCTCCGGGAGAGAACACTAACATTCTAAGGGAAATGCTTATGTGTGATTATAAGCCTGATGCTGAACCATTCCTTTCTATGATGCTGCGAACCTTCAGGGCATCAAAGCTGCTGGAGTTGCGGACTAAAACAAGGATATTTGTTCCAAGAGGAAGATCACTGATGGGATGTCTAGATGAAACTAGAACCTTGGAATATGGGCAAGTGTTTGTGCAATATTCTGGAGCTGCATTTAGGCATTATGATGATTCCCCTCTTATGTTCGGTGAAAGTGGCTTAGACCAGCATAATTATATTATTGAGGGGAAAGTGGTTGTTGCAAAAAATCCATGCTTGCACCCAGGTGATGTCCGTGTCTTAAGGGCTGTAAATGTGCCAGCTTTGCACCATATGGTGGATTGCGTTGTTTTTCCACAAAAAGGAATGAGGTAAAACTTGTCATAATATTCCCTAGAAGAAATTTCTGAATTAAGTTTTAGTATGGTGTTATAAAAAAAAATTATGTACGCAATCCCCAACAGAAGAATAAGTTAATAATTGTTATTTTTCTTTTAGAAAAGAAACACAATTTTTATACACAACCAAATTCTAGTTGATAAATATTTTGGAAACATGTTCCTTTATTTGTAAAATATGGAGATTTTCCTTTTCTGACTGTTATTTTTTTATTTATTCTCTGTGAATAATTTATTCTTTTGTTATAATAAATTATTAGAAAAAAAGGAGAGAACCCTAACTTCGGCAGATTTTTTGCCTCTTCAACATCATTCTTCTTAAGAAATAAAATAATACAACTTTTATACAAAGTCCAATAAGGTTTCATACTTCCCCCGGTTCCTAATCACCCATCTGTACAGAGCACCCAAAAAAGTTTTCTTCAATTTATGAGCTGGATCCTCCACTCCTTCAAATGAATGTCAATTCCTTTCCCCTAAATGCACTATTGAAGCATAGCGGGCCGACATTCCATGATTTCTTCATTCTCCTACTAATCTTGGTACCACTCCAGCTATGAAGTGAATCAGCCATTGATCTAGGAAACACCCATGACAACCCAAACAAAGCAGCAGTATGACCAGACCTTTCATCATCATTGGATAGTGATAAGAAGATGATACACAGCCTCCCATGTTTGCTTACACTTACAACACCATTTAGCATGCACTTTACTTATCATCATTAGATTGTCTAACATGAGAATTTTTCCTTTAGGAGGCTGATCATGCAAAAAGTAAAAAACCTCACCTTGGAAGGGTGCTTTTGTGCTCCATATCATGTTAACAAACAACAACTCTAAATGTTTAAGTGGTTAGAGTGGATGTAACTATAAGTAGTTATGTACTTAACACTTATAATATTACTTTACCTCAAATCTCCCTAACTTCATAACTTTCTGTCTCAACTCATCCTTTCCTCTCAAGTTTTCCACTTTGAACGAAGTTTCCAGCAGCTCCACCATCATGTTTCCCTCGTAATCAATATCCTCCGGCCATATATATACACATAAACATAAAAGCAAACACATTTGTGTGTATTCTCTTGCATACGCATGCAGCGCCTGTAACAATGGCAGACCTACTAGTTATGTTTAGGGGGGTGCAAAAATATATATAGGTGGGCTGTTAATAGAAATATCAAAAATTTTGAGGGGGGGCAATTTTTAAATTATAAGAAAATTGTGGTAGAAAAAAAATTTCTCAAAGTTTTGGAGGGGTAGTGGCCACCCCCTAAGTCCACCACTGTGTAACATATTTCTTTTTTCTTATTATCACATGGCAATATCCAGTTTTCCTATTTACCTCTTCACATTTACTCATGCATACATCTATGCACCATGGCTTTTCCATTTTGTATGATTTCATGCAATATAGGATAAGTAACAATACTAGCTGTCAGTATAAAATTTGAGCACCAAATTTTTGCCTGTGCGGCGTGTCACGACCCAAAACCCATCCTATACGAATCTCATATCTTGGGGCCGACCCTATGGCCGTCCCTACTTTTTCTTTCTATCTATTAATGACAACAATGTATAATATAAAACTTAAACAGTAAATTAGCAAAAATCTTAAATACATAATATTGTTCGACAATGTCAAAACAAAAACTAAACAGAACGTAACATAACATCACCCTTAGGTGGTGAATACATGGGAGAACTACATCACTTCTAATATATTCCTCAAACTGTTCCCCTATGCTCTTTAACTCCTACTGTGGTCCTGTAGCATCCCTACCTGAAAAATAAGTAAGTCAGAGAGTGCTAATGAAGCTCAATAAGTAAATTCCCATCTCCGACACAGGTTAGGGTTAACATAGAAAGGATATGAATTCATAAATGTGAACATGATAGCCAATCATGGG
Organism: Nyssa sinensis; assembly: GCA_008638375.1. Taxonomy (NCBI): domain Eukaryota; kingdom Viridiplantae; phylum Streptophyta; class Magnoliopsida; order Cornales; family Nyssaceae; genus Nyssa; species Nyssa sinensis. The sequence goes on along the minus strand of CM018042.1, from coordinate 18,328,743 downwards.
GTAAGATGCGGTAATAGCCAATAAGGATAAAATGCCATAATGGCCAATGAATAGTAGAGGTCACAATAATTAATCATGAGTAATGGATGTAACATGAACACGGAAAAACTCAATAGAAATCAGTCAACATAAAAGTATTGCCACAATAAATCGATAGCGATCAATCACAATCAATGAGTGAATTCTCAATATAAGATTATTTATAGGGAATGACATAGTCCTATGAATCCAATAAACGAAATCATATCAATCAAATATAAGTGATGCATTTACTCTGTTCAGGGTTTGGTAGACCCTCGGTCTTTTGAGGCCCGGCATACCCCCCTTAACTTCAGTGCATATAAAATGCCATCATAACTCAATGCGTAAAAACGCCATCATTGCCATATGTTAGTTCACGAACTCGACCCGTAGGTCCAGTCAACTCAAAAAGTATCGGATGGATATTGTGACTGAGCACAAATTCGGCATTCATAATATATCATGATTATTTGTGATTCTATGAAAAGTGTATAAAAATAGAATATCATTCATTCAGTAAAACCATAATAGTAGGCCTTTTACGACGCAGTACAATATAATGATCAATGATATAGCAGTCAATAAATATCCATAAGATAGTACAATATCACATTGTGGAAACAATAAACATGTGGTACGTACAAGAGTACAAATCTGTTAGTAATAGAATGAACATGGCTTGGAAGACCACATGTAAGAGACTGGGGTTTACTTACCTTATCAGTGTGTTCTAGTTCAGTATTCTATGAATTTTTCCTTTCCCTTTGAGTTCCTTATAATTCAATAAACATGTCTCAGTTTAATGCTATTTATAAAATTTTATATCTTGTTACTATAAGTATCTCTTTTGCTAAATTAGGCTCTGCTATTGAGTCTGGAACGTCGAAGAAAGTCGGTTTAGGCTTTCATAGTTCCCAATTTGGACTTCAGTACTAAAAAGGGCAAAATGGTCATTTTGCACTTTTATGTGTCTTTATTCCTCGGGGCCTCTTTTCACAAACTGGACTTCACTATTGAGTTCGGAATGCTTGAAATAATAAAAATTCACTATTCATTTATTTTAATTGGAGTCCGTTTTACTCATATTTAACTCAGGGGTCTTTTGGTCGTTTGGTACTTCTACAGGTATTTTATTTTTCGGGACTCCGTCTCGTGAAATAGATCTCACCATTGGGTCCAGAAGGTCCAAAATAATAAATTTACACTATCCGCTTGACTAATTTGGACATCCAAATTAATTAATAATAGTTAACTAAATTAATTTAATTAATTAACTAAAGTAATAATATATATTATTTAGGTAGAAATCTGATCACACGTGCCTCAGTGGCACGGTGGCAACTTTGGGTGGCTTAGGTCTCTTGGGCCTTGCGCGTCAGGGGTTTGATTCCGCTTGACCGTAGTTTCTTCCTTCCCTTCTTTTTTTTCTAAATTTTTTTTAAGGCAAACAGTGTACAAGACTTTAACTGAGGATAAGATATCCTCATTCCCTTTTTCCCTTGAAATCAATTTGTAAACTCTGTAACCAAACACCCCTGTCCTAACTTAATTCTAACATTGAAATTGTGCCGTTTTGGAAACCTGTGTATGCGGTGGGTCGGGTTCCGACCCGACCCATGACCCGACCCATGAATAGTGTCCCTCTTCCCACAATTTTCAAGCAGTATCTCCGGTCACCCTCTCCGGCGACGGTGACTGGAATCTTCAATTTCCAATTTTTAAAACTTATTTTTTTCTACAGTTTTCGATCCCCTCTTCCATTCTAAACTGTTCTTAACCATTTTTAAAACATTCCTATAGTATTTTGAGCCTTCAAAAATCAGTGAAACATCACAAAATTCCAACTTCCATTTTTTCCAATCACCCTTTGTCCTACTTCATTTCTCCACTATTTAACCTACGGTTTCTTCCTAAATTCCTTTTTTCTTTCCTAGATTAAGGTTACACAATTAAAACAAGTTTCATGCAAGTTAAACACAAAACCCAGAATTAAATTACAGAAAAAAAATTGTAAAAACTCACATTCTGCAGCTGCCCTTCTTCTTCCTCTTTTCTTCTTCCTCCTCCTCTTCTTTTCTCCTTCTATTCTTTTTCTTAAGCATGCAAAGACATGCACTGGTCTTTGTAAATAAAAACCCAGCGCCCCTTGGTTTCCTTGTCTCTCTCCCTTGCCGTTTTTGCTTCTCTCTCTCTCTCTCTCTCTCTCTTTCTTTTCTTTCCTTTCCTCTTTCTTTGACTTTTCCTTTTCTGTTTAATTCTAAATTCGTAACCCCCCTCCCCCTTTAATTGTTGTTGCTGTTATTGTTTTTATTTTGTAAGTTACTTATATATCTATTACACATTATATATATATATATATATTACACATTATATACCCACACATACATATGTGTACGGTTATATATATATATCCATATATTTCATATTTCATATATATATATATCTATACATGGTTATATATATATATGATATATATTTAATAATTCACATATATATAATATATATTTTTAATAATTTATATATATATATATATACATGATTATATATATATATAATTTTATATTGCATGTACATTTTTTATACACACCCATATATGTATACATATACGTATACATACACGTACATGTACTTCGACGCTCGCTCGTGGCTTATTCAGGTATTGTTCGGGTATCGTCTGTACAAGTAAGACTATTCAGATTCCAAAACTGTCCATTTCATTCGATATCATAACATAGAGCCCTAACAAGTTGGGTTTAGATAGGTCGCTCAGTTACAATTCGGGTCAGGGTATTACACGACGCCAAGTCTTTGCCAACTTGACCAGCCAACCACGCACCCAAAAAGGTTGCAGCCTGCAAGAAGGCTTCCAACACACCAACAGAGTTTACACAGCACAATGTAATACAAAATCTAAGGCACACTCAATTAGGAACGAATGTGCACATTCACAACAAAGCCATACATAGTGTTTATAGGAAAAACCCCAACCTTTTACTTCTCATTAAGCAAAAGGAAACTACACCGGCTAAGGGTTGCAGACAAGACTTGTACAAATTCGTCTCCCTCACAATTGTGCTACCACTCAATGTGTTCTACACCCTAGCATGCACAAAATATATAAGTAGCACACACAAGTAATTCCTCTGGCAGTTGACAGCCCCAACTGCCAAAGGGGTTTATTGGCACAGCAGCATAAGCCACACCTGGTTGTGTAGTTAACAACCCTAACTGCTAGGTTAGTGCTAGACCAACCGGCTTGTGCCACCTATGCAGTTGTCAACCCCCAACTGCTAGGTTATGTGATGCTTCCACAACACGTCCCAAGGCCTCATTTCCATGTTCTGCAATTGCCCCACACTTGTTGCACATGTGTTCAACCCCTTGTGTGCCACTAAGGCACATCCCAATAACTACTGCCTTGCTGTCAGGCACAAAATTAGCCACATGCCCCACTGTCTGCCCATGTAACTGCCATGTCCATGAGTCAACCAAAACAGCCATGTAACTGCCTTGACAACTGCCAATGTGTAGGTCCGCCACATGTCATGTCCACACCATGAGTCAAGGTCTGCGCCAACTGCCAAGCCACACGCCCAAGCCAACTCTGCCTTGTCTTGGACCACTGAACCGAGCACACTAAGCCATGTCCTTGAACCACACCCAACCGTGTGCTGCCAAGCCATGTCACACATGTCTTGGTCTTACTTGGCATGCTAGGCTGAAACCTATGCCATGCCCATGAGCCATGTACCATTGAATGGGCCAAGCTTGTCAAACCATGTCTTCTCATGGTTGGTCTTCACTAGCCAAGTCAAAGCCACCGTTTGCTGTCACCACCGATGGTGGTGGAGGGTAAAGCCACCACATACCCCACAACCATCTTTACTTTGACAAGCCACCACCTTGCCCCTTAGGTGCCAAGGTTCACTAGGGCACAAGCCATGCTCACCCATGGGCAGCTCAGGGGAGTGACTCCCCCCTATATATGTCAAAGTGACTTTTACCAGACTGACAGGAGTAGACATTGTCCCTTGCAACCAAATCAGCCCAGCCACCCACTGCTGTGCACCTAAGTATGCCAAAATGTGCCAAGGTGCACTGTCTTGTGCTAAGGTCGCCCAAAGCATACACCAACTTATGTCAAAGTACCAAAGTCCACCAACTTGGCCATTTTCGAGCATAACCAATGCATGGCATGCCTCCCTAGGCCTATGCCGCCCACTTGGCCAACTGCCGCCAAGGCATGACATGTCTTCTCATGCCCATGCCGCTAAGCTGAGTAAATTAGGGTCTGACACTAGCCACCTTGATTTGGCTTTTGTACAACTCACGAAAACCAACAAGGCTGGGAGTATAATGAGGATGGAAAAAAAATTTAAGGCTAATATGACAAGAAGTCTATGAAATTATGAAGTACACAAAGGCAGCAATGGAAGATTTTTTTGTCATTTTGTTGTGTGATGCACAAACTAATGTATTGATTTATGCCTCCTCCTTTCATCGTGAATGGTTGAGGATCAAAAGTCTGCCTACTAGTTGCATATGACAATCCCTATGGATTTAGCTACATGTGCAGGATAACCCATAATTGTCAACAGTACATGAATTATTTATGTGAATGATTGGATATAATTTTCTTTATAAATTTAAATATCTTTTCTTGTCTTATTTTGGGGCTTGAGTATGTTCTTTGGAATGTTTTTGACTGGAAAATTTCTAAATTACTTTAATTATCACACAATGTTTTTGAATGACTAAGGGTTACTCTGACTTGATTTCTTCTTTCTTCTTCCATTTTGTATTATATAATTATACAATAGCTTTCCTTTTTGTTGACATTATCACCAACATTAGTTGACTTCAATAACAGACCTCATCCAAATGAATGTTCCGGGAGTGATTTGGATGGAGACATTTATTTTGTCTCTTGGGACCCCGATTTGATTCCACCTCAGCAATTCCAACCCATGGATTATACCCCAGCTCCGAGTATGGTGCTGGATCATGATGTTACAATTGAGGTATAATTATATGTTGAAGCATAATTGAAACTCCTTATTTCTTTGTATTACATATTTGTCCTTCCATAGTTTTGATATTTCTTAGCTCTGCATATGTTTCATGATCTCTCTTTCTTTCCTTCAACTGCCACATTGCAGTATAATCAAGAGGCAAAATTACCATTATTGTTGAAATTTTGAATTTTTTTTTTCACAAGGCTCATTTCAAAATGTATTTTCTGAAGTTACTGTTTTTTGTCTCACAATGAACATATAATTCACAATTATTGATCCACTTAAAAAACAATTAATTATTCTGTTGTTAGGCTAAATGTCAAATAAATTATGATGAGATTCATCACTTATTTCATCCTGCTTTCTGTTATAATTCATATGGAAACTATGATTTTCTAAAAAGGCATCCAGTGGCAGACCTGTGCAGTGTCGACCATTGCTGAGGCCTCAGAGTGCTTGTTGTAATTCATTTCTAGTTGTGTGGCCTGACAATGCACATGAGAAAACAGGAATGGAGTTTAATAGTTGTTTTTGTTTTGGTGTTTTATTATGATTTAAGATAGTGGCAGAGGATCTTTGGGGCTGATTACTACTAGTTTTTTTAGGCTAAATGTTAGTGGAAATATTGAAATTTAGAGTTTCTAAGGGTGTGACAAAAAAGTAAGCTTTGGGGGTGATAACTAGTCAACAAACTAGGGCCATGAACAGTACCCATGAATGGTAAAAGGGCTGGTTTGTTTCTTTTAGGATGCCAGCAAGGAAAGTTCCATTTCATTTCAGATAAAGTACACTGAAACTTTACAGTTTTCATGGCACACTAACACAAAACCTAGTGGGAAAACTAAAATTCCATTATATTGGTCAAAATGAAATTGTTTTGGTCCAACACACTGAAATCACAAGGGTTCAGTCAAAACCAATTGCACATTGTCTACATTGGGGCTTATGGGCTTAAAATCTGTAAGAGAATGGTTTGGTAGGTTTAAAGGAAGTCATTTTGGTTACAATGCTCGTCGCTTTGAAACCATGAAGTTTTGGTCAAAGCACTATAAAGTCACAAAGTTCAGTCAAAATGATTACAGCATTGACATCCGGGCTTATGGGTTTAAATAATTTATAAGAGCATGGTTTGATGAAAGTTATGAATGATTCATGAAAGCCATGAATGTTTTATAAAAGCTATGAATGTTTTATGGAAGCTATAAAAGGTTTATAAATGGGTTTCCATAAACCTATGACAGGGGACTGGAGTTACTCACGAGCTTTTTAATAAGCTCACAGGGTTTTATCTGGTAGTTTTTCAGGTAAGATTGGGAAGTTAAGATGCAAATGCAAGTAAGCCAGGATGAATATAGAGACTCTAGCTAGAGGAGTGCTAGTATCCTAGCCATGGAGGTATCAACCTAAAGTAATGAACACCATAGTGATGTGATAGTTTAGAGAAAGACAAAACATGTATAATGTTATCGTTGTTGTAATAGTTAGACATTTATATTTATTGAATTGATGGGCTTATGTTATGTAACTCTGATGTAAATTTTAGTTATGCTCTGTCAAGTACGATTGCATTCAAGAAAATTTTATAGACACAGATTTCTGCTGCACGAATTGTATACCCGAATACAATTTATTTGGACATGTTAAGGGGACTTCGGATAGACACGTTATCAATATGCTACAAAGGGTTAGTATATTGGAGAGGTTCCTATTTGGCCGGTTATTATCCTTAATCCGCATAGAGTGGGTTTTAGGATATGACGTGGATGAAGCCAGCTGTCGCCCTTACTCAGAATAAAGGAAAAGAGGTTCAAATCCGAGCAGGGAAAGTGTTTGCCCTACTTCCAAAAAAAGCGTCAAAGGGAGTAGTTCTAGGTACTCTCCTTATTTGTGGCGTTCCTGTACATTTACTATATGATTCCGGCTTTACGCATTCCATTATAGCACCCAAAGTTGCTGCTAAATTAGACAGAGCATATGAACCCTTGGACTATCCATTGTCTGTTTCCATCTCTACTAGAGTACCATTGTTAGGATCTTCAGTATATTGAAACTATGATATTGTGATTGATGATCATCAACTGACTGCTGACTTAGTTCATTTGGAAATAAGAAGTTTTGACGTGGTACTGGGTATAGATTGGCTCTCTGCCATTGATGCCACAATAAATTTCCATCACAAGCAAGTTTTGTTCCAAAAACCTCAACAAATGGACTTTGTATACGAAGGGAAGGGTGTGGCATCTCCACCGTACCTTGTCTTTGTTATGCAAGCACATAGATTGATAAGAAAAGGTTGCCGCGAATACTTATGTAGCATCATAGATGCGCAAGCCCAGACTTCCCCGATAGAGGAAATCCTTGTAGTGTAGGATTTCCTAGTCGTGTTTCTTGACGATCTACTCAGCAAAATCGTTGATCGAGAGATTAATTTTTCTATTGATCTAATGCCCGATACCCAACCTATCTCCAAGACCCCATAAATGATGGCACCGATTGAAATGAGGGAATTAAACGAAAAATTACAGGAATTCTTAGACAAAGTATTCATCCGCCCTAGCATGTCACCCTGTGTCAAACCAGTCCTATTTGTTAAGAAGAAGGATGGATCATTGAGGCTTTGTATCGATTATCGAAAGTTAAACCGAGTGACTATGAAGAACAAACACCCTCTACCTCGGACAGATGAACTGTTTGACCAATTGCAAGGGGTACAAGTCTTTGAGAAGATTGATTTATGATCGGGGTATCATCAACTAAAGGTGAAAAAGGAGGACATACTGAAGACTACCTTCAGAACTCGGTATGGGCATTACAAGTTCGTAGTGATTCCATTTGGAGTGACCAATGCCCCTGCAACATTTGGTGTTTAAACCCCACATGGATGACTTTGTGATTGAATTTATTGATGATATTATGATTTACTCTTGGAGTAAAGAGCATGAGAAGCATTTGAGGATAACACTACAAACACTTAGAGAACACAAGTTGTATGCTAAGTTTTCCGAGTGTAAATTCTGGCTAAACATCACTTTTCTAGGCCATGTGATTGACAAGGACGGTATATCGTTAGACCCCCAGAAGATAGAGGCGATAGTCAATTGGCCACAGCCCACTACGGTGGTGGAAGTTCGGAGTTTCATGGGACTAGCCGGTTACTACCGTAGGTTCGTGAAATACTTTGCCAAAATAGCCAAACACCTCACGTAGTTAACCCAGAAGGACACTCCATTCATATGGACAGAAGAGAGGGAACAGAGTTTCCAGACTCTAAAGGAGAAATTGACCACAATGCATATTCTTGCTATTCCCACCAAAGAAGGTGATTTATAGCAATGCCTCTAACAAGGGCCTGGGTTGTGTGTGAATGCAGGATGGAAAAGTCATCGCCTATGCTTGTTTATAGCTGAGGCCACACGAGAAGAATTACCCCACTCATGACTTGGAATTTGTAGTAGTGGTGTTCGCCCTCAAGATATGGCTACATTACTTATATGGGGAAACTTGTGAAATTTTCACCGTTCAGAAAAGCCTCGAGTACTTATTTACCCAAAAGGAGCTGAATATGAGGCAACACAAATGGTTGGAATTGATTAAGGATTATAACATGAGCATTCAGTATCATCCAGGCAAGGCCAATTTAGTGGCGGATGCGTTGAGCATGAAGTCGGGAAGTCTTGCGTCTATGATTACCAATCAAGCAGAATTGATCAAGGATCTATATGAGATGAAATTGAGGTAGTTTTACCTAGGTTGCCTAATTAATGGCTGATCCAAATACTACAATATCATTTAAACACTTATCAAATACCTCTATCCAAACACTGAATAACTTAACTCAAATAATACCTTTTCACAACTATTTAACTCAAATTGTAACTTTTTATTTATTTATTTATTCAAACGAGCACTTAATAAATTTAAAAATTCAAGAACTTTTGGATTAAAATATTCTTTCTTCCATTAATTAACTCTAAAATTATTTAATAATGAATGAGATGTCAGTGACCAACCAAACAGACTCTTGTATTGGAACGTTCCCTTTGACAGATCACCATTTGACCTGCCAAATGGTTTGAAGCTACTGTCCCAGGACCATATGTTGACTTATTCCTTCGCGAAGCCATGATGAAGATGCAGGAGACTCGGGAGAGGATCTTGGCAGCCCTGATGCAAGGACCTTGGTCCTAGCCACCACCTCAAGTTGTGCTTGCAACTATACCTGTTCCACCAGTTGTTTAGACTTGCTCACAGACTACCGCGGCCACTAGCGCAATACCCGACGCTAACCCTGGAGCGACCCCAACTACCACCCTGAACATAGCTTCAAACCTCGTTGCAAACCTAAGAGTAAGCATTCATTCCATCCCCTCCGAAGCACCTTCTGTGGCTGCATTCGCAACCAGATAACAGGTACGAATCCTCGGGCAAACAAAGAGGAACAACCTTATGACCTTGCCAGAGTTCGACCTACGACCTCCCTACTCGAAGAATATAGCCAAATCGCCATACCCCGAGGGATATGTGATGCCAAAGTTCAAGCCTTTTGATGGGAAGAAAAAGGAAATTCTAGGGAACATGTTACTCATTTTATCAACATGCTCGGGAGCTTCCAAGAGTATCGAAATCCATGGCTCAAAGAATTTTCAAAGTCCCTCGCTGAAAAAGCCTTCACTTGGTACGCAAACTTGCCAGCTAATTCAGTCATTGACTGGGATGACATGGTATAGAAATTCTACGCCAAGTTCTTCCAGATGGATGAGCGGGTCACTACCCTCGCCCTCATCAAGGTCACTCAGCAATCAGGTGAGGACGTGGTTGCCTTTGTCAAGAGATTTAAGGAAAGATCCTTGGAGTGCTACGAGGACGTCATAGAAGAAACTCTGGTAAAAATATGTGTCGAGGGGGATGTACCAAGAATACAAGATCCATCTGGTCAACCAGATTTGAGAACCTTGTCGGTTCTCTTGGATAAGGCAAGGAAGTTGAATGAGAATATGTTCCCCCCCAAGGTCCTTTCCTGCATCAAGAACATGTAGAAACGCCAATGTGACCTCCGCGGAAACCCAAACTCCCCAAGGGGATGGCTACAAGCCGAGGAAGAGAAGAGGCGAGGATGAGCCTCCTCCATTTCCATGCAGTATGGAGAAAGTAGGGACTGTGTTGAGAAGTTGGCTCTAAGACAAGGCAATCACACTCCCCTATGTGAAAGTACTCCCCTCTCAAAGGGATAAAGAGAGCCCGAATTATTGTATGTATCACTGAACCACTAAACATCCCATGAAAGAATGCTAGGCGTTAAGGGAAATTTTTCAAAGAAAGATCGCCGACGAGGAGCTCGAAATCAAGAACCATGATCTTAAGATCGTAAAGGTGGATGAGGTGAATGAAGAAGCATGTGCGTTGACAGAGGAAGTGGGTCTATCAAAAAGCTTATCTGAGAGGAAGAGGTTCAAGAATTTCTTTGATCAATGTGGCTTCACTAAGAAAACAAGGCAGGAAGTAGTAAAGGCAGTAATGGACATTGCCTCGGCATACGACAAGGTTTGCATGAATGGGGGGGACAGTCATGAGATCAGCCCTTGAATACCAAAGTGCTATCACATTTTCCAAGGAAGATAGACAAGTTCCATATCTCCACAACCGTCCTCTGTATGTCCCCATGAGAATCAACGGGGTAGAATTTAAGAGAGGGTTCCTCGGCAACAGGGCTTGGTGAACATCATGCCTCTTAATACCTTCAAAGCCACAGGAATTTCAAAATCAAAGCTTGTCAAGCAACCTATAAGCATCGCAGGCTTCATCAGAGGGCACTGCCAGACCCTCGGACGCGTCACTGTAGACCTGGTAGTGGGCGACATAAGGTCTCCAACTATGTTCTATATCATTCAAGGAGAGTCGTCTTATCAAGTTCTCCTTGGAAGACCCTAGATGCACCGCTACGCTGTGATCCACTCATCATATCACCAAGTCATGAAGGCGAAGATCGGGAAGAGAACAATCATTATGCAGGCCAGCAAAAACCCTTTTTCCCCTGAAGAAGTCCACTTGACTGGTGCATAGTACTTTTGCCAAAGTGGGAAGACCTCCTGATGGTCGAGGCATCGTCAAAATGCTAAAATGAACAAGAAGCCGAGGCTACATGCACCAGGATCAAAAGAGTAGATGGGAAGATCGTTTATCAATTGTGATGGTGTGTGGGGTCACTCCCAGGTGATGCCGTGAAGGGGTGTACCCTGAGGAACTAGAAGGGCAGTTAGAGGTCGCCCTAGTAGAGCAGCCTGACCCAACTCTTGAATGCATGAAAGACTACCCAAAACCTGAGGAGGAGCAGCTTGAAGAGATAGACCTCGGAACACCAGGCAAGTCAAGGCCAACCTTTGTCTCAAAGGCCCTCGAAGAGATAGACTTGTTGGTTTTCGTCCTAGCATGTTAGTCTTTTTGAGCAAGTCTAGAATGTATTTCCATTTGATCTAACAACTTCAATTCCAAGAAAATAGCAAAGATTTCCTAGATCCGTAATCTCAAATTCCTTGGCCAAATTGGCTTTTAATCTGGTCACTTTTTCTATATCATTTCCAGTTACAATTTTTCATCGACATATACTATAAGGCTTCCAATCTTCCTATCCCTCCTCTTAATAAACAAAGTGTGTTACTCTATTTGTATCCAAACTCTGTCGCGGCCTTATGGAATATGCTAAACCAGGCTATTAGTGATTGTTTTTAATCCATACATAGGCTTTTTTAACCTGCATACCTTCCCTTATGTGGCTTGAGAAGAAAAACTTGGAGGTAACTCCATATAAACCTCCTCCTTCATATCTCCGTGAAGAAATGCGTTTTTAACATCTAACTGATACAACATCCACCCTAAATTAGGTGCAAAAGATAGAAGAGTTCGAATAGAGTATATTTTTGCCATGGGTGCAAATGTCTCCTGATAATCAATGTTATAAGTCTAAGTAAATCCTTTTGCCACCAATCTAGCTTTATGCCTATCAATTGTTCCATCAACCTGTTGCTTGATTGTGAACACCCATTTGCAACCTACTGGTTTTTTCCAATTGGAAGTGACACCAATTCCTAGTCTCATTTTTCTCTAGAGCTCTCATTTCTTCCTTCATGGCTTCTTTCCACTTAGAATGGAAACGAAGCGGGTTCAGGGCGGGGTGCCCTTTTATATTCCCTGTCCTCGCCTTGTCCCGTCTAGAAGTTCACTCTGACCCCGTTTATATTCTTAGAGCCCACTCTTTTGTTGATTTTTTGGGTCCTTAAGGCTTTAATTTTGTAGCTTTCCCTCGTAATTATTGGTCCGCCCCATGGGGCATTTTGAATGTGTATATATATACATATCAAAAAAAAGTATTGTACATGGGATTGGTAAGTCATTTTGGGTATGATGATTTAAAACCAATTGTAGGGAATTCATTGCACAGGATATGAACTGAGACAATTCTTAGAAACCCTTTTAACATATTGAACAATAATTTAAAGCCAATTGCAGGGAATTTTCTGTAGAGGATATGAACTGAGACAATTCTTAGAAACCCTTTAACGTATTGAACTCTTGATTTGTGTTCCTTTACACATCTAAATGCATGATTTGACTTTAAGTTAGTGAATACTCCATTGAATGTTCCATCTCATTCCTGGAAACTGAATTCTTTCTTCTATTCAACATAGTTCATATTTATTTCTGCAATGACAGGAAGTAGCTGAATACTTCACCAACTATATAGTCAATGACAGTTTAGGAATCATTGCAAATGCTCATACAGTCTTTGCAGATCGGGAACTCTACAAAGCATTGAGCAATCCTTGTGTAGAGCTTGCAAAGTTGTTTTCTATTGCAGTCGACTTCCCAAAGACTGGTGTGCCGGCCGAGATACCACCTCATCTACGTGTCAAAGAATATCCAGACTTTATGGAAAAACCTGACAAGGCGACCTTTGAATCTGAACGGGTGATTGGAAAGCTTTTTCGAGCGGTGAAAAACATTGCGCCACACAAATGTTCTATTAAATCCTTCACCAAGGAAGTGGCAAGGCAGTCTTATGATCCTGACATGGAAGTGGATGGTTTTGAGGATTATATCAGTGATGCTTTTAATTACAAAAGCGAGTATGATTCCAAGTTGGGCAACCTCATGGACTATTATGGCATCAAAACCGAGGCTGAAATCCTCACTGGTGGTATCATGAAAATGTCGAAGTCGTTTGACAGGAGAAGAGATGCAGAAGCAATTGGTTTGGCTGCGAGGTCCTTGAGGAAGGAAGCTAGGACCTGGTTCAACAAGAAAGGAAGTGATTTAGATGATGATGATGACAAATATGCAAAAGCATCTGCTTGGTACCATGTCACATATCATCCTAGTTTTTGGGGTTGCTATAGTGAGGGAATGGATCGAGATCATTTCCTTAGTTTTCCATGGTGTGTATACGACAGGCTGATCCAAATCAAGAAGGATAAATTAAGAAGAGCTCAACATTTGTCTTCACTTGAACAGCAGTTCAGTTATGGATTGAGTTTGCGTTGAGAAATTCACTATCGAGGGAATTCCATGTTTTCCTAATTTGAAGCATTTGTAGATAACCTAGCTGTATGATTTTCCTTAAAAATTGAACATATGCATGTATGTATCTATTTGGTCTTTTCTTATTACAACTAGTGTATGTTTGTCTGGACTATTGGATGTATATAAGCAGTATGCTGGTGATATGCTATTAAATAGTATCATGATTTATTGATCTTTCTTGTCTTGAAATTCTGCTGCTCCTAGTGCTGGGTTTGAAGCCCTTATTTTTCCGTGCTGGCAGATTCTTCTGTTGTTTGCACATGAGGCGCTTGGCACATTACATTAGAAGATTAAGGGATGTCTCCAACTAGACAGGTAATAGACAACAATGTGGGGAATTCATGTAGGTTGGCATTATTTTGAAGGTTTCAAATGAATCTGCCAAGCCTATGCTTTCAATGCAGGTGACAGCAGAGGCACTGGCAATGCTAGCTTGTAATTTTCACTGATGGAATTGTTGTGTGGCTACTTGTGTTGGAAAAATAGCACCACCATGAAACCAGCCCAAGATTTGGAGAAATTGTTGTGAGATCCTGGTCTATGGACCAAGCCAATCGCACTTGGCCATGTGGATAGGTTGTTTCATCTTAAGGAGAGTATTTTCTGTACATATAACAAATTGTGATTAGTTTGGTTTATGAACTAGTTCAATGAATGTAGTCCACACAAAAATAACTCTATGATTTGGACGTTGGATTACAGACAATACGATATCACTCAATATTTATCATACAGTGCAAATACAATTTAAGACTATCCTAGCTCGAAGTGGATGGAATTAGTAACGCAGTATGAAAACGTGAAGAAGAATTGAACACGTCGAATTCTTTAGAAATCAAGTAACTTAAGAACTTCTCACCCAACAAGAGAAAAACTCGCTAATATCAAATTAAAGTACTATTGATAAACTAAATAATAAAAGTTAAATACATCATATTCTTAAGAGTTAAAAATGCTCATCCCAATAGACTACTAATTCATTCTACTAGTATAATTAGGAAACTACTAATTTCTTATACTTACGGAATATAAAACTATTAATACTAATTCAAACATAATTAGGAAATTGAAAAATTCAAAATCGGGTCAAAATTTTTTCGAGCCGTATTGGGTCGTATTCGGGTCATCATTAATTCACACAAGACTTTGTTTTGAACAAGCCCTGGAGAGTACATCAACAAGGAAGACGAATTCAGATGAAGTGCTTCAAAGAGTGGCAATTCCTGCACAAAATCTGCATAGTATTATTGTCTAGTGAGAGCATAAATGACCTAGGAATATCCAAACTGACCCCTAACTACTCTCAGGCAAAACAGTTCTGATGGACTGGGCCTGTAAATTGAACCACATATCTCTATTCTTTACACTTACAGGAATTGCCAAGGGTTGGATTTCAAAAACTGATGAAAGGAACTAACTAGTAATGATTAAGAGATGAAGTTACAAAGGGTTTGAACTTCTTATAAGAAAATGCATGAAAATCTATACCACCTATAAATATATGGATATACTTACATGTTTTCTTCAAAACTGTTTTACACTTTTACTTGACAAAAATACTAATTTTATTTAATTGTTAGGACAAAAATATCCTTTATTCCTTGCCCTTTCCTATCCCCACTCTCTTTTGACATACCTTTTCGTAATCCTGGTTTCTTCACTTCGATCTCTGCGAATGCTGCAAGGCAAAACACATCAAAGTCGATTTGGTTTGGATTCGAAATCTGAAAATGGGTTTGTGAGTCTAATTCATTTTGAGGTAATTTTTGGTTTTTCAAATGGGTTTTCTTTGTTTGAATTAATTTATCAATATTCTCTATTGATCTTCCAAATTGATTTTTTTGGTGTTGAATGCAAGGTCAATTTGGTTTGGATTAATGAGTCTCTCTCATTTTGAGGCAATTTTTTGGCTTTTCAAATGGGTTTTCTTTATTTGAATTAATCTATCCACACTCTGTTGATCTTCAGAATTTATGATTGTGTATTTTTGTTTGGTGTTGAAGGATGAAGTACATACAAATGTAAATTTTAATGAAAGAGTGATATGGTTCTTTTTTATTTTTGTTTGATTTTCTATATTCAATGTTTTTCCCCTTTCCCCTTTCCCCTTTCCCCTAGCCCCCAAATAAAGCTAGGCATGTGAATTTGTGGAACACTAAGTTTTTTTTTCCTCTCTTGAAGCGTGGCCTTTGAATGGGAAATTTCTGCTGGTTGTTAGATATGCTTGGTTGAAACTTTCTTTGTCAACCAGAAGACATGGAATGCTTTACTTTTTATTAGGTGGCAATTTTTGTTGACAAACGATTTTTTTTACTATTACAGGCAGACCTTAATCAGGCCACTAATATGGTTACGTATTATGCTTCTTCTTCAGAGCCTGCACAGGTTCGTGGTAAAATTGTGTATATTCAATATTCAAATAGACATGAAATTGTCAACAAAAATGGTCCAGGAGATGTTCCCGGGAAATGTCTTGCTAGTAACAATTGAGGGTGTAAAAGCTGGCGATGTCAGCATAGATGTAATTCACTTGGTAAGTGCATTCTGGATGATCCGAGTTTATTAGAGCTTTGCACACGAGTAGTTTTTCTTTTTCCACTGTTGTGATTTTGTGAGATGTAATTCATAATTGTGACTGGATAACTCAATTCATAATTAGAGGTTGATACATGATGCTTGGATCATTGATTCATTGTCTTCCCATTAGCCTGAAATACATTCACCATAGTGATTTGGGGATGATATCTCATCTATGTTGCTAATCTCATCGTTTCTCTTAATTCCCTCATAAGAGTTACACAAATGTTACTATTTTTAATTAGAAAAAAGAGTTGTGGAATTCCGGCTTTTTCATCTTCTCTGCCAATGCTGCCAAGCGAATCATCATCAGGTCGGAGACCCGTTAATCTGGTTATTTTCTGGGTTCAGAAGATTATGTTTGGATTCGAAATCTGAAAGGTCGAAGACCCCTTAATCTAGCACTCTGAATCAATTAGTCACCTTCCACCTTCCGATCACTTCCCATAGATAATAGCCAAAAAATTATTCTCTGGGTTCAAAAGATTATGTTTGGATTTGAAATTTGAAAATGGGTTTGTGGGTTTGATTCATTTTGAGGTATTCATTTGGTTTGTCAAATGGTTTTCTTTATTGTTTGAACCATCATTTTGGTATTGTGTATTTGAATTAATCTATCCAAATTCTCTGTTAGATATTTATTTATTGGGTTTTCGATGATTATTTTGCAGCACCCAAATCCATTGGGAAGTGGGTTAGGAATTGAAGCTATAGTAGAAGCAGTAGGACCGGATTGCACTGTCCACTCCACCCATTAATTACTTGATTTAAAGGTGCCTGAATTGTTTCCACAATTAAACACAATCCATTTGTTTTGGAAGGTTGTTTAGTTCTTTGATATTAGATATCTGAAAAAATAGGTGATGGACTCTCAAACTATTGGGCAGATTGATAACCTTCGTTAGATGAAATTTAACTTATTGTGGAATTTAGGCTTATTTATTTTGTGATAGAACATAATTAAGATTTGTAGTGCTGCTTTAAAAAAACTTCTTTCTTATTATACTCCTTTTTGCTGTATATATTTAGTATAGTGGCATTGTAACGTGATTATTATTATGTATTGATGCCTTCTCCAATAATTATGTCAACAAGAATTATCTGCAAGTCAGTTTCATTATAATTGGCAGAATATATTCTTAGAACATTATAAAATTACTAAAATAACAAGATAATAGCTAGGTTTGGCCATTGTCTAATGGTTGTGTGTGTACTAATGAATTATCTTTCTGAAATGTTAAAATGATGATACAAACATCTGATGTTTTTGAAGGCATAATGAGATAACTTATATATAGCTTTAAATAAAAATCAACTTGTGATTCTTTGCTACAAATTTTTTTTTTGTTTTTATTTTAATTCACAAAACCCAATTTCTTGAATCATTCCTATTTTTCATTGTTTTCAATGGGGACAAGAATTGTAATTTAGCCCGATTATAGGATTTTGATCAATTACTCTTTGTTGTTTATCAATCACATGTTGTTAAGCTGCGTTAAAAAAATGTTTATTCACACAAATTAACAAAGAACCCAAAGAAGCATGAGGGTTTTCGATCATACCTTTAAAAAGATAGAAAAACAAAGAGTAAGAGATCTTTTGTCATTGGAGAATGCCAAAAATTAGAATCTGCAAATTTTTTCGAAAGAAAAGTAAAGAAAAACTAAACGTGTGAATTAATTAAACCAAGCCCCGTAATTATGAATAGAGAATTGTGGTGACCATAGTTCTAGCCTTTTAGGCATTGATGTTCTTGTACTTTAGTTAAGCAGTCATTTGTTAGACTTGATTGATGATTCTAATTTCATTTTTTGCTTCCCAAATGTCTTAAAATTTTAAACTATTAGGCAATGCATATTGTTCTTTTGTTTATTTTTATTATTTTTGCTTCCCGTTATAATTTGGTGGTATTTGATGTTGTTGTCAAGAGTATTGAACTATAATGTTCTAATGTATATTGCAGGTTATAACATATTCACCTACACTAACTGCCACACGACAAGGGTCAGAAAAAGGTGGCAACTGGAAAATTAATTTTATATCAACACAGAAGTGCACTCACTTATTTTCTAGGGTAAATTACACCTACCTCCTCTGAGGTTTCTGACAATTGCAGAAACCTCCCTTATACTTTTTGAAATAACACTGTCCCCCTGTCAGTTTTGTCTCGTTGACTCCGTTAACGGAATTAGTAAAATTACTAATTTACCCTTGTATTTTAATATTATTTTATCAAAAAATCCATAACTCTCTCTCTCATCGCTCCTCTTCTTCCATCATTTCTCTCTATCCAAATCCCCCTAACCCCAAACCCTAATCCCAAACAATGCACAACCGTCTCCACCATCGCTATTCTCTCTCCCTCCCCTTCCTTCCAACCACCACCTCTACCGACGTCCACCACCATCGACAACACCACTGATCTGAAACAGGAGAAAATGAGAGGAATTCGAGAATGAGAAATCAGAGAGACAAAGAGGCTGGCATCGAGAGGAATCATCCGATGGTCACGACCAAGCTTGATGATGCCGCTTAGCCGCCGGATATTGATTAATTTCCATCTCAATCTCCTCGATCTCTCCTTCACCAACACGCTGCTTCGTGCTTCTGCTGTTGCGCCTTCAGCTACGACGTTTCCATGGCCCAAATTGAAGCTCACTGCCCTTCCTTCAATTTTCTCAGTAACCAAAATGGGTGAGATAGCGACAGAACCTGTCTTCACTCCCCGCTGATGTGCGCTGCTGCTGCTGTTGGAGTACTGCAGTTGCTACTCTTTCCCTGTGCACTTTGCACTTCTGTCCCCTCTGCACCTAATTACGCCCAAAGAATAACGCGGTAGTTGTAGTGTAGCTTTGGGGTGTCGATTCCACAAGGAGACTAAATTAAAAGAATAATAAACAGAATTTCTGAAACTACAGAAGTATTAGACGGTTAACGAGAAAAGAAAATATAAAAAGTGATTTTTGAATGCAAATTAAAAATTAAACAAATTGATTAATGGAAGAAAATACTCAAATTTAACGAACAGTGGAATGTCGGGAATCCCTTGCACATATATGGTATTTAAATTATTTTTGATTCACTGATAACTCAATTGAGAAATTAAATTCCAAAAATCTCAATCGGAAGATATACAATTTTGAACCACAATTAGACTGAAAATAACCCTTTGAAAAATCATTCAACACTTTTAAATCACACGAGTTATTATTCACATTGAAAAAATCCAACGACGACAATATACCCAACGAGCAATATTGTAGCAGAGAATTGAATCAATATAAATATTTAATTGTTCCAAAAATAATCAAAACATTAATTCATTCGATAGAAAAAGCATGACTGAATCTATAAACAGACTAAAACCTTTAATTATTCGGACAACAAAATCTAACAATAAATTTAGAATGATCAACAAAGAATTGAACAAGTTAAAACCACGTACATGAATAAAAAATAATTAAAATAATCATCTATGGTGCAAGTTCATTCCTAACCTCACTTAAAAATTTAGTTACCCATATACAAGATGGACAACATAAATTTCACGAACAAAACACTGGCCATGGCTTGACTGTGACTGATTTCTTCTGTTGCTGCCGCACAGCCTGCGCCGCACTGTTCTGTTCCCAATCCCCTTCACACAGCCGCCGTCGACTCCCTTTTCCTCTTCGCCGCAGGACTTCATATTATTTGCATAAAAAAACCCTCAAGCCCCTAGCCCACTCTTGCGCCGCATGGATCAGCCAATTGCAAGCTAACGCCCCACGCATTGGCAGCCCACACGAAGCCCACTGCCAAGCCAATTGCCTCTCTTTTTCTTTATTTTTCTTTTTGGCATCGGGCCCTACAAGCCAAAGCAGCGCCCAGCTTCAAGATAGCCGCACAACAGGCCAGCCATTGCTTTCTGAATTCAACCCATGCGCCTCAATTGCATCCAATAGGGCCCACCACTGAATGCAAGCCAAGCGTGCCGCATCACTTGGTCTCTTTATTTTCATTCCTTTTCTTTTGGTTTCCTGATCAGCCACCAAGTTTGACTTTTTTTTTATATATTTTTCTTTCTTTCTTTATTTCTCTCCTTTTGTCTTGGCTGCACTATTGCTCAGCCGTACAACCAAGCCTCCCTTTTAATTCTTTTTATTTCTTCTTTTCCAACCGCATATGCACACAGCTGTAATGTTCAAGCCCATTTTTCCATTGGATAACGATGGAATCTCGATTCGAGTTCTTCACGAAAGTTGTAGCCCCGGATGAGTAGATAATTTTAGGTTAAAAACCACCTGATTTGGACTTTGAAAGCTCAAGTTATGGCCCCTTCAAGTTGGCTGGACGGACATGTTCATAGCAGCTTTCCAGGCCTGTATTTGAAATAATGTTTGGAGGCCCAAACGAACTCCGATTTTTGCAAACCAAACCTTTCTGAAAAGCCCAAGACGTCCTCTAAAAACTTCATGAAGACTGTCTTCTCATTCTGATACTCTAACGCCATCCAAATCTCAATTGAAATTCAATAGTCGAATCTGTCAAAAAACCAAAAATAGTTCCAAAAAAATTAAGTGTAAAGCGCAATTGAAAATTATCTCTCGCCAACAAATAATGCAATATTTGAGATATAAAATCTTATAAATTAATGCTCAAATACCTCTTATTGTAAATAGAAATTAAATTTAATAAAATCAATTATATCCCAGCATTTTTATTCACTTTCTAGCATTTTAATCAAATAATAGGACATTCAAAGTGCACTTTTGCGCACTCATCAGCACCACTACACTCACACAATATATATATATATATATATTTATATCTCAATCTCTTTCGATTGAGACGCTTTACTGTAGAAATAACGACCTCTATCACGAACAAAGCAACCATAATAGAAAACAAGAAGAGGAAGACACGCACAGTGACAGTATCTCTGTACAAGCTTTGATATACAAATATATACAGTACCAATACAATACAATCCAACCCCTAATCTCTTTCTTTCCGTTGGGTGGGAGGCTGTGGGTCAGATGGTGGGATTCCAAGTCGGTCCTGGGTTCAAACTTGGAAAGGGGAGGGTTATGAAGGCTAGGGTTTATCTTGTACACAGGACATGAGCAACCACTAATGACTGAGAATGATTAGTTTTTGGGGGATCCGATTCGGTTGTGTTTCGTTCTCAAACTGCCTGAATCGGACGAATTTCTTGACTATTTGATTTGGCAAAACCCTTATTTTATTGAAAATTCATCCAAGGTTTGTTGAATCTATGTATTCGAATGTGCTGTAGCGCGAGTACCCAAAACAGCCGGCGCATGTTAGCAAGCACAGTAACATTAGGGTAATCTTGTCTTTGTAATATTTGTAAGGATAAAATTGGTATTTTAAAAGAAATCTACGCTTATGCCATCAATTTCCGTTACTGTGATTAACGGTAGTTGACGGTAGGGGGCAAAATGTTACTGACATATGAACCAGAAGGGGGACAATGTCATTTCAGAATCTATAGGGGAGGTTTCTGTAATTGTCAGAAACTTTAGGGGAGGTAGGTGTAATTTACCCTATCTTCTATTATTCTCCTCCCCCCCCAACACCCCCACAAAAAAAAGTTGGACAGTTATTTTTAGTCACTGAACTCAAAAAAAAAGTTAGACAGCTATTTTTAGTCACTGAACTCAAATCTTTTCTTCAATTGAATATATATGTTGTAGGTAGTTCTGATGAAGTTTAATTTGGGTTGTTCTTTTAAGATTCAGATGCATGACATTGCACTTTGTGTTATAATTGGGCTTTTCAATGCTCTAGGAATGAATCCTTAGGCTATGAATCTTTCTTATGTTGTGGACTTGATGTTTGTTTATGTAAAGATATAAAATTTTGGAATAAATTTTTTTTTTTATTTAATTGTTTGTTTATTTATTAATTAGATGTGTGTAATGATGTGCTATATGTGTGTGTGTATATATATATATATATAATGTATAGTGTGCATATGTATGTATGTAGTCTTATATATTATGTGTGTACATGTAATTAAGTATATATAAATATATGTAGATTTATATAGCAGCCGAAGCTGCTAAAAGAAGGGAGGGTCAGTAGGAAAAAGAAAATGGAGAAAAGGAAAAGAAAGAAAGGAAAGGGGAGTGAGGGAGAAGAACAGGGAGAGAAGGGGAGGCATAAGGGAGGCTGGAAGAGAGAATGGGCCGATTCTCTCTCTCTCTCTCTCTCTCTCTCTCTCTCTCTTTCTCTCTCTCTCTCTCTCACAAGCATCTCCGTTTCCAGATCTGCGGCAACTGCGGCTCCGACCCCTCCACCACCCACGAACACATCGCCCCACATCATCAAACTGCCATTTTCTCCGACAGATACTGCCCGTCGCGCCACCAACAGATCCCATCAGTTTTGCACCGTAGACACTACCAACAGACCAGATTTGAGACTACAAGCCTTAGCCGCATCGTCGAATGCCAGATCAAGGGCCAAATGCCCAACCAGACGACTGTTGTTCCGACCAGATCGGTGAAACCATCTCTACACTACCGACGACACAGCCCAGATGCTGTCAAATTTCTTTTGAAACAATTGATCAGAACCAAGAACAACGCGAGTCTTATCCTTTTAAAAAATTTCAGATTCTTGTAATGGGTGGGGATGGCATTGAGCGGCGGTGACGACAGTAGCGGTGTGATGCTCGGGGAAAGCATGGAGACGAGGATTTGGTCGTTGAGTTGGGCTTCGAAGCCGAAATCCTTGCGGCTGAGTCGGTCCGTCTAATTGAAATTTGAGCAGGTCGAGATTGTTAAACCAGTCGTGTTTGGAGTTGTGGTTGTTTTGGTTGATGGGCGTGTAAATTGGAGAAACATATATGAAATTGTATGTTTATGTGATGCGTTGCGTGGGTGTTGGGCATCTTTGTTTGGGCGGAGGACTTTGATGTGCTTGGTGATTTATGTGTCTATGTGTATATTGTGTAGCAGTGCTGCGTATAACTTGTTGCGCAGCAGAAGCAGTGAGGAGATGACGCAGGAAAGGGAAGCAGCTGCAGCGTGTGCTGCTGTGTGGTACGTGTTGGTGTGTTGTGTAGCAATAGAGCAAGGAGGCAGTCGTGGTATGTGGTGGACTCGAGGTAGAACGTGCTGCTGAGCAGGGGTACAGGTGTAGATTATGATGAAAAAAGAGAATCGGAAGGAATTAGCAGCAGGTGGGATACATGGGTGCTAGAACAGTAGCAGTAGCGTTGCGTGGTGCATGGTGGTAGCGACATGTAGTAGATATGCTGTCCGGTGTGGTGGTGTTGCTATTGAAGAGATTGGGGAGTGAGACAGCATAGAGGCCGATGTTGGACAGCCTTGAGGTTGAGAGTAACAGCAGATTCAGTTTGGATGCTATTGAAGCATCAAGTATGAGACGTCCAATTGTTGTAAGCAGATTTGATTGAAGGAACGCGAAGCAATGTGGAGCATCGAAAGGCAAGGAGAAGGCAGTCTGATCCTTCCACATTCTCACTGCTAGCCACAACACTACGAGCGCGGTTTATTTGGGTTGAGACCAACCCGTCAGGTATGATATTTTGCTAAGTAAGGAATAGGATTAAGTTTAGGAATGATTTGTATGTTGATTGATTTATACATGTGTTGATTTGATGATTTGGAAATCACGTGGGATATAATTGCTTGAAGAACCTAGAACTGATAACTTACGTACTCTGATATGTGTTTTAAATTATCTGATGATTTGTTTCTGTAGTGAAGATGGATCTTACCTCTGTGTTTGGATTATTATGTTTGGCTTACATCCGTGTTGATATATCATGTGTTTTGGAAAGTGTGATAGTTTCATGTATGAGGGTGCTTTATGGAATCATGTGTTCTTTGTATATTGATGAGATTGTGAATGTGTGAATCGAGCATGTGTTTAATTTGACTGCTTATAGCATACAGGCTTGTGGAAAAAGTTTTGAGATTCAGATGATATTGTTGCTTTAAATATGCTGCATTATTTGAAGCATACTGCATGTGTTGGCAAGAAATGTTTTGTTGAGATTGTGGCATTGCATGGTGGAATCAGGGCATATTGGCATAGTGTGATTCCTTGAAAGCATAGTGTGAGTTAAGCACGTGGTGCTATGCATTATGAGGGTGTAAATCCTGTGGTGAAAAACCCAAAATCGGCCATGGTACTCATGCCAGCGGGGACGGACCGTAAAGTGAGAACGAGGTTACTCAGGCCTTCGGGGAAGGACCGTAAAGTGAGAACGAAGTTACTCAGGCCTTCGGGGAAGGACCGCAAAGTGAGACATGGGTGTGACATAGAGTTTACATGGATGCGTCATGCATATTGATCATGAATTGCTTGGATGACACTGCATGACATGTAGAGATAAATGTACACTTGCACATGTCACATCCTTAATTTTGTTTCTTGCATTAGTATTATATCATACCAGCATGTTGGCGCTGACCCATTCGTGGGCACAGGTTTCAGATAAAGCTCCTAGTACGTGGGACTTGATGAAGTCTTGGAGAAAGGAGAGGAAATGAAATTGGAAGCGTATTTGGCCCTTGGGGTATACTTTTGTAATATAAGGGCTTAAACCCAAACAGTATGTAGGAGATAACTATTGAGTATATCTTATATGTATATATGTTAAAGGAAAAGAATGTGTGTTTAATTTTCATGAATTGTGGCCATCGAGTGAGGATGGATTGTGACGTGTTTGTATATACATATGATGTATTGTGATTATCAGGGGAAAAAGGTTCGAAAAACAAAGGAGGTTCTGTCGAAATTTTTAGAAAATTAAAGAATTCTATTTAATTTGTCGTAAATTCGTAAATCTATTTAATTATCTTTTATTTTATTTACTTTCTGTTCCTCAGTCGCGCCTCGGGTTTCGGTCAGAAATTCGGGGCGTGACAGTTTAGGTGATTGAGGGTATGATTTGAGTATTGGCTTTTCTTATTTTGGTAAAATTATTGTGTTTTTCTATTGATGTTTCTGACTCCAAGGAGGTATGCTTGCTGGGATTTTTTTTTTGGGTTAGGTTTTTATTTATTTTTTTGGAGTAGGATGCCCGTTTGGATGTAACCATGAGTTTAATAATGTTTTTTGGACTTCCTGTTGTATCCTTTTAAATTTTATAAATTCTTATTTTTTTCCTTACATCCCCCCCCTCCCCCCAAAAAAATAAAATAAAAGAAAGATATTGCTCTTTGTGTTCTTTGCATGAACCGAGCAGCTTAAGCAGGGCTACTTTAAATTGGCTTCATTTATCCCTTAAATAAGCTAAATTTGAATCTAAGCATTGGAATGACCATCTGAATGAATTGGGGCAAATCAATTTAGATTTCTGTTTGTTAGGTCCTGAACACCTATAACTTCAAAAGCAATATGCAGCCTGTCATCTTTTGAAAATTGTCATATTCCGTCAAATCCTTTAATATATTTTGTTCTTTTTACAAAGTTTTAAATTAATAATGAACTGAACTGGAATGATTTTTACAGTGTGACAACGGGCTCAACAATTCAACTGGGATTGAAGTTCCATTTTTGAAAGTTATTGGCAATGGCACCTCTTTTTGAAATTGGATATTTTCATTTGAGGTTCTTCAAAAGGTTACTTACGATCTAGCATCTGTTAATCTAATTGCTCAAATGAAACTGACATTGGTTAGTTTAATTAAGATGTCTTATCTAATCTGCAGTGGTAGGATTTACTTTTCAAGTCTTCTGTTTCTTTGACAATATGCCCTGATTTCTCATCAGTTTCACAAACACAAGCCTGATATGCCTGTCTCTTTTAGAATTAACAACTACAATGCCTTCTTCACATCAGGTGAGAGTAGTATGTAAAACCACATAATTACATATAATGGTTCTTGAGACATCAAACAACTTATTGAATTTTACATGAATAAATTCATGCATGGCCTTCTTTTCTGGCTTGAAACATTAGGAGGGAAGTTTATATTTCTTTTGAATGTTAAAACATAGATATTGGATGGTGATGGATCTCTATTACCTTCGTTGGTTTCGAAGGTAATAGAGAAAATATAGAGCTAAGAGATCTTTGATTAAATAAAATAAAATAAAACCAGTCATGAAAAAATAGAATAGTTAGAAATGATAAGTTAGCATGTTTTTGCAACAATGATGTTAATGCATTTAAAAGGCTTGGTCTTTCATTTTTTATTACACAAACAAATAATTAAATGATAAAAATAAGGATAAATCACACTAACCTCCCTGAGGCTTATAATAGAAGAGAAGAAGAACCCATTTTGAGAAGAACAATTCGACAGACACAACTCCAAAAAAAGTTGAAAGAGGAACTCATTCAAATTAATTATATTCTTATTTTCTAACACCTCATTCGATATAATTTTATTTATGTGCTAAAATTTGTTTGTATTCTAATTTTTTTACTCAAATTTCTTTTCCTCTATGATGAATTTCTAATACCCATTTGGATATGATTGTATAGAAGTAACTAGGTGAGTTTATAAAATTTTAACATATCTATCAATCGATTTAATTGCTACTGAATGAGTTTTTCTCTTTTCCTTGAATTTTATGTCATACCCATTTATTGGTTCACATAATATTTATGATGAAGTTTTTGTAAATAAAAATACATATATAACTTATATACATGTGTAGAAGAATATAGAAGAACATACAGAGTCATTTAGTTATATACAGGTGTGTATAGGAGCACAAAAACGCATTTATATGCATTATAGACATTTTTTTACTGGGCACATATATAGGTAGATGAATTCAAACTAGTGTTCTCAAACCTAATATCCCAAATTTTTTTATTATAGGATGTGCTTCGTTCTTAATAATTTTATGGCTTTGCTTTTGAGTGGATAAAGGCACTGGAATACAAGAGGTCCAATATGCTGACTGATGATCAACAATCTTGTAATACCTAAAACAATCACATCATCATTATTACAAGTAGAAGGTTAATTCTCATATTTTTCTTGAGAGATTCTATTTTCCCTTTTAAAATTATCTTTTCGCACTATTGCCAAGCTTGTTCATATATCTCATGGTCGTGGCACAAAATATTAATCTTTTCGATGGTTCACCCATCATGTTGTGCAGAACATTCTTGCTTATCTTGTAATTAAATAATTGTAGAGGTTAAATCTATCCTTAAAAGAGACCATATCAAAAAAAAAAAAAAAAAGGAAATTGTGGAGAACATTGCTATGACCGCTATATAATTAAAGCAAGAAAAATAGAATATAAATACATGCATTCATAAGAAAGCTGGAGGTACCATTGATTGAGGACAAGACAAGGTAAAGTCACCTAAGGCGGTTTAGTAACGTTCAACAAAGTCCACCTAATAAACGAGTAATGATGAGTTACTTAATTCAAGTTGAAGACACCTCAAGAACAAAGGGAAAGCCAAAGCGAACACGAGTGTAGAGATCTGAAAAAATGAGGGAAAATTTTTCGTTTTGCCGGTAGGATATTTGACATACACAGTTTTGTCGGTCAAGCCCGGTTTTGCTAGTAAAGCATCTAAATGCGTCAGTT
The DNA here is from genome assembly GCA_008638375.1 of Nyssa sinensis. NCBI lineage: Eukaryota > Viridiplantae > Streptophyta > Magnoliopsida > Cornales > Nyssaceae > Nyssa > Nyssa sinensis. Next base: position 18,301,012 of record CM018042.1, on the reverse strand, counting down.
CACCATTTGACATGTTTAAAGGCATATTTGGAGTGTGTCATAGAAGAAAAATATGCTTAGAATATTGTGAGGTAGATACTGTTCAAATTTTAGCTAAAACGGAAACCGTTTCAAAATTAGACAAAAAGGGTGTTCGGGTGGCCCTGGGGGAACGGGCCTAAAACGACCTCAAATGAAAATATTTTCTTCTAAGAGTTTTCATTTAAAATAATTTTATAAACATTGGTTAAAACAAAATTTTGAATTGAAGCGTTTAGGATTGGGTTGTAGAGTAACGAGGTTTCGAGCTCATTAAGGGCAAAATGGTCATTTGCCCTTAGCCCCTTTGTCCACCACTATAAATACAGCCCCCTTAGACCATTTTTATCATAAATTGGGTCTGCAATTACAGAATTCACGTTCTTATAGAGAGAGAGTGAGAAAAGCCCTAGAAATTCAAGAATTCAAGCTGCCGAAACACATATTTCGAGCGGGATTTTGGCCAAACTTTCTTCTGGAAAGTTGTTCGTCTCCACGAGTAATATATCCTCACCGAACAGTTTGGCTATCCAGAAAATACAGCTTCTACAGTTTGTGAAAAACTGATTTTAGGTATGGTTTCTCGCTAAGCTAGGAATAGATTTAGTTTTTCTTGCTTTGATACATGTTGATTGAGCTGTATAGATGTTTAATTAATGCTAGGAAGTTACCTAGGCGGTGTTGAATTGAAATACCTAGAGTTGGAAAATGTATTCTTTGGTTTATTTGATGTTTTGTTGCCATGAGGATGATGTGTCTTGTCTTTGTATTTGATTGCTATATTTGATGTGTATTTATGTGATATTTACTTGACATCTTGGAAGGGAATGAGTTGTGTAATGTATTAGTCTTTTATGTGATGTTAGCGACTTTGTGAAATTCATTGTGGTTGGTGAAATGGTTACATTGTGGCTTGAAAAATATGTTAAGTTGTGTGGTTATGATCTATGTTATGTGAAGCATGGTGTGAAAATTTAAAGTTATGAATCATGTGGGGTTTAAAGGCATGACTTGAAAATGTACACCATGTGTTTGATCAATTGTCACATTGAATTTGCATGATGAAATCATGGCATGTTGGCATGGTGAAATTCTTTGGACACATGGTGTGAGTTGAGCACGAAGTGCTATGCATTCTGAGGGTGTAGATCCTGTGGTGAAAAACCCAAAATTGGCCATTTGGTACTCGCATGCCAACGGGGTTCGGACCATAAAGCGAGACATGTATCGGTGCTTGATTGACCCGACGGGGAGCGGCCCGTGAAACAGGTGTGGTACTCGATGGACCATCGGATGCGATCCGTAAAACCGAGACATGGGCGTGGCATGACATGGCATAGAGTTGACATGGGTATGACATAGAGTTTGCATGTGTGAGTCATGGATAGCGTGTTGCATTGCATTAAACAACGGGAAGGGAAATTATATCTTGAAATTGTACACTTGCACACGCCACGTCCTAAATTTGTTGCTAGTATTAGTGAGTTATCATACCAGCAGTTGAGTTGACCCATTCGTGGGCAATACATTTCAGATGAGGCACCAGCTGCTTGAGACTTCCTTGAGTGTTGAAGAAAAAGGAAGGAAATGGATTTTGTAGAAGATTTGACCTTTGGGGGCATGTTTTGAATGTATGGGCATAAGCCCACTTTGTTGTATTTTATATTTAAACTTATGTAAATTGTAAACCTTAGGCCTTGGGCCATTTTAAAAAATGTATGAGTTGGAACTCAATGAATGTATGATGTTTGATTTAAATGTATACTAGAGGTTACTTGATATTCGGGAGTTAAATATGCATTAAATGGAAGTGCTAGAAAATAGTGGATGCATGTTTAAGAGTTGATGGATTTTGATGCAATTATACCCATATATGTTGTGATTATTAGGTGATGAAAATACTTGGGAAAAACAAAGGAGACTATGTCGAATTTTTGGTAGAATCAAAGTGGGAAATAGGTGTGTAAATGACTTTTTAAAAGGAGTGGAAAAAATGCGTAAAATGGGGGCTTAGAAGCTAGGGAATTTGGGCTAAAAGTGGGAAGAAAAGAGGGTTTAAAAGACTTGGAAAAAATTCAAAAATGAGAAAAGTAGGTTGTAGCCATGAACAGTAAATTTTCAGAAATCAGAAAATCAGCTCTCTGTTGGAACAGTAAAACAACCAGAAAACAGCCCAGTAGCCGCAGCCTGTCGCGTGCCCCAACGCGCGCGCGCGCGCCCCACTCCCTGCCGCGCGCCTGTGCCCGTGCGCCCTGCGCGCGCCTGGCCTGCCCCCCTTCGCGCCTGCTGCTGCCCAAGTACTCGCCCACTGCTGCCTTGCATGCTGCCACCTGCTGTCCAACCCATGGGCAGCCATTGTTTTGGCCATGTTTTGGCCATGTTGTAACCTATCTTCCAAGGGCATTTTGAGGCCATTAAACCATAATTTTGACCCAAACTTTTGAGTTCATTTTATACCATTTTAGGCCATTATGCCAAGCCAAGTTGGGGCAATTTATGGGACACTTTTTAGGCATAAATCAAGGCCATGTTTGGCCATTTATTTGGACCATTTCTTGGACTATACCTTAGGGTATTTTGAGCCCTTTTTGGGCCACCATTACAGGGCACTTTGAGAAAGGTTTTGAGAACATTTTGAGAACCGTTTTTAAATATGATTTAAAGTATTTGGGCATTAATTGAGAGGAATACTTGAGCTATGTTGAGGAACGATTTGAGTTATATTGAATGCCGAATCTTTACTTAAATTGTTGGGAGAAACTTGAGGAATGATGATGGAGATTTAATTTAAATTTAATTCATTGTCATTTATTTATTCCTTTTCTTTCATTCAGTCGCTCCCCGGGTTCGTGGAAATCCGGGGCGTGACAACGAGGATAATAGGAGTAGTTTAAAGGATGATCTTTTCTTTTGATAATCAAGAAAAACATATTGAAAATGCATGCATTTAGAAGAATGCTAGAGAACCACATATTGATAAAAATACAAAATAAAGTCACCTAAGTATTTTAATAACATCCAACGAAGTCCAATTAGTAAATGAGTGATTATCAACAACTTAATTCAAGGTGAACGCATGTCAAGGACAAAGGGAAAACCAAAGCAACCATGAGGTGGACTGAAATGGCATGATGGTTTATGATACCATCTTAGAATGAGCTGAATTCACATAGCCAACTAAGTAATTTGACACAAGGATATGTTGAGTTCAACTTAGAAAGGTGATTTTAACTTAAAATGTTTGTTTCCTCCCTCAAAGATGTTTTAACTCAAGTTCAAATGGATATGTTGAGGCATCAAAATTTAAAGAACATGAACTTTCACTCATAGTATGCACAAGGAACATATTTTAAAGCAAAGACAAATCTAAATTAAAACCAAGTTACAAACACAACATCAATGAAGAGAAATTAGCACATAGGCTTTAAAATGTTATACCATATATTATCATACACTATCATATGGTATTATTGGAGGGATTTCTCAACAAAGCATTATGCAGTTAAGCTTCTAATGGATGGATAACCCAAAAGAAAATCCTCCCCGCAAGGGGCTTTTGCCCTCCCTATCTCTTTCAAACAATATCATGAGTCTAAGGTGCCAACCATCACCTTAGGGTTAGCAACTGATTGATTTAAAAGCTTAAGCTATTAGAGAGACATATAACTTAAGTATTCATATACAATTCATGTCCCCTTAACTTAAGTATTCATATACAATTCATGTCCCCTTACATGTGGGCAAACTCTCCTCCATGAATGGGATAAGCATGTGCATGTATTAGAATAATCAGGGAAGTAGTAAAACTCAAGTCCAAGACTACCTTACTCTAATATCATGTTAACAACCATAGTTATTAGTATCTTAAGATACGTGATACGTATCTTACAAAACATTTTAATTTGAGTATAAAATGATCGATATCTTATAGTTGTATGTTTTTACATTGTATTGCAACACCCCACCTGGATGCCATTTTGGTTTAATTTTTGAAACAGTCTTTGAATATACTTAAATTTTTACAAGAGGTGTATTTTAATATTCTAAGCGTATTTCTCTTCTGTGGCATACTCAAAATATGCTTCTAAATATGACTTATGTCTAAATGTGCATGAATAGTGCCCTACCGGCAAACAATGCATGAATAGTGCCCTACCGGCAAAAACGAAAAATTTACCCTCAATTTTTAGGTCTCTACAATAAAGGTGTGTAGGGAGATTCAGAAAAAGGAGACAAGTGTCATCATTCTAGTATACCAACACCCCAGCCAATCAGATTTCATGCAGGCAGCACATGATGTGTATCACATGCCAACACTTTGATAAATGTTAAACCAAACTTGGAGTGTGTGTGAAGAGTTCAGCTAGAGAGAGAGAAAGAGATAGAGAAATGTAGAGAGACAAAGAAGAAGAAGAAGAAGAAGAAGAAGAGGAAAAGTATAACTAGGCATGTTGCATGCAGTGGTTGAAGGCCATAGAAGGACTTCTAAACATGCCATGGGAGCTCGGAAGCAAGCCCAATGAGATAACAAGGGACTCCCATCAAGGTAATTTGAAAACCATAATTTTATCTCTCTAGAAAAACTAGCATGAAACTTACTGTTTAAAGCTTAGGTATAACCTAAAATTGCATGCATGTGTTGTATATGATAAAGGAATGAAAATGGGAGGAAATGGCATCAATCGACCTTAAGAAAACCTTACACTTGAAAAGATAAAAACTAGGTTTTGAACCCATGATGAACTAAACTTCAAACTAAGTATGGGGATCAAAAGAGCATAGAAAATGGGACACGACGTAACTTAAATCAACAAAAATGGTCAAGAGACCATCGAGGGAACCGAAGTTGCAAGTGTTATTGAATAATCGTGTTAAAGGATTTTTGGTTGTTTTTACCCCGTTTTATGAATGGGAAATGGTCCCTAAGGGTTTTAGTAACTCAATAGAGTAAAAATGGGATGAAAACACCATCTGTAACTCAACAAAATAGACAAGAAAATTCTTGCCGAAAAATTGGGCTTGGTCGGTGCAGCCCTTGTAACGGTTTGTTTTGATGACCATAGATAGATGAAACACAAATCCAACCTCAGAAATGGGATCCTTGAGTGAAAATGGTTCAAAACACGGTGGAGTTGCCGTCGAAAAAAGATCATTGGCGACCACCGTCACCGGAGAAAGTGATTGGTGTCGGTAGTGTGTTCTGTTAACTAGTTAATGGGTCGGGTCCTGACTCGCTTTAAAATGGATCTTAGTTTAAAACAGACCACATTGTTTTGAATTAGTAAAAAGCTGAGGTCATACTAACATTAGCATGATGCAGTAGACTGGATAAATTGGTGGATCACCCCTGGTTTGCACCGATTCACTTGAAATGTGATTGGACTGGACGACTTTTCCTTATATATTTTTTGAAATTAAACTTCTACCCCAAACCTTTACAGAATTTATGAAAATGTTTCTGTTGATTATGCAAGGGCCCAGAAAATTAATTTTTAAATTCTTTTAATTAAAGAAAAATTATTAAAATGCCCTTAAGCCAAAAATAGGCCAAACCAAGGTCGATTAAAATGAAAGAAGAGTCTAACTCAATGTTTTTGGGCATTCCAGACTCAAGGACGAAGTTCGATTTACAAAATTAGATCCTCAAAAAATATGAATGGACAAGCTGGAATAATTCTAATGGTGTCCTAATGCACTAATTAAGCTACCAATTGAACCCCGATGACCATGAAAGTACCTACCTTAATATTTTTTGACGTTCCAAACTCAAAAGTGAAGTTCGCTTAGTCAAACGAGGTACCAAAAATACAGATACACAGAAATGTGAAATTCTCAAATTGCCCTTTAGTGTTGTATAAGCTAATAAACAAGCTGAAAAAATATAGAGAGGGGCATGCTTAATTGTTTTGGATGCTCTAAATCTAACAGTAAGGTCAAACTGAGCACCCGAGTACTCGAATAGGGTCCTGCATAAAAGTATAAAATTATAAAAATGCCCCTAAACCTAATATAAGCCACAAATAGGTTAATTAAGTGTGTGTATTGCATATATACATATACAAATGTGTGTGTGTGTGTATATACATATACATATACATATACATATACATATACATATACATCTACACACACACACACACACATATATATATAAAATGAGGGAAGTTAGAATTTCAAAAAAAAAAAAATATCATTCATGCATGCAACTAGGCCATGCCGCACGTGGGCATTGCCATCATCCTACAATGGCAGCCTAATGGTTTAGGCATTAGAAAGTTGAAATTGATGAATGAAGCGTAGTCCATGCATGGAATTATGTGGAATCTGAGAGGTATTAGAGGGTTGCCTATCTGATTAAAGATTAACTCTCTCTTCGGTGCTAGGCAAATATATATGTTACTGATTGCAGGTTGTATTTTTTCTCTCTCTCCTATATTTCATTATACGTTGATATCTTGCTAACCTCTATGCTTTAAGGTTGCTTTTATCTCTTTCTAGAATGAGGCTGTTTTTTGGTATTTTGTAGGGTTTTAATATGTAAGATTTCATATCTCTATTATTAATATTTTCTTCTTTACTATTCAAAAAGAAAAAAAAAGGAGCCGAAAAAGCTTGTAACTACCCCATGTGAACAATGGAACGTAGGACTATGCAAAAACCAATTGTTGACACTCAAAAACTTCAACTACCACAGTCTGACCCTCCATATATATATATATATAATACATGTAAACTAACAACCATTCCCACTCAAACCCATTCAAAGACAAACACACCCCAATTCTGGATCTTTATTATTAATTCAATACTTTTTTTTGACAATACAAAATAACTAAGAGGCTACACAATCGGGGTAGCCTTCCCCTACCACATAAACTCGCCCCATCTAGGGTGAATATGGGTTTATTTCACACAACATAGACATTATTAGGAAGTAGCATAATTTTATTTGCCTAATTATTGATATATAGTCTGATATTAGTACTTAATTAGGTACTTTTAAGTGACTCTTTGAACCATTTGGAAGAGTCTTTTGGGAGCCTTTTCAACCCATCCTTGTAATTTATGTAGTTGATGCCAAAACGAACAGTGTAACCTTCACTCCATTCGAAATTGTCTAACAATGACCATGCAAAGTATCCTTTCACTTTGACACCATCCCTATTTAAAATTAAAAAAGTAATAATAATAAATATTAGAAAGTAGTGATCGATATATAATCTGTTATAAACTTGTCATCATTAACCTCAATTAGCTAGAAAGTTCACTTACTTGATTGCATTCTGAACAAAAGAAAGATGATCAGAAAAGAATTCTATCCTGTGGTTGTCAGCACAGGTTGCCTCAATAGATAGATTATCTCGCTCATCAACTCCTACAATAAAATATTGGGTGATACCTACTAATTAGTGTCAAATTGATTTTGCAGGACAATGGTAATTAAGAAAATTAAATAATTAATAAATTGATCATCACCATTCTCTGTAATATAAATAAGTGGATCATTGTATTTTCTCTTTGTATAGAGTAGAAGATCCCAAATCCCTTGTGGATAAATGTAGAGCCATTCTGAACCAGCCTATATATATGAAAATTTTGAAGATATGAAGTTAGAGAGATGAGAAGTAAGATATATGTTAGTATTTAGCAATCAAAAAAAAGAAAAGAAAAGGAAAGATATATGTTAGTGAAACTTGGCAATAGGAAAAGTTTGTAGTAGGTGAATGCTGAGAAGAGACAAAATTTCATCTAATTAATATGAAAGGGTCTAATGCATGCATGGTGGTTGTAAAATTCAGATGAAGTAGTTTATTTTTCCTCAACAATTTCCCTGCTAGTTCAACCAAATGGATAATAATTAAGCTATACATGCATGATGCATTAGTAGAATATATCATTAATTAGGTATGAGCTATAGTAATGTATCTAATTAAACTATGAGCTAATTAAATTGATCAAATTAGGCTTTACTTATGGACCTATGGGGACACCATTCCGCTCGGCTACAAAAAAAAAAAAATTATATCGAGTATATGTGGAGTTAGATGATCATATAAGATGGGAGTGATGAGTTCGTTTTGAACTTACTCCTATACTCAATCTGAGGATCCGTAATGTAACTTGGATTTTAGGTGCTTGTGTTAGGTGCATCAACTACATACCTAGCTGTATAGTAGTTTAATCCTATAAAATCAAAGGACCCTTTTACCATTGCTGATTCTTCGGCAGTAAATTTGGGAAGTCGGGACCCTACAAGATTTCGCATGTTTTGCGGATAGTCACCCGTTGTCAATGGATCCATAAACCTATATTATTACACACAAAAGCTGCGTTTATATATAGACAATAATTTATTTATTTAACCAAAACTTATTGGGTAATTATGCTCTCAATCTCAACAAAGCACAAGCTATTGATATTATTACTCACCATCCAAACACAAAATCAATTGCTCTTTGTGCAGCATCGTGATCCTTCTTCGATTCTGAGTAAGGAATCATCCATTTTGTCACATTAGTAATCCCAATCTTTCCCTTCTGAGATGCCTGCAAGTTTGAAATTCAATGTATTATCACAATTAATTCAAATATGGTGATCATATCCAAATGATTTTTTCCTCCTTTTCACCAAAAAAAATTCTACACTACAAGCAATGACTAATATATATATATATATATATATATGGTTGAAAAATATCTAATTATAACAAGGAATCATATAATTAATGGTCTACAGCATGCTCCATTAATGGGACTCGACCTTATAATTTTGATTGTATAATTTCACTACAGCGGCATGAGCAAGAAGTTGGTTGTGTGCCACAGTATAGGGTTCCGTGCTTGAATCCCCACCAATGTATGTTCGTTGTCGGTGACCACGAGCATGAGCATGAATTTGGTCATTTATTACGCAAAATGTTTCATTGTTGGCTAAATCTTCACCATTACTGAAACTTAGTTGTTGCCAACAAGAATATCGACCCCATCCAAGAACACCCCCTACATGTTTTGTTGGAGCTGAACATCGACCTGGTGCAAGGGCACCTGTTACATACCCACCATAGCAATAGGTCCATGGCTCATTAAACGTTATCCAGTTCTTCACCCGATCACCAAATGTTTTAAAGCAAAAATTCGCGTACTCACGAAAATGATCCCTATATGCAGCAATATTATTCTGTCATTGAATGGTATCCTATGGTGGCCAAAGAGCTTAACGAAACATGAATATTCTAGTGAATGCTTACACAATTTTAGGACTTAAGAAGCCACGATACTCATCTTCTAGGGCTTGGGGAAGATCCTAGTGGAAAAGAGTCACAAAGGGCTCCAGACCTGTACACACACACACACACACACATATATATAATAGCATATTTTAATTAATTACTCATGATATGAGAGCTATATATGCATTTTACTTTGACATGCGAAAAAAATGCTGCAAAAGTTGGGGTTGCATCATAACCTTTGTCCTGGAGCTCTTTTAGGAGATTGTTGTAGTAATCAATTCCATCTTGGTTCTTAACCCCACTTAGTTTTCCATCTGTTAATTGTTATGAATAGAAGAAAAAAAAATTAATATAAGAAAATTAAAAATATGGAATCTAGTGCTTGAAAGATCATTGCTAGCTTGTTGATCAAATATTAATAGGTTTGTATCAAATGCTTAGGATAACTTGTTCAAATGATACTCACGGCAGTATAATAGATTGGGTCCTAAGATATATAACATACGAAAACGAATCCCAATCTCAAATCTATGCTGAATATTAGAAAATTTCCAAATTATATACAAATATTACGAATAATTCCGGGTTTTGTGATGGGATCGATCTTCCATATGTATATAAATGCATATATACCAGTAGCTAGCAGAGGGTTAAATTTTATGCTTAATTACTTCGTAATATCTTGGACCATGATATTGAGAATCTGTAAGCATCCATGCCTATCCCCTTCATAATCTCAACGTCTTCCTGCAGTTTTAACATGGTTAAAAAAAGTTAGCACTGGATCTTCGACTATATATAAATCAATTAATCAAATGCTGTACCATGCACGTGCTGTATAAATGAATCTAAGATGAGTTTTCCTCGTATATTAATTTTTAGATCGAATGTCCAAATTAAATGAGATAACCATAAATTTAAATTTGTCATGCAATTAATCTACGTACCTTGTATCTATTGTGATGATCAACCGCCACATCTCCATTACTGCGGTCTTTTATCTTCTCTGTCATTTTACAGTGAAACTTTTGTTTAAAGTACGTACGCAAGGAATATATAAATTTTTCATGCACCATTCTTAGCCCATTTTCATTAAATATTAATTATCCATGTGTGTGCAGGTAGCATGCATGCATGCCAATTCTATATATATGTACAGAGTTTTGTTGATATTGGCAATTATGGATGCTATATATGTTAGAGCAACTCTAAAGAGAGTTTGCATTTTGGGATGCCAAATCACCTATTTACAATCTTGAACAGTGTTTTGGCACTCCTAAATTATAAATCTGCTTCAATGGCAGGTGCTAAAATGGGGTGGCATTTTAATATTTTTTATTAAAAAATATAATTAAACTTAACGGTTATATTTGAATGGGTATAGTTTTTATAACGATCGCAATTTAACAGATATATTTTTATAGTCAAAATTATAAATTTTAACTTTAAATTTCAAATTTTAAATCGGTGTTGTTCATAAGCAAATTAGTGAAAGTACCGTCAAATTATGAATCGATCTTAAAAAAAAATTATAATCAATTTAAAGAATGAGCATAAAATAATCAATTAAAAAATAAATAAAATTAACCTTAATTAAAAAAATAATTTAATATTAAATCATATTAGAAAATTCAAATTAAATTACAAAAATGAATTTAATTAAAAAATCAATTTAAACTTTAAATAACAATTAACTAAAATAGAAAAAAGTTCTTTAATTATAAAAATTAGTTAAATAAATAAAATCACCCTAAATTAATCAAAAACTTATAAATAAATAAATAAATAAACTAAAATTAAAAAATTCAATTTAAATTACAAAAATTATTTGATTTAAAAAATCAATTAAATTTTAACAATTAACTAAAATAAAAAATTTATTTTAAATTAAAATCAATTATATATATATATATATATAAACATTTTGTGGCTTTGGTAAAGTTACTGAGTCCCTTCCCCGATCTTCCTTCCCCTTCCCCTTCTTGACTGCGGCTCCCTCCCTTTCCCTTTCTCCCTCTGCGGCTCCCTCCCCTTCCCTCTCTTTGCGCCTCCTTCCCCTCTTTCTGCACCGTGCCCTCTGCCGCTGCGCGCCTCCCTCAGCCGCGCGCTCCCTCCACCGCAAGCCTTCATCCGCAGCTCCTCTTCCTTTCTCTCCACCACCACTGGCAGCGCGGCGACACCCCTCCTGGCTTTGGTAAGTTTTCTCTTCACAAATCTTTGTATTTATAAAATTTATTGGTTGAAATATAGCTGTTGGAATGGTGCCGTTTGAATAGTAGAAATGGAAATGGCCGAACGGTTCATTTGGCACCTCTCCATTTTCTCTCTCCAAAGTTTGTATAAATGCCACCTCAAGAACATATATGGCATTTTACAACCTTGGATGCCACTCCCGTTGGAGTGGAAATTTTCAAATTTGAGATGTCATTTCGACAGTTATGGGGTTGGCACCCCAAATTCAACTCTCCCTTGTAGTTGCTCTTACAATTTCAACTTAATTCACATAATTATTAATTTTCAAGAAAAAGAAAACAAGAGCACTAGGCTTTTAGAGATAATATTATAAGACTCCAAAAAAAAAAAGAACAATCTTCATAAAAGTGTGATATGTTCAAACATATTCTATTTGATAGGTTTAATTATGTCAACATTAATCAACTAATAGGTTTAATTATGTCAACATTAATCAACTAATTAACAATTGTTTAAATCTAAATTATTTAAGTTTCAAGGTAATGAAACATAATCAGATTAAATTTTAAATTATGTTTCACACGTTGGCAGCCATAACTATACCATTAATTATTTGTGTCTTTCGTCCGTTTGATTTTAAAACTAAATAATACAACCCGTGTATTGAAAATAAAAATAAAAATAATATTTTCTCAATTGTCAAAATAGCTTTTTATCTTTTGTTTGAGATCAAAATAGCTGCCATAAAAAATTTAACACAACCAGCTTTGATTACCATACACACACACACACACACACACACACACGATAGTGTGTTAAATAAAGGGTGCTGGGGTGCATAGAACCAGATTGTATGCTATCCTGCACCCTAATTTGGAAAAAGAAGAAGCCATTAAAAGATGATAAGTAAAAATAAGGAAAGATTTATATCAATAGGAAGATCCACTGAGCAAATTTGAGAGAGAGAAACCTGGATACTTGTGGGTGAACGTATCCCATATATGTTGCCCACGTAGATTTGCTGCACCTTCATACTGAAAAAATATAAAATAATTACATATCCATATATATCTTAATGGATTGTAAAACTTAACAGACACAGAATTTCTGTACAAAATCTCTATGCATATATATATGAAAACTGTACTTGATATGCAGATGCTGCACTCCCAAAGACAAAACCCGGGGGAAAATCACTACGTTTGAAAGGAGGAGGACTGCCTGGACTTGAGATGAGGTTGGCTTTCCGATTTGCCATTGCTGAGTTTTTGCTATGCTCTTAATTAGCTAGATGCATGGTGGATATTTATATAAGCTTGCTAAGGGATCGATGAGGACCACAGGATCGATCGTGGTGTGTGAATCTGATGCAAAACAGCTGTACTACGTGAATCTTATTCTCAATCCGGCCCCACACTTGCATGCGAACCTGATGCTGAATATCTCTTCTTATCCTGCGTTTTCCATAACAACGGCTTTAGAATTCTAATGCATATACATTTGAATCCAACCAGAATTTCTGAATGGCCCCCCGAATGAGATGAGATGCTCAACCAGCCCAGCTATGGATCTTATCCTCCCGATCGATTGCTCTCTTCCCTTGGGTCTAGTGCTAAAAGAGGAATGACACTTTTTTTTTTCTTTTCCTTTTTTGCAGATGAGATGAATTTTCTGACCCAAATGAAAGAGAGCGATTGATTACTTTCACATCTGCTCTTTTTAAAAAAATTATCTTTTTAATCAATGACTCCCATCAGTTGGGTATAGAGGTTTAAATAACAAAACATCATCCTTTATCTTATGGGCATCATAAAGCTACTTAATTTTTGTTCTTTTATAAATTATTGGTGGATAGATGCCTTATCTTTCATATTTGATTCGCTTTTGATGCAGCTAATTTTGGCTCGTCATGGAACTGTCCGTCACCGTGTGCCTGAAAAGAAATGATACGTGAAAAGCCACCGGGAAAGGTTCCGGTGGTAACCTTCTCCGATGGTTAAATTAGTATCCTTTTATGTGATCAAAGGTTTGGCCCTTTCATCAGAAAATATTTTAGATGCAGATCCTTTTTCATACCTTCTTCATGGAAGTTATAGCATGGAGAGGCGGTTTGGTTTTTCTGACAAGCGGTGGACGTCCTGTTCATCTTAGCTTTTAAAGTTGTACGGCTCCTTTTACACGTGTACCTGTAGAACTGATTGTCAAACCTGTATCTCTTTTTGGCAGGGTTAGGGCTCACCGCCTGTCAGGCTATATTACTGTAATGATGAGACTTTCGTCATTCTTCGTCATTCTTTTTCGTCTTTTCTTTACTCCATCGTTCCGAGGTCGGTATACCGAGGTACACCTCGGTATATACTTTCCGATCTAAGTTATAAATCAAATTATCTTTACAGCATATGTTTAAGTTTGATTAATCAGACGTTTTGTGACGTATCAGTTACTCCCCCCTGAAGCCTTAGTTCTGTAACACGTACAAAACTCTGGTTTTAGGGTTTTTTTGTAATGGGTGATGTGTACCACCGTTTATATCATATTTCGAGGGGTCTGTAGCCGCCAGGCATAATTACAGCGCATATTGCGGCTTTGGTAACTGGAGTAATTAATGACATGGCCGTCATTCACTTTTAATGGGTTTATTTCGAGATTTGAACGGATGTTTGCTTTGTTTAACGTGAAACATTAATAACAAATCTTTTTATAAATAATGGAATTAATGTAGTTTTTGGATCCGTTTTTGATTTTAAATATTTTTCTCGATCTGGAGTGGGATTTTGAGTTACGAGTGCGATTTCAAGTTTGTGCTTCGCTAAAACGTGTTTTCCTTCTGTACCTGGTAAATTTCTTGCTCTTCCTCTTTTTCTTTCTCCTTTTTATTCTTCTTCTTCTCGATTCTGTTTTTCTTTTTATTCTACCTCTTCTTGTTTCTATCCGTCGATCATGTCTGACCCAAATAGAGAAGAGGTTAGAGTCGAACCAGGGACCTTCGATGAGGGAGGTCCTTCTCAAACTTTTATGGCCGTGTCTTCCTCTTTCTCTATTAATATTATAGATTCTGGTGACGGAGAGGTTAATGTATCCACTAGAGAGGAGGGATCGAGTGCCATAATGAAAGGCATGTTAAAATTAATTATGAAAAAATTTAGCTTCCCAAAAAATATAACCTGTAGGGTCCCAAAACCAACAGACCGTCCCTCTGATATAAAAAGCGGGGAAATCTGTGCTTATCTCGAATGGTTCGAGATGGGTGTTCGTTTTCCTTTCCACCCTCTTTTTATAGAGTTTTTTACTTGGTACAATATTTGCCCTGCCGAGCTTAATGTAAATAGCTGGAGGCAACTTTTAGCGTTTTTAGTTTTAGGTCACCTGAATAGGGTTCATATTGACCTAGATCTAATTCGGAGTCAGATGGAACTAAAACATCTGACTGCTGAGGGCCTTTATTATACTTGCTTCGATCAGAGGTATAGACCTCTGAATTCAGTACCATCCTCCAACAAAACGTGGAAAAAATGGTATTTCTTTGTTGGAGGAGGTTGGGAGCGAGAAGATTACGAAGGTCAAATGAGCCTTTTCCCTCGGCATTCCGGCCCTAAGGGTGAGTATTGAGAGGATTCATAGGTTGTGAGTTCAGTATGTTTGAATATAACTGAAACAACTAACAGTTTAACTATATGTTCTTTGTTGCAGACGGAAGGAAGTGGAAGAAAGTAGAGTTTACTCCCGAGATTGAGGAGCGATACCGACGTCTGCTACAACCAGTTCTTCGACTGCACTATTTGATTCTCTCTCCAAAGAACTTGATGGACGCTGGGTTGACTAAGGAGGAGGCTGCGGCTATAAAAAAGAGCCTTCTGTCGGCATGCGGCCTTCCGTCTAAGAAGGCAAAGGCTGGGGATCCACCTACGGCCCCAGTAACTCAGCCAGCAAAGAAGAAGAGGAGGCTGATCTCCCGAGCTAAGCGGGAGACTTCCCGTCCTTCTGCTTCAAGCCCTGAGGAGGTCATGCAACCGGAGGAGGATACTGGTGCCGATGTCAGGCCGACGACCGAGCCTTCACCGATTAAAGAGGTCCCAACATCTACCGAGGTTCCTGAGCCTACCGAGATGAGGGAAGCGAGGAATAAGGCCCCAGTTCAACAGACGGAAAAGTCAGAGAGAGTCAGTGCGACCCTGCTTCACCCTTCTGAGGCCTCGTCGGGTACTGAGGCGATAAAATGGGCATTAAAGGCGGCCCTCCCACCAGGGTTACCAGACCAAAGCACGAGACGTACTTTGGGTGATCTGATGCTGGGTTACACCAGGGTAAGTTTTTTTTTTAATCATTTTCTTCATGTCGGTAGGGTCTTCGGGCGGTGGGTATCTTAATGGATCGCGATGAGCAACTTCAGCAAATTGGTGGCCTTAAAGAAGAACTTAAAGTAGCTCGGTCCGAGCTCACTACTACTCAGTCAGAGCTGAAGGCCACCAAAACGGTACTGTCAATGGCTCAGGTCGACCTAAAGACGGCCCAAGGATCTCTGAAGTCTACAAAGTCTGAACTTGAGACCTTCCGAGCCAAACTAAAATCCTCCGAAGCGGAATGTGTGGAACTCAAAAAAGAGCTTAAGTTAGCAAAGAATGCTACAGAGTCCCTGATAACTCAGAGGACCAAGTTGTCTGAAAGTGTAGCAGAACTAAAAGAAAAACTTCAAGTAGCTGAGACTACCGGACTGAAAAAGATTGAAGAAGCGAAGGTGGCCACAAAAGAGGCTACCAAAGCAAGCATGATGGGGCTCCTAACATCTATGGGCAAGGAGCTGTCAGAGGCTGGTTATCAATCCTGTATTAAAAGGATTCGGATCTTGTACCCAGATCTGGATATCTCTAGATTGGATGAGGTGGAGGTAGTTGACTCTCAACCGACTTCTCCCGAAGTACCAGCCCCTGAGGAAGTATTAGAAGGCGTTGTGCCTTTATCTGCTGTACCACCAAAAAAGGCATAGTAGATTGGTCGATAGATGTAGATGTTTTGTTTTTATTACTTGGTTTGTACTTTGCATATTTTAATGAAATGAAATTCAACAGTTTCATATGTGACTTTCATTTTGTTTCACTTAAGTTCTGAAGGCCTTTGATACGTTATACTGAAGTGGTGTGTTTTAATAAGCAAATAATAATTAATTTATTTTTGTTTGGATATAACTCGAAGAACATGAATCAAGATATGATGAATTTATTTTCATTTCTCACAAGTATTTGAATCTAACCTGGTTTTCATCCGAAATGGACCAAGTCAGTAAGGGTCTTTATGCTTTTCTGAGATCAGGTCGGTAGACCAGTATCTTTACTTGTAGTCATACCCATAGTTCGTAGCTAGTAGAGGCCTTTCGTGGAGCCATACCTATAACACGTATGCTAGTAGAGGCTTTGCTGAGCTAGAGATCAGGTCTGTAGACCAGTCTCTTTTCTTGGAGCCATACCTACAGCACTTATGCTTGTAGGGGCCTTGATGATTTCAAGATCAGGTCGGTAGACCTGTATCTTTTCTAGGAGCCATACCTACAGCGCTTAGGCTTGTAGGGGCCTTGATGACTTTGAGATAAGGTCGGTAGACCTGTATCTTTTCTTGGAGCCATACCTACAGCACTTATGCTTGTAGGGGCCTTGAGATAGAACAAGTTGGTAGCCCTTTTGTGCTGATAAGATATATCACCTGAAAGGTAGAAATAATTTTATTGGTAGTATTGTCTCAGGTGCTCGATGTTCCATGGTCTAGGAATCGATTTTCCCCCCATATCTTCCAACCAGTAGGTTGTAGGCCTGTTAATCTTCACAACTCGGTAAGGTCCTTCCCAGTTTGGGGATAACTTTCCCATTGTAGGCTCCTTGGTATTAGGGAAGATTCTTCGCAGAACCAAATCACCTAAGTTAAAGGTTTTACCTTTCACCCTCTGATTAAAACTTTTGGCCATCCTTTGCTGACTTGCTTCCATTTGAATTGAAGCCTGTTCTCTTTTGCCTTCTAACAAGTCGAGGTTCTCGGTTAACTGAAGATGATTAATGTCTTGATCGAAAGTTTCCATTCTCAACGTGGGCATACCGATTTCAACAGGAATGACCGCCTCGGTACCATATGTAAGTGAGAATGGCGTTTCCTGAGTGGAGATTCTCCTTGTTGTTCGATAAGCCCAAAGTACACCGGGAAGCTCTTCGACCCATTTTCCTTTTGCTCGTTCTAACCTCTTTCTGATACCAGTTAAGATAGTTCGATTAGTTACCTCTGCCTGTCCATTCGCCTGTGGATGTCCTGGTAAGGAAAAATGATGACTGATATGTAGATCGTCGCAGAATTTTCGAAATACTTTTCCTGTAAACTGGGTGCCATTATCTGATATAATAGTTCATGGCACTCCAAACCTGCAAATGATATTTCTCCATGTGAAATTCTTAACATCCACCTCGGTAATGTGAGTTCCGCCCATTTGGAGAAATAATCAATAGCGATCAGCAAAAATCTCTTGTTTTGAGGAGCCTTTGGCAAAGGTCCTACTATATCCATCCCCCATTGGGAAAAAGGCCAGGGCTTGTAATGGGTGTAAGCTTCTGCTGTGGTAAGTGCTGATACGAAGCGAAACGCTGGCATTTGTCGCATTTCTTTACATATTCTCTGGCTTGATTTAGCATACCAGGCCAGTAATAACCATGGGTTAATGCTCGATGGGAGATGGTCCTACCACAATTATGATTGCCGCATATCCCTTCATGGATCTCGGCTAGCACATATTCTGACTCTTATGGAGATAGACACCTCAGCAAGGGTTGGGTGTACGACCGTCGATAGAGTTGCTCATTTATCATTAAGTACCGAGCTGACCTGATTCGTAATTTTTGGGCTTTATTTCTGTCATCAGGTAGCTGCCCTTCTTTCAAATATCTGATGATTGGAGCCCTCCAATCCCGAGACTGTTCCGAGATGTGGACATGCTGAATATTGTCTATACTGGGGTGATCTCGGGAGGAGATAGATAACTCTGAATCTCCTGTGGTACAGAGGTGAGAGGCCATATTTGCTAAGGCATCCGCTCTCGTATTTTGTCTTCTCTCTATTTTGTGAATACAGAAAGTGACAAATGATTGCTTTAGAGAGTTTACCATGTCAGCATATTTGATCATTCTTTCATCTTTTACTGCGAATTCGCCCAGAACTTGGCCCACGACTAATTGTGAATCAGAGAAGGCTTCAAGGTCACGAGCCTCCTGTTCTATGGCTAGTTGCATGCCAAGGATTAAGGCTTCGTATTCAGCTTCATTGTTCGAAGCTCTGAAACCCAAGGTAACTGCCTTTTCTGAGGATACCATCAGGGGATAGGAGGACAAGACCAACCCCAGACCTCTTATCAGTAGAAGAACCATCCACATATAGTTGCCATATGGCCAAAGTTGGTTTAGCATCTATTTTTTGTTTCAGCGCTGGGGTGAATTCGGCAATAAAATCTGCCAAAGCCTGAGCTTTAATGGCCATCCGAGGTGTGTATGTGATGTCAAATTCTCCCAATTCTATTGACCATTTCACAAGCCGACCTGAAGTTTCAGGTTTATGTAATATGGCTTTTAAGGGGTACGAGGTTGGCACTATAATTGAATGAGATTGAAAATAAGGCCTGAGTTTTCTGGCGGATATAATGAGTGCGAAGGCTAGCTTCTCTACCTCGGGATACCTTCTTTCTGACCCAAGAAGTGCTTTACTTACGTAGAATATGGGTTTTTGGATCCCTTCCTCTTCTCTGAGTAACGCCGAGCTTACGGCATTCTCAGATACCGCGAGATATAAGAAAAGTTTCTCTCCTTTCATTGGCGTAGATAGCAGCTCTGGAGATGCCATATATTGTTTAAGTTCCCTAAATGCTTCGTCGCATTCAGAGGTCCATTCCAAGACCTTATTCCCCCGTAGAGCTTTGAAGAACGGAAGACAACGGTCCGTGGATCTTGATATGAAGTGATTCAATGCCGCAATCCGACCATTTAATGCCTGTATATCCTTCCTAGACTTCGGAGGTTCAAGTTGGGCCAGAGCTTTTATTTGGGATGGATCAGCTTCAATTCCTCGCTATGAGACAAGAAAACCTAGAAACTTTCCACGGCTGACCCCAAAGGTACATTTGGAGGGATTCAACTTCATCTTGTGCATGTTGAGGATCTCAAATGTCTGTTTCAAGTGTTCAACGTGGTCCTTCTTCTGCTGACTCTTGACCAGCATGTCATCGATATATACCTCCATCGTATCACCGAGCAGAGGTGCGAACATTTTATTGACCAAACGTTGATATGTGTCTCCGGCGTTTTTGAGGCCGAAAGGCATCACTTTATAACAGTATAAACCTCGTTCAGAGATGAAGGAGGTCTTTTCTTGGTCGGGAGGATACATTTGAATCTGGTTGTATCCTGAGTATGCATCCATGAAGCTCATCAGTTCATAACCAGCAGTTGCGTCCACGAGTTGATCAATTCTCGGGATAGGGAAGCTGTCTTTAGGGCAGGCTTTGTTAAGGTTGGTATAGTCAACGCATACTCGCCATTTCCCATTTTTCTTTTTAACCAAGATGGTGTTTGCAAGCCATTTTGGGTAAAACACCTCCCTGATTAGCTTCGCATCCAGTAACCGCTGGACTTCTTCATTAATGATTTTATGTCTTTTGGGAGCAAACGTCCGCCTTTTTTGCCGTACGGGGTGGCAATCAGGATTTGTTGTAAGCTTGTGGCAAATACATGATGGATCAATACCTTCCATGTCCTTAGTTTCCCATGCAAAAGTTGACAACTGAGTTTTCAGAAATTCGATTATCGCTTTTTGTTCTGATGGAGGCAAATCAGCTCCCACTTGTAAGTAATGCTCTTCTGCCTCCAGGCCCACCGAAATCTTAAGCGGCTCTTGGATGGGAACCGCCATGCTATCAACACCGCGTGGGCTTAAAGGTTCATCAATCTCGGTAGGACATTCTTTATTTTCACGTTGGTTATAGAAGTCGGAAGTTATGAGCCTCCGAGGTGCCTGTAATTGCTATTGCTGTTTGTTACCTTTGAGTGCAACAACGTGGCATTCCCGAGATGATGATTGGGAACCTCGAATAGTGCAGACTTGATCATTCTGTACATATTTGAGACACTGGTGAAGGATGGAAGTGACAGCCCCTATTTGATGTAACCACGGTCTTCCCATGATTACGTTGTAGGGAGATCGGCAATCCACAATCACATATTCAGATAACACTGTTTTTTGTTCTTCGCCGATCCCAATAGTTGTTGGGAAGTCGATACCGCCCATAGGAGAACTTAGATGTCCATCGAAACCAGCCATTACTGCCGAGGTGTCTTTGAGGTCAGACACGTTCAACTTCATCTTCTGGAAAGGCTTATAAAATAAAATATTCGTGGAACTACCTGTGTCCACTAATACTCTAGATATGTCGAAATTAGCGATACGAAGAGTAATAACTAGTGCATCGGTGTGTGGATAATGTATGCCAGCCAGATCTAGATCAGAAAATTGGATTAGTGGTGAGGGTCTCAACCTTTTCTCCAGATTCATGACCTGAACTGGAATTGGTGCCATCTTTGCTTCTCGCGCATAGCGTTTCCTCGCCCGATTTGAAGTGCCAGAGAGAGAATTAGTGGCATGAAGGAGGAGGATAACATGAGTATTGGCTTGTGATGGCTGATTTGTCCCCAGAGTAGACCCCTGATCTTGTCTCGGTGGCTGAGGCTTAGGCTCTTGCTGAGGTTGTTGGGGTTTCTGAGTCTGATTATTTGGTCCAGACTCTTGTTGAACGAATTCTTTCAGTCGTCCCCTCCGAATTAGCTGCTCGATTTCTTGTTGAAGATGTTGGCATGTTTCCGTAGTATGTCCGTGATCTCGGTGAAATTCACAATACTTACTACGATCTCGGTGGTCTGGATCAGTATATAATGGATCTGGACGCTTGAAATTTTCATGTGTCTTGACCTGATTATAGATCTCAAATATGGAGGTAGTCAAGGGAGGCAATGGCACACTCAGGGGTGCATATGATCTGAAACGTCCCGAGGTTGTCTGATTTTGACCTCGGGATGTTTTCGTCTCAGGACTTCTTTGCCGTTTGCTGGTATTGCCGGCATTCTGCGTTTGTGACTTCCCCTCATTTTGTACTTGTTCTTTGGCAAGACGAATGGATGTTCTGGTGTCTTTCAGGTTAATGTGTTTTCTCGCCCTCTCCATCAATGATGCCATATCGACAGGAGGATTTTTTGTCAACGAATCATGAAAACGTCCTGGCCAGAGTCTAGCATGTAAGGCGGCCACCAAGAAGGCTGCCCCACAATCAGTGATCTCGGTCAGCTCGGCATTAAAGCGAGTGATATAATCCCTGAGGGATTCTCCCTTC
This sequence comes from Nyssa sinensis, assembly GCA_008638375.1. Lineage (NCBI taxonomy): Eukaryota > Viridiplantae > Streptophyta > Magnoliopsida > Cornales > Nyssaceae > Nyssa > Nyssa sinensis. Next base: position 18,279,170 of record CM018042.1, on the reverse strand, counting down.
CGTTGTTTTATGGACAAGAGAAATTCCGGCCCCTTTCTGAGCCGCCTGCAGGTTAGAAAGCGATCAAGGAAGCGCCTGCTGAGCTCGTAAAAGTTAGGGACTGAATTTGGAGGGAGGTTATGGAACCATCGAAGGGTTGCCCCTTTGAGACTCGTCACAAAAGTGCGGCATAGAAATGCGTCAGTGGCGCCATGAAGGGCCATCGTATGCTGATAATTGGAAAGATGATCGCCAGGATCATCTAATCCTTCATACAAGGTGAACTTTGGGACAATGAACTTTCGAGGACGCTCCTCGGCTAATATAGCTGGCGTAAATGGAGTTGTAAATCTTCCGAGAAGCTTTGCTATTTCATTCTGTTGAGGAGGAGGAAGCCCTTCTCGAGCAGGAATTCCTTGTCCCATGGAATCTGCCACCTCTTCTGATCGCGATGGTACTCTGGATGGGCCAGAATGCTGAAATCCTGGTATACCGACCTCTAATCCAGTGGGTTGGGGATTGTTCTGACTGGGGATAGCATGTTCGGACCGTCTTTGAATGGACGCAAGCGCCGGTTGAGGTGGTGGTCCGGATTGCACCAAATTAGCTCCGAAATTTGCGGGGCTAACAACGTGGCCCCTGCTATAAAGAACGTTGTGAGGTTGCACGTTGGGTATGCTCCCTAAAACGTCATGCTGAACTGGAGCCATCCCCTGGAGAGAAAAGGGACGAGCACTAGGACCACCCTCCTCATATTGTCTCCTTTGCGGGGGAGATAATAATGGATATCCGCTTTCAGGAACTCCTGACGGAGGGAGAACCGATGGATTTTGCGTCAACGAAGCCAAGACTTGAGATATGGCAAAGAGCTGAGCCTGCGTTTGATCGGCTTGTTTCTGCATCTGAGCTCGAATTTGATCCAGCTGTTGCTGCACAGGATCAGAAGTTGCAACTTCTTCATCCTGAGCGAGCGGTTGAGTGGATAGTGGTGCAGAGCGACGGTTGGAAGCCATGACTACCAAACACTTTAAACGAAGAAAAGAAGATAGAGAAGAACGCTAAACTTTCCCACAGACGGCGCCAAGCTGATGCAGCTAATTTTGGCTCGTTATGGAACTGTCCGTCACCGTGTGCCTGAAAAGAAATGATACGTGAAAAGCCACCGGGAAAGGTTCCGGTGGTAACTTTCTCCGATGGTTAAATTAGTCTCCTTTTATGTGATCAAAGGTTTGGCCCTTTCATCAGAAAATATTTTAGATGCAGATCCTTTTTCATACCTTCTTCATGGAAGTTATAGCATGGAGAGGCGGTTTGGTTTTTCTGACAAGCGGTGGACGTCCTGTTCATCTTAGCTTTTAAAGTTGTACGGCTCCCTTTACACGTGTACCTATAGAACTGATTGTCAAACCTGTATCTCTTTTTGGCAGGGTTAGGGCTCACCGCCTGTCAGGCTATATTACTGTAATGATGAGACTTTCGTCATTCTTTTCGTCTTTTCTTTACTCCATCGTTCCGAGGTCGGTATACCGAGGTACACCTCGGTATATACTTTCCGATCTAAGTTATAAATCAAATTATCTTTACAGCATATGTTTAAGTTTGATTAATCAGACGTTTTGTGACGTATCAGCTTTCATCGATTTATATAACTTATGGGGGACCCATTCAAAATTTTATTTTAAGAGAGCTAAGTTTTTATCTATATGTTGGATTATAAATTTAAAAATTACAGAAATAAAACTAATTTAATATTGATAATATTTTTTAGGTAATTTAGGATTTTAATTAATTAATTTAATCAACTAATAATCTCATAAAGTTTGCCGATAATCCCAAATTATTTCTCTAATTAATTAGCTCAATTAATAAGGTATGAATCGTGAACTTAAATTGTACAACCAAGTATTCAAATATTTAAATTAAAACTCTTATAAAATATATGCACAAATGCTTAAATAAATCAAAATATGAAGCATAAAAATAAAGTGCACATCCAAAGTAAGAGGAGACACTGATCTTACATAGAAAATTCTCATGGGAAATAAAACTCACTATTGCAAGAGAACAAATTCACTAAGAAAATAAATACTTAAAAGTAACAACAGACCACGGGTTACTAACTTGCTACATTGCCTTCACATAGTCCTTTACGTAATATCCTTATCTACTCACTACGTTTTTTAACCTTACTTTTTACAACAATTGCTTCAACTATGATCGACTGCCTTCAATTCTAGATAATTCATGCGGTAGTACTAGAAGTATCCTAATATTATTCTTAGTAAAAACCTTACAATTACTTTTGTGATGCAGGGACTATATTGAATGTAAACTCTAGAATAGTAAATTTAATCACAAGGATTTAAGAAGTGCTGAAGTACTCTATATAGATGCAAGGTATGTCTTTTAAAATGCAAAACTTGCAATTTCTTGAAAAGAATTTTGATCACTTTATTTATATAAGCTAACCTAAACTTAGTTAGAATCGGATTATGGAAACCAATAGAAATCTCTGAAAGTTGAAACGCACTCAGACAGAAAGGACTCTTAAGCTCCTTTTAAATGGACCTTAACCGTGTTTGAACGATGTATGTTTTGGTTTTGTATGTTTTTTTTCTCTATTTCCAATTTTAACACGAGTTCAAAACCTCTAAGTGTCAAAGAGACATTCGAAACATATATTAAGCATTTTTAAAGTCTATACTTCAAACTAAAAAGTGTCTAACCTATGTAACATTAAATATATGTCTAGTGAAGAATCAAAACACTAAAAGACTAAATGCACACACATCTTACAAATGCACCTCATATGAATGCATGACATGCATGTGTGTTTATTCCTTTCTTGTTATAGATATGGAGTAATATGATGTTATCAATAATGTTCATCTTAAGAAGTACGAAGTTGTAATTCAGTCTAGCCTGATCTTTGATGAAACGATTGAGTAACATGTAACGACAACAAGACTTAATCCAACCTAACAATTATAAACTCAATACAGACTTTTGGAGTGAATTGCCAATACATAAACTTGAAGAGGAAAATTTTACAACTGACTTGACACAAATTCTTCTCACAATCTCTCCCCCTTCGATAATTTCATTACGAAACATAAAAATAAATTTTGCTATAGTGAACTAATTACATTTTGTTAAAACTAAAAATCAACTAAGATAATAATCTACCAAGACTTTTTTCTTTGATAATTGAGAACCGTTACTTAGGTAGAGCCCTTCGGACCTACCGCAGGTGTGTAAACTTGGGGTCCAGTCCCTACACCCCCTAGTAAGGAGAACCATTTGAAAGGGAGTGGATTCTGTAAAGATTTGAAAATTTGGAATAAAATTTTTTTTTGAATGCTATGTGAATGTCCTTAATTCCTAATTTATTTAAATTTTGAAAAAAAAAATAACAAATAAATAAATAAATAAATAAATAAAATGTGACGTAAGACGCGAACGGACACCCAGAGACGGTAAAACAAATAATACTGATATTGAGCCAGCTTTATGCCAACTTTATTGACATTCGTAATTGATATATGAAAAAAAAAAATATGTGTAATAGTATATATGAATAAAATATTAAGTATGGTATAATATATATATATATATATATATATATATATATATATATATATATGGGTGTGTGGTGGAAAATGAATAAAAGAAGAAACAAAAGAAAAGAGAAAGGAGAAAAGAAGAAAAGGGGCGTGCAGGTCTCGGTGAGGGAGAACGACAGAACAGGGGAGGAAGAAAGGGAGAAGAAAAGAGAGAGAAAAAGGAAGGAAAGAAAGAGGGAAAGAGAAACAGACGGGGCTGCGGACGGCGGTGGTCGCGAGGGGGGAGATCTGGTCGACGGCCATCGCGTCTCGCGTGTCCAAGCTCGCGTCGGAGGGCAACGGGGTTCGATCCTGGTGATGTCGTGGGGTTAAACTAGTGGGTATAGAGGTAGCACGCAGCAGCAGATCAGGGGGAAATACAGTGGGTTTGAATGAGATTCAAAAGAAGGAAATGACGTTGAGATTGAAGGACCGATGTGGTGCGGTGAGCTTGAAGTGGATGGGCTGAGTTCAATTGATGATGCCGTGAGTTAAATAGGGACATGATGCTATTGTAAATAAATGGAGAAAAGAGGAAGAGCAGCCAAGAGGGAGAATTGTACACTAGAAGCTACTGGATTTTGTGAAGAAATCTGGAAAAGGAAAAAGGGGAATTGGGAGAGATGGAAGTGCAGTAGCAGCAGCTACGATGGGGGTTCAGTGATGGTGCTGTTAGTGGGATTGTTAGTTTACCAGACAGTAGGGTTGGTGTTTGGAAGAGCTGATTGGTTGCTGTGATAAATTAAAGGGGGAAGCAGTTTGCTGCCAGGGAAAATGGGCGGTTCAGGGAAGCAGTAGTTGTAGCCGTGGCTGCAGCTGTTACAGGGCTAGATTGGTTTAGTTGGGTGTTATTCCAGCAGCAGGAAAATTAGTATAGCCGTGAATGCAATAGGGATTGTTTAGAAGAGATGTAGTTGCCGTGATGAAGTTGAGGTTGGAGGATTTGATTTTGGAGGAAAGGTCAGGGACAGTGGGGTTAATGTGATAAATTAAGGTGAGAAGCAGCAACATAAGTTATTGGATTTTGTGGAGATGGAGGAGAGACGGAAGCACAGTGGTTGATTGATTTGAATGGGCTGATTCAACAGAAGCTTGGGGACTGAACTTAATGGGTAGATGGAAGCGGCTGGAGTCTTGGACGTAAGGAGTAGCTCTTGGCTGCTAGCGTTTGGAGTAGAGCAAAGATTGAGAGACTACAGTTTAAGTTTTCTCAATTTCTTCTCTACCGACCCGATCAATCTGAAATCAGGTATGGGTCTTATTCTTTTGAAATTAAAATCTCTAATAGAATTAAGTCATAATAGTGTGCGACTGCTCGGAAAAACTAGAAAACGGTGTGAATTATTTGATTTTGCAACAATAGGAAATATCTGACTGCATCAATCCTTAGAGAAAGAGAGAGATGGAGATGGAGATGAAATGAGTGATTGACTTTGATATATTTGTGGGCATATACTGCCGGTTGTATATATTTATTTAATTTATTTAAATTGTTAAATAAATTAACTTAATTAAGGAAATTAAAGGGAATTAAGACGTAGTCCAAATTAAGTGAATAAATAGTGTTTTATTTATGTCTCGGATCTACTAAGACCAATGGTGAGGTCCGTTTCATGAGACGAGACCCCAAAAATTTAAAAGACCGTAGAGACGTTAAAATAACCAAAATGGCCCCAGGTAAAAAAAAGTAATCGAATGGAATCCGATTAAAATAAACAAATGGTGCATTCTAATTATTCCGAGCATCCCGGATACAATGGTAGAGTCTAATTAAGTAAAAGAGATACCAAACATAAAGAGACATAAAATTTGATGAATAGCATCATTCAAGTAACCAACCGAATGAGTTACATTTTGTGGTTTTAGGAACATCGAAGAGAAAGGCGAGGACTTCCTAAACAGCTACAGTAGGAGGACTAAGTTATTCACCAATTAACTGAACTGAGTAGTGGACACAGCTTTCTAGGGTTGAGACACACCCTAGTCAGGTATGATATTTTGCTAAGTAAGGAATAGAATTAAGTTAGGGATGATTGCCATGTTGACTGAATGAAGCATGTGTTCATTTAATACTAGAAAATCATATAGGGAATACTTGCTTTAGAACATAACCTAAAGTTGATCGATTCGGCACATGTATGCTTTCCTGTTATTCCGTAGAAATATGACTTGTTTTGTATGTTAGTACAGTTGGTGGTCAGCATATATTTTTTGTGAGTTATTTAGATATGGATATGTGATTTGAGTACCTAGTTACGTTGATTTGGCACTGTATTATGTTCATCTGAAAGTGTTTTTATTATTCCAATGTGGTGACTTCTATTATTCGGATATTGTGAATTCTATTATTCAGATGTGGATTTATCATTAAGATGTTGTGACTTTTATTATTCGGATGTTGTGGATTTTATTATTCAGATGTTGTGGCTTTTGTTATTCGGATACTGTGGATTTTATTATTCAGACGTTGTGGCTTTTATTATTCATGTGTTTTGGAAGGTGCGATAGTTTGATGTATTGGTGCATTATGGAGTTATGTATTCTTTGTGACTTAATGAGATTGTGAATCTGTGAATAGAGCAGGTGTTTAATTTGACTGCTCAAGGCATACAGGCTTGTGGAAAAAGTTTTGAGATGTGAATGATATTGTTGCTTTAAATATGTTGCATTATTTAAAGCATACTGCATGTGTTGGCAAGAAATGTTTTATGGAGATTGTGGCATTGCATGGTGGAATCATGACATTTGGCATAGTGTGATTCATTGATGACATAGTGTGAGTGAGCACGAGGTGCTATGCATTATGAGGGTGCAGATCTTGTGGTGAAAAACCCAAAATTTGGCCATTGCATTGGTGCCTGCGACCCAACGGGAGCGATCCGTGAACAGGTGTTGGTTACTCGGGTACCCATCGGGAGCGATCCGTAAACCGAGACATGACATGCATGGTGTTGACATGACATGCATAGAGTGGACATGGATGTGGCATAGAGTTGTGTGAGTGTTTCATATGCATTGTCATGTGGCATAAAGTTGTGTGGGTGGTTCATGTGCATTGTCATTACATTGCATGGACAATTGGATGGCATATGGATTCATTACCATTATGTGGTATTCATGATTTGGAAAACATGTGGATTATTGTTGTTATATTGTATAGATGATGTGGAAGGCATGTGGATTGTTATTATTGCCATGCATAGATGATTTAGAAGGCATATAGAGATAAATGTACACTTGCACATGCCACGCCTTACATTTTGTTCCTTGCATTAGCATTATATCATACCAGCATGTTGGCGCTGACCCATTCATGGGCACAGGTTTCAGGTAAAGCTCCTGGTACGTGGGACTAGAAGAGGTCTTGGAGAAAAGAGAGGAAATGAAATTTAGAAGAGTGTATAGCACTTGGGGTGTATTTTTGTAATGTAGGGGCTTAAGCCCAAACTGTATGTAGGAGATAATTGTGGAGTGTGTTTTATATGTATGTATGTTAAAGGAAAAGAATGCGTGTTTAATTTTCATGAATTGTAGCCATCGAGTAAGGATGGATTGTGATGTGTTTGTATATATGTAATGTATTGTGATTATTAGGGGGAAAAAGGCCCGAAAAACAGAGGAGGTTCTGTCGAAATTTTATGAAAATTAAAGAACTCTTATCAAAATTGTCGTAAATTAGTAAATCAAATTAATTACCTTTCATTTTATTTACTTTCTGTTCGTCAGTCACACCTCGGGTTTCGGTCAGAAATTCGGGGCGTGACAGATTCGAAACCTCGTTGGCCGTGTGGATAGTACACCCACCAACAAAGACTTAAAATCTATAATCGAAAATATTTGTTATTTGCACAACACAACTAAAAAAATATACTATGGCTAGAATTTATGTTATGATAATAAATAAATACTCAAGAGAAGGAAATAAATATAATCTCCTTTTCTTTAAAATAATACTCCCCTCAATTAAAACAAATTGAATAAAAAAATTTATAATAATTCATGCTTTTCATTATAAAATGGAAAAGGTAAGCATATAAATAGATAGAGAGTTAATACTTAGTCATACTAAAGCATGTGTCAAAAATGCTAGATGTAATGTAAACCACTAAACCAAGATAATAATATATGAAGCAATAAATATAGAAATTAAACTAAGTTTTTATATATACATCATAAAAAATATAAGGTTGTAGAAACAATCAAGATAATGAAATGACTACCAAGCTATTTAATCCAAGCAAAACCTAAGACAATTACCGAGATCTATCCTAAGAGTGAGTCTGTTTAGTAAAGTCATCTCCATCATTATCATTATCATCATCATTAGCGTCATCCGATCCATAACCCACCGCACTTGTGTCAGCATCCCCATATGGATCATAAAATGGGCTCTCGGGATCATATTGTGTAACTTGGAATAATCCATCAATCTGATCTTGGATATTATGAAGTCGATTACCAAAGCAGGGAAGCATCTATCCATGTACTGACACAAGGACATCATTTTAGTGAGTGATTGTGAAAATCTAGTCTTCATAGTCCACTGTCGAATTGGAGGGACCTGATGTTGATGGTATAATTGATGCAGAGGGACCAGTCTCAATAGTAGCACTAGTCATAGGTCGAGGAGGAGACAACTACTTGTCCTCCCTATCATGTTTGTGTAGCCGACATTGATTATGTGCAATTATGGTGTCAATGAGGGAGGTTGTCACACCTTGACCCAGATTAGGCTATAATCATGTGATTAATTTATCTTATGAAAAATTAAATGGTAATTAAACCACATCATGGAATTCTTGACTAACTAGTTAAATAGTCAAGAGACCAAATTAGTAAAATATTATAAATTTTAATTCATATATGGTACTTTATAGAAGAATATACATGTAATGTGTATAAATAAATATATAATAAAATTAGAAATATACACAAATACACACATATATGTAGCAAGTTGAAATCCACATATATAAATACTTGTAGGAATACATACAAGCAAATTTATATATATATATATATATATACACACATGTAATGGAAATAAATAAATACAAGTATACAAATACATATAGTATGCAATTACACGAGTATGTACATAGAGAAGGCTGGAGAACTCTGAAATTCTCCACTAGAGGGGACAACTAGACCTTAGGCCGTGTATAGGGTTACAAAGGATTGGCTTAGGGTGAGACAAGTGACATGCTTTTAGAGGAAAATTCTCTATAAAAGCTGAGGGGCTTAGGGGTTGTAAACTTTCTGTTGCATTCTAGAAATGAGAGAGAGAGAGAGAGAGAGAGAGAGAGAGAGAGAGAGAGAGAGAGAGAGAAAGAGGAAAGAGAGAGAATTTGTGCAAGGAAGGGTAGGAACAGACGAAGGGATGAAGAGAAAAAAGATAGAGAGAAAGGAAGTAAATTTGGGAAAATCAAACCACCAGAGGTTAGAATCGATTCCTTTTCATTTATTTCAGTTCATGTCTAAATTACAAGCACAATAAGACCCTTTAACATGTCTATATAAGCCTAAAATGGCGGGTTCAAGCTTGAACTACCATTATTAAAGCTTAAAGAAGTTACCCAGAAATGAACTGAAACAAAACTTAACTTTGAGTGTTGGGTCTTGATCTACACAAGAAATAATACACAAAGCTCACGAGACCTGACTTTAAAGCTCAAGTTTGAACCCTAGAACACACAGTTTTCAATTAGTCATTAATGGCGAACCTCTGAAATTGGACTAAAACCCTGGGTTTATGAACGAAAAATGAAACCCTGGAGCTCAAGGAACTCAACTCAACAAACTTCGTTGAAAATGACTTTAAAACGGCCTTGAACTAGACATTTAATAATAACGCCCATGTGAGTGGGAACAAAGCTTTTTAGCTCTATTCAAACCCTAAAACCAACGCTAAAGTGTTCCTCAAACATGTAAAAATTCAATGGTATATAAAGGACCTTGAAAACATGGCTGAATATGCATGAAATAACGCGTGAAGAAATTAAAGTTTTTAATGTTACCGTGATAGTCTAGTTGGGGACAATGACCTCGTTGAGTCAACTTGTGAGTTGGCTTAGCCAATTTAATAGAGTAGAAGCGAGTTGATCCGAGTGATTGGGTTGACTCAGCCATCTATCAACACGGGATAAAATGGAAATTTAAATTAGATGATCTTATTTGTGTCGCTTTGAATGTTAGATTTTAAAACCCTTTTCGCTTGTTTGGCTCCAAGCATAGTAAATTAGAATTAGAATTTTTTCATCTTTGAATTAAATAAGAGCATGAAATTGAGAATAAAGTTGTTTGGCGGCCGAATTAAATGATCTAAATTGAAATTGGAATAAGCTAGACATAGATAAGGACCTAATTGAGGATAATGGGATATTTGTTAAACAAACTAATGTTTTTTTGACATTCTAGACCCAATGGTGGGCTCCGTTTGGGCAAATCAAATTTTCAAATACATAAACTAATAAACTGGACTGATTTTTAAAAAGTCTTAAAAGGCTAAATAAAACTAGCAATTGAACTCCGATGAGCGTGAGGGTACTTAGCTTAAGATTTTTTGATGTTCCAGACTCAACAGTAAGGTCTGTTTCATCAAATAAGTTGTTAAAAATACTAATATGCAAAAGTGCCCATTTTTAAGGTACTTTTAAGGGTAAAATGAGCTACTATAAAAGTATAAAAGAATGAGTAAAGACCTAACTTGACTACCATAAGTCCCTAAACCCAAAATTATAACACATAGGACTAAATGTCAAGTGATTTATTAGTCAAACGCAATAAGGCTTTAAGTTGATAAATTAAACTGAGTAATGTTCCCTAATTTTAGGATCAACAAAAGGTAAGGAGAAAAAAGCCATTGAGAAAGAGAAATCATGTGATGGTAAGTAAACCCGAACTCTAAAATGTGGTAGTCTCTTGATTGAATTGTGATCATATTCTCAAAAGTTGCCAACTCTCATCCTTCAGTATTGATGACTGTGCAAAAGTGCACTTTAAATATATTATTATTAGATTAAAATGCTAAAAAGTGTCCCTATTATTAGAGCATAATATTTAATATTCTTAATTTCTTTATATTTAGTTTTTTGGACATATTTTCTATTTAAGTGAGCTGATTAATATAATTATTGAATTAGGAAAGCATTGAAGGTAAAAGAAGAGATATGGAGTATATTGTGCAATTTTCAGCTTTTAGGCAGATTCAATCTATGGAGCTTCAATTGAGATTGGGATGGCGTTAGAGTTTCAGAATGAGAAAGTGGTCTTTATGAAGTTTTTAGAGCACGTCTTACGATTTTCAGAAAGGCCTGGTTTGTAAAAATCCGAATTCGTTTGGGTCTCCAAACTATTTTACTATGGTTGATTGCACATACTATAACCATTTGTTGAGGATACGACAATCTTGATGACTCTTTTTATTGTGGATGTTGGCAAATTATGGAAATATTTCTTGTTGTGGACAATTGTGACCTTGTGCGAATATATACACCTTGTGGAATTTATGTTTGATGATAACTTTATTTGTGTGCATTCACGATTGTGTCCATTCAGGATTGTGTCTGTCACAATGAGCATCACGACTCTATAGATGTTGATGGCCTTTGGGTCGATGTCTGGGAATGATACCTAACATGTAGTCCTGATGTGGACATATTTATATGTTGATAAAAGCTCTTGGTACCATTTAGAGGAACCCGATGATTAAGAGATGGTGCACTTGAATGAGTGTTGTTTGGGGGTAAACGGGCCTTATTTGTTGATGGCATTTAATAGACTCATATTCCTCTAGATTTGATTCTATACTTTGATTGTTGATAATTATTGTGCCTGGAGCTTGGGTTGCTTATTTATTGATGATATCCCTTGGATGAGAAATATGCTTCTGAAGCTTATCAGTGTATTTGCTTTGAGTTCTATTTACTTGGAAACTATTCTATATCTTGTTATCTTTCTATTTATTAGCCCCTATGTGAACCTATCTACTGTTGGGAACTTAATCAACTTGACTCATTGGTCCAAATATCAATATTGAACTCATGATATATCCTTTTTCCTTAACCGGTTCCTAACCCATGGTAGAGTGAGAGGTTTACTTGCTGAGCTAGTTCATTCTAGATTTTATCTTTTATTTTTCAAAAGAAGTTGAGCTGGAAGAATAGTAGAGCGTGTTCAGGCTAGAGATGCGATATTTTCTCATAGACACTCCTTTTGTATGTAATAGATATTCTCAGTTTATTTTGTTTTAGTGGACTAAGAATATTGTAATTATCTCCCACGAGTCTAGATTCTGGGGTTGATGTATTTTTTATGGTGATGGCTTGTAAGTATAAACAATGCTACACAATATTATGAGTACCTGGAGTTGTGCTCAGTCAGAACGTGCTTTTGATGCTTTTATTGGGTTGGGTGGAACTGAGTTGATTGGACCTATGGGTCAAAGTCCACGAGGCTATTCACTAGTTCGGGTGAGGCTAGACCCGGGCACAGGGTGCTGGCAGACCAACAAACCCTTCCTTTGAAACCTTAGGTGTGGAAACAGGTGACAGTCCATAAAAGACATATGGTGTTGTATACGCAATGACAGAGGTTATGCCGGGGCCCTAACAGTTATATGCATCAAAAAGTTTATTGATATCATATCTCTTATTGAATCCATAGAATGATCATATGTTGAACCTTATCCATTGGTTTACGATTGATCAATTACCCATTGATTGTGGTAGTATAACTATTGTTTGATATTGGATCTAAGGGTTGTTTCTATTGTTCACACTCTATCCTATTGGCTATTATAGCATTCTATCTTATGATTGGCTATTGCAGCATTCTATTTTATGACTGGCTATTATGTTATCATATCCTTGTTATCTTGGATTATGTTCTTTTTATATTGACCCTGACCCATAGTAGAGCGAAGAAAATTTACTTACTGAGCTAAGTTAGTTCATTCAGACTTATTTATTTATTTCAGGAAAGGATGTTGTAAGTAAACAATAGGAGCTTGCAAGCGATAGAAGGCATTTTGAGAAATGTAATAGGAAAAGATCAGTACAGTCATAGCTCTCCTATGTATTCACCACCTAGGGTGATGTATATGTTGGTTCTCCTTTTTGATATATAGAACCTTATTATGACTTTCGTTGTTTAACTGTTAATTTATTTCATTACACATTGTTATTATAGATATAGTCAAAAGAAAAAATAGGGAAGGCCATAGGGTCGGCCCACGATCCCTAGTCTGTATAAGGTAGGTTTCGGGTCGTAATAGAATGTTATCAGAGCTGAGCTTTAGGTTCTAGTGATTCATGGGAGATTAGGACTAGAGTACTAAGACTATTTGGTCTAAAAGGTCAATTTAAAGATAACACCTAACCACTATGTTAGACTCTTACGTAAATGCTAACCACTATGGTTAAACTTGGTTAGATTCGATTAGACTCGGTTAGAATATGTTAGACTTGTAAATGCTGACCACTATGTCATAAGAGTTAGACTCTTATGTAAATGTTGACCCTTTCACCTTTTACAAGAAATAGTAAACACCGGGAGATGATCAATCTACTACATTGGTAGTCGCAGATACCCTTCTAGTTTGTTCGTAACCTGCTCATATTCCATTTGATACTAGCTTTACACTACTAGCTCTACACATTTATTTATACCCCACACATTTTCTGCTAAGAACATAGAAACTGAATCCCTAGGTTATTCATTGACTATTTCCATTTCATCGGGAAAATCATTATTGAGGAATGTTAGACATAGAGCATGTGAAATCCAGATTAAGGACACAAGTATCCTCAAAGATCAACTTGAGGAATACAAAATACACTTGAGGTTTATTTGAGGAATATAGAATACACTTGAGGTTTATAAAAAGAGTTGTACGTCATTCTGATGTGACTGAAAAACTTGATTCTCAGCAGAAGTTCTTATAGTTAAATGTGAGCAAGTTCTACAGAACAATTATTTCGTTAGTGAAAATGCTATGGAGAAACCACCAGATTGAGAAACGCCGAGTTTGGGGACCAAACTCTATTAAAGAGGGGAGAATGTAACACCCTGACCCAAAATACCCGAGCAAACTTCTGTGACACCAAAATGTTAGGGTTCATTTTTTGAGAATAAATGAATAATCCGGCCCCGAGTACCTGAGTGTTCAAGTGAATACGCATACGTAGTGAATGAATGCGTACATGATAGTATATGTAGACATATATATATGACAGTGCATATATATAATGTATGTGTGTTTGTTAATATATATATATATATATATTAATATGCATATATATATATATATATATATGTGTAGAGATCCGAAAAATGAGGGTAAATTTTTCGTTTTTGAGGTAGAACACTTTGCATGCATAGTTTATCACGTTTGTCGGTTTTATCGGTAAAGTACCTTTTTACACTGTTTTCACCGAACGACCTATTTAGAGACATATTTAGAGTGTGTCATAGAAGAGTAAAGTGCTTAGAATAATGTGAAGTATCCGCTGTACGAAAATTAACCGAAACGGAAATGGTTTTCGGAATTGGACAAAAAGGGTATTCGGGTGACCCGGGTGGAACGGGTCTAAGCCGACCTCAAATGAAAATGTTTCCTTCTAATAATTTTCATTTAAAATAATTTTATGAACATTGGTTAAAACATAATTTCAATTTGAAGCGTTTAGGAATGAGCTGTAGAGTAACGGGGTTACGGCCTCATTAAGGGCAAAATGGTCATTTGCCCTTGCCCCTTTGATTCCCCCACTATACATACAGCTCATCTAGTCTATCCTTATCACAAATACATTCAGATATTTCAGGGAGCTCGTCCGTATAGAGAGAGGGAGAGAAAAGCCCTAAAATTTCACATTTTCAAGCTGCCGGAACACACATTTCAAGCGGGAATTTGGCCGAACTTCCTTCTGAGAAAGTGTTCAGCTCAACGAGTACTATAGACTCACCAAACAGTTTAGACATCCAAAAAGTACAGCCTTCTCAGTTTAAGAAAAACTGATTTTAGGTATGATGTAGTACTAATCTAGAAATAGATTTAAGTTCCCTTGTGTTTTTAATTAATTTTGAACTGCTGTAAGTGTATAATTAAGGTTAAGAAAGCATCTAGGTGATAGCCTCTTTGAAAAGTTTAGAGTTGGTAGTTTAGGCATATATGTGTTTTGGATGTTTTTGAGTGATTTGTTGCCTTGATTGGTGTTTAATTCATTGATAGAGTTGTATTATTATATTGTGAGCCTATGTACATGTTGACACACCTTGTGACATGTGACATGTGATGGATTATTTAATTGAACCCATAGGGCTTTATCCATTTAATCATTTGAGCCAACTTTAAATTGAATTTATCTTGTTTCAATTTGAAAACTGGCCAACCTTATGAAACTATGTGATAGTTCTTTGAATTTCTGTATATCTTTTTAATCATGGATTCAGTGATAGAAAATCTATGTAATAAACATTTAATGGTGAATGTTGACTATAGGTTCCTTGAGCTAAAGGCTTTTGAAAATTTATAGTTTGTGAGTACTTGTCAGTGTAAATTAAATAATTTAATTAATTAAATTAATTAAATTAAATGTGCCGAAATAACCCGATGTCCGAATGGGACAAGTCATTAATATATTTTGAGATGGATTTTCATACTTTGATATTGATATTGTAGGCTACTGGTAGGCTCCGATGAGTTAGAATAACCTTGGGGGAATAATAGGTTATTAAATTGCATTGCGGTACGGGTGATATGTGAATGATGCCATTGTGATAAATCATTAGGTGATTTCATGGCTGGATTTGAGATTTGTTAGATGGTCAGTAAGTGGGTGAAAGACTTTGAAGTGTCCTTAAAATCATTGAGGAATTTTCTTTATTTATTTTTTTATTGTGTTGAGTTATTGAGATGTGAATTGTGAATGTTAGGAACTCTGAAGGGGAAGGAAAAGGCGACTTGACTTCCTAGACCGACATAGTAGGAGGACTGAGTTGTTCACTGATTAGTTGGACTGCATAGTGGACACAGTTTACTAGGGTTGTGACCAACCCTATCAGGTATGATATTTTGCTAAGTAAGGAATAGGAGTAAGTTTAGGAATGATTTGCATGTTGATTGATTTGTACATGTGTTGATTTGATGATTAGGAAATCACGTAGGATATACTTGCTTGAAGAATCTAGAATTGATAACTTATGCACTCTGATATGTGCTTTGAATTATTTGATGATTTGTCGCTATAGTGAAGATGGATCTTACCTCTGAGTTTGAATTATTATGTTTTGGCTTATATTTGTGTTGATATATCATGTGTTTTGGAAGGTGCGATAATTTGATGTATTGGTGCATTATGGAGTTATGTATTCTTTGTGACTTAATGAGATTGTGAATCTGTGAATAGAGCATGTGTTTAATTTGACTGCGCATGGCATACAGGCTTGTGGAAAAAGTTTTGAGATGTGAATGATATTGTTACTTTAAATATGCTGCATTATTTAAAGCATACTGCACGGGTTGGCAAGAAATGTTCTGTTGAGATTGTGGCATTGCATGGTGGAACCATGGCATTTGGCATAGTGTAATTCATTGATGACATAGTGTGGGTTGAGCACGAGGTGCTGTGCATTATGAGGGTGTAGATCCTGTGGTGAAAAACCCAAAATTGGCCATTGCATTGGTGCCTGCGACCCAACGGGAGCGATCCGTGAACAGGTGTTGGTTACTCGGGTACCCATCGGGAGCGATCCGTAAACCGAGACATGACATGCATGGTGTTGACATGACATGCATAGAGTGGACATGGATGTGGCATAGAGTTGTGTGAGTGTTTCATTTGCATTGTCATGTGGCATAGAGTTGTGTGAGTGTTTCATATGCATTGTCATGTGGCATAGAGTTGTGTGGGTGGTTCATGTGCATTGTCATTACATTGCATGGACAATTGGATGGCATATGGATTCATTACCATTATGTGATATGCATGATTTGGAAAGCATGCGGATTATTGTCGTTATATTGCATAGATGATGTGGAAGGCATGTGGATTGTTATTATTGCCATGCATAGATGATTTAGAAGGCATATAGAGATAAATGTACACTTGCACATGCCACGCCTTACATTTTGTTCCTTGCATTAGCATTGTATCATACCAGCAGTTGAGCTGACCCATTCGTGGGCAACATTTTTCAGATGACACTCCAGGCACCTGAGACTTGAGGAAGTCTCACAGAGTGGAGGAGACCCGAACTTAGAAGGATATTTGGCCCGTGAGGCATGTATTATGATGTACGGGCTTAAGCCCAAAGACATGTATATATATATTGACCGAAGTGAACGTATGTACGCGTGTATCTATTTAATTGTCTTCGGTTGTATAAGTAGGCGATGTATATTTAACTTTGATAAAGTTGTGGCCATCGAGTGAGGATGGATTGTGATGTGTTTGTATATATATGATGTATTGTGATTATCAGGGGGAAAAAGGCTCGAAAAACAAAGGAGGTTCTGCCAAAATTTTTTTAAAACGGGAATGTATGTAGGCTTGTATCTAAATCAGTTAACTTGGTATTTATTTATTTATTCGTCTATTTCTTTTCTTCTTTTGTTTCGTTCAGTCGCGTCCCCGGGTTCGGTCGGGAATTCGGGGCGTGACAATATGTGTGTGTGTATAAATGAGGGTGTATAAGTGTGTGTGTGTGTGTGTAGCAGTATAATTGTGTGCAAGTGAGGTATGTATATATTTAGTATGTGAGGTGTGTGTGTGTGTACGCGTGGTATGTATATATATTTGTACATGTGAGAGTGTGTATATATATATATATATATATACTCTGTGTGTGTGCTGCGTGTCGACAGTGCGTGTGTGTAAATGGGTAAAGTGTGTGGCGGTGAAGGTTGTGCATGTGCATATATGTATATATGTTATATATATACAAAATATCTTGAATAAAGAAACAAAATAAAAATGAAAAAGAAAAAGAAAAAAAAAAGATTTGAATGGGGAGAGAGAAGAAGCGGCGGTGAGAGATATTTTAGTGTGTGTGTGTGTGTGTGTGTGTGTGTGTGTGTGAAAATAGCCTATATATATGCATGCACTGCATGCAGTAGGAAGGAAGAAAAGAAAAGAAACAAAGAGAAGAAGAAGGAATAGAAGTAAAGAGGAAGAAAAGGGAAGAGTTGAGCTAAGTGTTGCAACCAAGAAAGTTAAGTTCTTCCCAATACTTTCAAGGTTTTAGTTTAAATTTATAAAATCTAGATTGTATATACATGCTTTATAGTTTATCAAAGATAGTTTAGAGGAGAAAAATAGGGTCGGATAGACCTAAGAAATCCAGAAAACCATGAAAACTGCCATTGGAGGACCTTAAACTATAGGTTTGAACCAAAGGCAACCAAATGAGTTTTGATGATTAGGGATTTAAACTAGATGCTATAAGGGTTCTAAAAACCCTAGCTCGTGATCAAAACACCCAAGAAAAAGCCCCCAATTCTTGAGTTGCAGGTCACGACCACTAAACCCATTTCCCTAAAACGAATACCAAAGTTTGATCTTTGAATGGGGATTTACTCCCTATGGTGTGAGGATCATCACAAACCAAACTGTGTCCATTTTCATGAAGAAATGAGCATTTATTAAGCTTTTTAGCTCGCCTTGATGCCCCAAACCAATGCCAAAATGACCCTCATAATCTTAGGAGTCCATAGGATCAAACCACAGGCAAAACAGAGTTCTCAAACTCCACGAAATAGAAAAAGAAGAAAGTCTGCGATTAGGGTAACACTGCCCATATAGGTGGGGAAGACAATAGGGACGACGTCATTTTTGGATTAGTTAATTGAAACTGCATCGTTTTAAGCATTTCTACTTTTAAATTATAACCAGCTTAGGTTTATTTGGTTACAAGGATAAGGGGTTAATTCAATAACCCAAAATGAGACCAGGGCCGGCTAAAGGGTAAAACAGGTAAAGCCCTGGCTTTAGGCCCCATAATTTTTTTTTATATTTAAAAAAATATTTATTATAATAAAATAAATAAATCTTTTTGTCTTCTTAATTTCTCTCTTTTATTATACAACTATCACCTAATAACTACTTTTTGATAGTATTTATTATCTTCTCGTTTATCTCATTTTTGCTTTTTCTCCAATAATTAATGTTCTTAATGGTTTATTTATAAAATTCTTTCTTTAAGTCTAAAAAGTACTCTGCAACCTGGCAACCTGCTATATTTTCTGAAAAAGTACTCTGCAACCTGGCATTTTGGCAACCCTGCTACACGTTCATATTGGGCTTTGGGCCTTGCTGACTTTGGTCTTTCGCGTAAGCCAAATTGAAAAATTCTTCCTTTTATATTTTGACGTTTTTTGCATCTATTTGTTTACTGTATTGGACTTTGGCGTTTTTCAAGTGAAGCCATTTGGAGTTGGCGAGTTGCTGTACGTGAGTTCGTGAAGTATTGAAAATTTTGATTAGCTTCTTTTATTTTGCTGAATCTGAAGACTAAATTGCTCCATAATCAGGTTCTATTGTTCTAACATTGAATTTTTTTAATTTAAAATTATATTATCTATAATTAGATTGCCTTTATTTTTTTTACTGTAATTAGCTCATTGAATCTTTGATTATTAATTTTGTATTAGCCATTAAAAATATATAAAATAATTGTTATAGATACATTTTAATTTTTTGTATATCAAAAGACATTTAAATGTCAACTCGAAAATATGAATCTGATTATTCAAAACTTCAAAAAAGAGAGAATTGAAAATTTAATACAATCTCAAAAAGGAGCTCTTGATAAATTGTTTACAAATAATAAAAATAAATCAGAAAATATTAGTGAATGTTCCTTAAATGAACAAGTTAGTTAATGTAGTTTGAGTTAGATGATAATAAAATACTAGAACAAGAAGATGTGATTGAAAAGACTCATATTGATCCTCAAACTCATGATGAAGAGGTAGAGGACCAACCTGTTTAATGAATTAAATGATTCTATTCCTAAAAATATTTATGATTCAAGTCAATGGACAAATATTGATACAAATTTGAGAGATTTATTAGTAGAAAGGGGTCCAATTAGAGTTTGTGATATGAATTTTCCTAAAGATAGAGTATTTTGTTTTTGTTGCAAATTGTTTACATAGTGTTTTCCAGTACAAGTAAATATTAACTAATGTTGGCACTAGAGATGGAGAAATCTTAGTGCTAAGCTTAATAGACATGAGACAAGTAATGAGCATTACTAATATGTGTTTATGTATCGATTTAGAAATGAGATTGTTGAAAAATAAAACAATTGATAAAAAATATTCAAGAACAAATAAATAAAGATAAAGAACATTGAAAAACAAGTATTATCAAGAATATTGCTATAGTAAAAACTCTTGGTAAAAACAATTTGGCCTTTCGGGGAAAAAATGAAAAGATCTATCAAGAAAGTAATGGAAATTTTTAAGTCTAATTGAAACGATTGCAGAATTTGGATCCGGTAATGTAAGAACATATTTGACGCAATTAAACAGATGAAATTAACAACCATTACCTTGGACGTAATATACAAAATGAATTGATAAATTTTTTAGCAATGAAATTAAAAATAAAATTGTTGAAACAAATTATCAAAGAAAAATATTTTTCAATAATACTTGATTACACTCCAGATGCAAGTCATCAAGAGAAAATGTCTTTTATATTGCGATGTGTGGATGTTCCATCAAGTCCAATTACAGTAAAAGAATATTTTTTAAAATTTTTAAAAGTAGATGATACAACTAGAAAAGGTCTTTTTGATGCTATCGTGGATGAAATAAAAATATTGGACTTGATATTAATAATTTAAGAGGACAAGGGTATGATAATGGATCTAATATTGAAGGGCAAACACCAAGGAGTGCAAAAAATACTTCTAGATATAAATCCTAGATCGTTTATTATACGCCATGTGGTCATCATAATTTAAATTTAGTACTTTGTGAAATGGCTAATTCTTGTACTAAAGCTATATCATTTTTTGGAGTAGTACAACATAATTACTCCACTATTTTCTTCTTCTACGAAACGATTGAAAATTTTACAAGATAATGTACATGGTCTAACTCTTAAAACCATTGTCACAAGCACATTGGGAAAGTCGTATTGAAAGTGTAAAAGCAATAAGATTTCAAAACCCTACAATAAGAGATGCATTATTGAAATTAGCAGAGTCAATGAAGATCCTAAAACTAAAAAGTGAAGCTAATTGCTTAGCAACATATGAGCTTGAAAATTTTAAATTTTTATTGGGCATGATTGTTGGTATGATATATTATTTGCTATCAACTTGGTTAGTAAAAATTTACAATCAAAAGATATGAGTATGATATTGCCATAGAACAATTAAAAGGGTCTACTTTCTTTTTTTGAAAAATATAGAGAAGATGGACTTGCATCCGCTATGATTTCTTCTAAAGAAATGCATTTGAAATGAAAATAGAACATGTATTTCATGAAAAACGTATCATTCGTAGAAAAAGAAGCATTTTGATGAGAATGATAATAATGAAACAACAAAATCACTTGAAGAATCATTTAGAATTTATTATTGTATATACATAATAGATCAAGCAATTTTTTCACATTTAAAGTTGATTTGGACAATTTAAAATATATGAAAATATTTTTGGTTTTCATTTTAGTGGTAAAAAATTGAAGTCACTAGACAATGATAGTTTAAAAGAATATTGTCTTAATTTTGAATGTTCCTTAAAATATAATAATTACTCAGATATTGATGGTTTAGATTTATTTTCAGAATTGAAAGTTTTAAAAGAAGTTATACAAATAGAAAACAATACTCCAATCGACACATCAATCATATAAAAAGATTCGATTCTTTTCCAAATGCATATATTGCTTATAGAATAATGTTAACCATTCCCATAACCGTTGCTTTGGCGGAAAGAAGTTTTTCAAAACTAAAATTAATAAAATCTTACTTAAGATCAACAATGTCTCAAGAAAGATTAAGGGTCTAATGCATGCATGGTGGTTGTAAATTCAGATGAGGTAGTTTATTTTTCCTCAATAATTTCCCTACTAGTTCAACCAAATGGATAATAATTAAGCTATACATGCATGATGCATTAGTAGAATATAACATTAATTAGGTATGAGCTATAGTAATGTATCTAATTAAACTATGAGCTAATTAAATTGATCAAATTAGGCTTTACCTCTGGACCTATGGGGACACCATTCCGCTCGGCTACAAAAAAAACACTACAGGAGAAGCAACTTTTAGCAATGCTCTCGAGCGTCGCTAATAATAGCAATAGGCGTCGCTACATGATTTTAGCGACGTACACGTGGGCGTCGCTCTAGCTGTCGCTAATAGTACTAGCGACATGTAGACTCGTGTGCATCGCTAAGAGAAACTATTAGCGACGTGCAAATGGTGTCACTAATAATCATGTAGGGGCATCGCTAACAATATACATAGGACTCATGGGCATCGCTAATTGGGACCTTTAGCGACGCTCATAGTGCGTCGCAAATAGTTTAATGGAAACTATTAGTGACGTTTGTTTTGCATCGCTAATAGTATGTTTTTAGAATTATATAGCGACGCATTTAGTATGTCGCTAATAGTATCTTTATAGCGACGAATATGAACCATCGTTAAAAACTACTTTTTGGGTAATTTAGCGACGCCTGTGTGTGCATCGCTAAAAGTTAATTTTCTTTTTTGGGCTTATTTGACCTGAATTATTATTATTATTTTTGTTTATTCATGTTTAAAACCTGTATCAATCATCCTGATATACAATAAAATCTAAAAATTCTGAAATGAATATATTAAAAGAAAAATGCATTCATATATATATATATATATATATATTACTAATTAATCGCAATTGTAAAAGTAGAATTTATCAAAAAATACAAAAATAAAAAACTGTCTCAAAAATGTAACTACAAATGTCCATGAAAAGAAAAAAAAAACATGAGATAGTAAGTTCCGATGCAAAACAAAAAGATGGCGGTGCAATAATTCCTAGCAATCTGAAATAAAGATCAAATAATATATATTAGAATACTTATTAAATATATATGAACATAGAATGTGAATATATATTTTTTTTTTTTTGCATGCATAAATAGTAAAAACGACATAAAGTAGCGTAAGTTTGAAACCTGTGATCTGAACCGAGCGCCATAACATGTATATTTTATCATTTTTGAGGTGTGCGATGGGGTTTCGGGGTAGTTAGGCCGATATCTGGTGTTTTGGTCCATTAAAACCCCAAATTGGGGCTTTTAGAGCAGAAAGGTGCATAAGATTCAAACCGGGCATCTGAAAGTGTCGTAAGTTTGTGTAAGTCTATTTTATCATTTTTGAGGTGTGTGATGGGGTTTAGGGGTCGGTAGGTTGATATCCGGCATTTTGGTCTGTCAAAACCCCAAAATACGGCATTTTAGAGTTAAAACTTGCAAAAGTTTCAAACCAGTGATCCGAACCAAGTGATTAAGTTTTTACAGGTCTATTTTATCATTTTTGAGGTGTGTGATGGGGTTTTGGGGTCGGTAGGCCGATATCCGACATTTTGGTCGGTCAAAACCCCAAAATAAGCCTTTTCGGAGCTGAAAACTTACAAAAATCTCAAACCGATGATCCGAACTGAGTTTGTAAGTTTGTACAAGTCTATTTTAATCATTTCTGAGGTGTCTGATGGGGTTTCGAGGTCGGA